>JAODKM010000008.1:18599590-18625963 GCA_026780845.1 Petrocephalus sullivani | reverse complement strand
AACCCTCAAAGCACCCCCCTTTTTAAGCTGCCCCCCCCCCCCACCCCCGCAAGCCCCCGCTCCCATTCTCCTGCTTATGTCAGTACTGGCACAGTATATTCACACATATTCCAATGAATGTTAAACAAGCACCGGCTGAAAAAAAGGAAAAAAAAGATGGATTTTCATTAACTCGGCGGGTCGGAATGCGGATGAGTCCTGCGGGTTGGTCCTAATGGCCAAGTGTGAGGGATTTTTCATTTCCACTCACTGGCCAGAGCCGGAGCGGGGGCCTCGCAGAAAATCCGCGCATCGCTGACATCATAAAGGGCTCTTACCGAAAGCTGATGGAGGTTAATGACTTGCCCCCATCCTTCTGCCTTTTTCCCCGGCGCGTCACGCCCGTTCACTTCGGCGACTTCGGCTGGGATAAACCTGTGCAGCTCTTTGCTTTTTTTGTAATGTAGTGGTCTCTCTCAAACAGCCCTTGTGTTGCTCTCTGTGTCAGTCCCCATGCAATTCCCAAACCGCTCTGTTCCGTTTTAAAAGTCAGAAATCCACAGTATGTACAGTATCTTATTTCTTTTATTATGCACTAAAACATTTTTTGAAGGGTAGATTTAGGTGTCCTAAAATAAAAAGAGTTTGCTACTATACTGCATAGAAAAACCGCAATTGAAGGATGCTATCTGAAATCTTGGATGTTACACTACAGGATTCTCCTATGAATCTATAAATGGTGTGCAGTATGTGTGCAATTTAAAATGTAAGCATCTGTAACACTGTCATTTTCATAGACGTCATCATTCATTTTTGCAAAGAATTTCAGATTTTCTTGGCCTTTGTTTCAGCATTAAGAATGGAGCATTAATAATTAAAAACGTGCAAAGTGATTCTTTAATTTATTGTGTAATTAATACCATTAGCATTGGGTGACACTCTTAATAACATGAATTATTGTGGAAGCTGTAATTTCCCGCATCTGCCTAGTTAACACGTCCTCAGAAAGCATGCTCTGCACAAGCTCCGCCTCGCGCATTGTACACCTCGCAATCTGTTTCTTTTCTCTATGCATGCGTTCCGCTGCACTTATTGATAGTATAAAACCCCCAATTCGTTTGCAACTGCTATGAGGAAAATAACTATTTGCATTTGTGGCAGAATGTGGTAACGGCTGTGAGAAAGGATGCATCAGGCCGGACAGAAAAGCGCTCAAAGAGACAAAAGTGCGATTTGTGCCTCTGGAGGAGGAAGGGTAATTCATTTAGCTGGTATGTATGACGAGGACTTAGGGAATAACAGGTGCATACATCATCATCACCGCTGGGGTAAGTGGCTGTTCCCCTGCCTGTTGACGTTATTGATTATTTCCCGCCACGGAACAGAGCGATTTCGTCTCCGCCGCTCCAGTCGCCGTTATAAAACGCGGCATTTGGGTGAATACTGTGTACCTTTTGTCACTGGGTTTGAGATCCAGGGCTGGTTCTCCCTCCCTAACTTCCCGGCGGAAACGACTGCAGGATGCTTCTAGCGGCTTAAACAGGAGCCCCTCACCTGGAGCTTTGCGGGGGAGAGGGGAGCCGCACCTGAGTTCCACACACCGACGGCAAGCACACCCCCAATTACTGATTAAATGAATAGCGCCTAATTGCCTAAACATAGCGAGGAGCCATTCCGATGTTTCCTTTTGCAGACTCGCTTTAAATTGGGTTAGCCGACTTCTTTTTTTTCTGCATTTGAATAACACGGCATAAAGTGGAAATTCTTTCAAATGAAGATTAATGTGATTGGTTAAATATACCCCTATCCCAGGGTCTTTTCTTTTTCTTCTTGGGGGTGTGAGCACAGCACAGGCACATTTTCGCACTGCCATCTAGAGGAAGACTAAATGAAGACATTGTGATGAAACGAGTAAGAGCCGCATTCGTGCTCCAGCCGGCCGTAAGACATGTCTTCGTGAAAACTCATGTGATGTTTATTCTTCAGAGTTTAATTTGCATTTTCCATGCTAATTATGACTTCACAAGAAACATGCACATAGGCTGCAAGGGCAGCTATGCTTTAGATCTGGAAGAAGGAAGGATTTATTAATCTTACGACAACCCTCCCAACATCCTGGTAAATCTGTCTTTGCATGAGTAGACATAAACACGCCACCCACCCCAACAGAACATGATTTTAGTTCAAAAGTACATTTAAGTCTTCCCAAATATTGTGTGCTCTACAAGGCTTATCAAATGCTGCCCGTACTACTAGAGTGAACACACCCAGGGCTTCTTCGACGCTCCCCGCACCACCGGACAGATCACAGCCAGGGCTTATCAAACGCTCCCCGCACCTCCAGAGAGAGCGCATTCACGCTCAGCCGAAGGCTGCATGTACAGGATACACAGCATCGTCCAACAAGAAAGCTGAAACCAAACATCTTCTCAGGGGTTTCGGCTCTACAAGCTGTCCTCCACCGTGCCGATGCACAGGCAGGAAGGAGCCTAAACTAAGACAAAAAGAGGCGTATTGTGAATGAAGCCTAATTACCATTACTTTTTCAGTCATTGACATTTCTGCATGGCTGCTGGTAAATCCTTCCTGTACAATCTTTAAATGAGGGTACCTCAGTGGTCAGCACTGTTGCCTCACATCTCCTGCTACTGATTTGAATGCCACCCCTATTTGTGTGTGGGTGTGGATTTCGCATCCCCTCCACAGGAGACCAGCAGGTTTCCTCCTGCAATCCAAAGACCTGTAGTTAGATGAACCAGTACCTATAAATTGCCCATAATGAGTGCAGGTGCCGTACAACTGTGGGGCATCCCATCTCGCCTTTTTCCCGATACTGAATGGAATAAGCAACACCCTCGCTGCCCCCCACCTCAAAACACCCAACCCCACCCCTAGCATGACTCAGAACAGGATAACTGATCAGAAGACAGATGGATGGATCTGTTTGTTTGTTTTTTGTTATTCAGACGTTTATGTAACAGGGTGATGGAAGAGATAAAACAAGAAAGCAAGGGATTAAAATGGGAGCAGGGAACAGGGCACAGGCAACACATGAGTTAGATGTCAATGACTGGACTGGGCAGCACAGGACTGGGAAGTACTTTTATACAAGACTGACGAGAGTTAACGAGAGGCAGCTGGAGTGATTAACATGAGGGCAGGAACAGAAGTAAGTGGAGGGTGTGGCTTGTTAGGGCCACGCCAAGGGCGGAGACAGGAGGGTCAGGTGGACATGGTGGGCAGGACATGACTCTTCTATTGATCCACAAATATCCAGGCACTTCCATCTTATGACACTCAAAGCATCAGACTGTATGAAACATACATGGTAAATACAGGAGTTCCTGCAGATTAGGCCATCCATTTGGACAATAAAGTAAGAAAATAATACAAACATCTTATCCTGAACAGGAGGTCACATATCGCAGCAAACAATCCCAGACAGCCTTTATCTCCTCTGTCCTTCCATCCATCCTAGGCAACGTCTTCATAGGATCACACTTCCATCATTAACATTTTCTATACTTCCAGGGATGGTAGCTTAAATTTAAATTTAAGATTATTAATATTATCTATATTAGAAAGTTCAGTCCCGTCTCCTGATAGACAACCATGAGGGAACATTGGCAAAGCCATCTCTGACCATTTAGCTAAAACTTCTAATATGTTACACCAGAATAGACAGACCATTGAGCGTTCCCATGCAACCACCATATTCTGGCATATGCTACATAAGTTGTTATTAATTTGTCCAACTTTAAAGAGCCTGGATGGATGTTTTAAATCCTGCAATATATAAAATCATATATCATTGCCCAACATACTGTTAGACACATAATATTTTATCCGGGTGTTTTTAAGTGATTAAATCTCATTTGAAATTGCTGGCGTATATTACAATAACATACAGCGTAGTCAGTGAAATAAAAACCCCTGTACCTCTGGTGCAGAGGATGAGCCTGATGGGTGATGGTGAGGACTTTCTGTCTCTCTTGCAAACCCTCCCCACCCACCTGCCGGCCCGCCTGCCCCTGCAGTATTGCCCATGAAACCCCACTGTGGCTCTGCAGACCGGAACAAATGGCAGGACGTGTTGATGTTCCTATCCTGGCCACCACAGTTGTAGTGGAAGCCGCTCTGCCGTGGAGGCACGAGCCTTCAGTAGGGCTTCATACACACACTCACGTCGAGTGCATGAGTAGCGCTCGTGCACACACACTCCCATCAAGTGCAGGAGTAAGGCTTCATGCACACACACTCCCGTCTAGTGCACGAGTAGTGCTTCATGCACACACACTCCCGTCTAGTGCACGAGTAGTGCTTCATGCACACACACTCCCATCGAGTGCACGCGTAAGGCTTCATGCACACACACTCCCGTCAAGTGCACGAGTAGCGCTTCATGCACACACACACTCCCGTGTGCACGAGTAGCGCTTCATGCACACACACACTCCCGTCGAGTGCACGAGTAGCGCTTCATGCACACACACTCTCCCGTTGAGTGCACAAGTAGCGCTTCATGAATCACAGGTCAAATATATATATATATATATATATATATATATATAATGTATACCACTAATTATTGATGTGCGCGCTAACTTTCTTGCACAGCGGCACACTGACCACTGCTATGGCCTGTGAAGGGGGTATTGCGGCCAGTGGCACATTGATTGTGATGTAATTGAGTTTAGAACTATTTCATTGGTTCAGGGTTTGATGTTGGGTCTCATTGACAACAGAAGGACACTAACAAGGCAGATTCAATCTGAGGGCTGGTGTGATGGACTGGTTACCCAGAAACTGTGACTTTGAGACATTTGCATAGACGTTACATTGGCCTCACATCTAAGACTCCGATTCCATCTCCCCGTAAGCCAGGGGAGCGCTGCTGGACGCCTGGGCGATGACGCCCAAGGTAGTACTGGCAGGTTCATCAGCTGCCTTCATGGCATAAGAGATCAAAGGGACACCAGTCTGTTGTGGCAGGCAAGCTGTCCCTAGTGGCGTCCTGAGAATCTCTTTTACATTAGATCAGACAACTCTGTATGTGTCGTAAGTGCTACATCTGCTTTACGCTATGTCCAGCTCTCCTGGGCCTGGCAGGGGCTTTGGAGCCGGTTAATGTTTACATACGCAGGGTATAGTGCTTAGAAAATTCAAGCAAAGCTGGTCAATATGTCTTAGAAGTTGTGATGCTTATAAATTATCGATGTATGTTGTGGTGTTAGAACCAGTGCCGTTTTTGGGGGGTGTCCACTGGTGTTATTCGTCTGCATGCGAGTGCATTCAGAGTGTCATTCGTCTGCATGCGAGTGCATTCAGAGTGTCATTCGTCTGCATGTGAGGAAGTCTGGTTCAGTACTGTGGGGCTGGCTTCCTCAAAGGCTTGGTCACACTTTTAAAAGTTTTCATTGTATCTCCTTATCTAGCAAGTATTTGGGAGAAATGTAATCTGTCAGGATTTGTATGGTGTCCTACGATATTACCATATTTTCAATTTTCACCTCGGCCAATCAAAAGCACGCAAAGCCACAGTACGCGATGTGTCCCCCTAATACGAGTCATGTGACATGTCACAGATTTCAATATATCAGATGTGAGTCAGCAGCAGTAAGGATGGGGAAAAAAGCAAAAAAACGTCATTTTCTGACAGCTTTTTAGTGCAGAGCAGAATCTATACTGGAGCCAAAGAAAATTCTGGATCTGGGGATATGAGGCAGGTGTCAGACTTACTCTGACCTACGGCACGGAGCGAAACTCCGGGAAACCAGACCTAATATCTGTGCCTTTTATCTCTGGGTTGGCGGAGTGCGTGTTTGTCAAAGCGTGTTAATCAGCAGCCATTTATCGGATATTGCCAGGAGAGGCGTGGGGCCTTGCGATGGCTCCCAGGGGACGCGCCTGCCAGTGCGACTTCCTTCAAACAGAACAGAGCATTTTCTTTAGCAGATAAATAAACCTGGGGAGTGTCGGGACTGCAGCAGGCTGGTGTTATTCCTCCACTTGCTTAAATTCGGGGCTGACAGCTGGTAATAAAAGGGAATCGGCAAAGACTGCACGGGGGGCGCACTGGGGCAACTAGAGGATACGGGGGGCGTGGGCAAGGCGGGTAGCCAGGTGACGGTACTCAACTACTGCTGTTTTTCTCGTCCCAGTGGAAATCCAAGAACGTACAGCACCGTGCAAAAGTCCCAGGCAGTCAAGTACAATATTTCAAGCTATTTATCTGGGTAGTAAGTATACAATGGCTCCGGACAACAAAAGCACGACTAGACATAGAATTTATGAAAATTAATATATTAACAGTAACTTAACAGTAACACAATAAAAACTAAGAAATTTCTCTGGGAATTTCACCACTAAAATAATTAATTTAATTAGTGAGAAAAACTCAGTGAGGTATTGGTTAGCCAAACAATGTGTGCTAGTGGTCGAGTCAAAAAATGCATGGGTGTATTTGCAGATCATTTTATTTTGATGTTTAAGAGTATTGCTCAGTATTATTTTTCATATTTCCGTCTCTCTTTCAGATTTTTTGGTGCAACCCACACTATCACACCCAAGATTTACCTTAGATAAGCTTTGATCCGTCTCCCGAAATCCTCAGGTCCGCCCCACGTCTTTACACATTATAGTTTTCCATTCCACAAGCCGCACCGTGACTTTCAGCTAATTCAACCTTCTTACCACCTCATTCCAGTGGATATAATAGCAATCGCAAAGATTAGCATCAGATTTTACATCCTCTCTCTTGCCTCTAAATTGGGCCCCAATTAATATTAATAAATCAAAGGTAGGTATGTACTTTCCCTGCATTTTGAGTTTGCTTCCATGGAACCTTCCGTTTATATCCAGCTGTCTTCACTAGCCCTCTATACCTGAGCAGTGTGATCTGCTCATGTAGCTAACCAATGTCCGTGTGGGACAAGGGGCTCCAGTAGATGCTGAGCTGCCTTCTTATTCTCTGCTATTTGTTTAGATCAGTGATTCTCAACCCACTTCTAGACAGGCCGTGGCTCGCTGAATTTCAATGTACTCGACCAATTAAGGATCTGACTGAACTAATTATTGCACTGATTGGACATATTAAGCGCTCTCTCCCACTGTGGGAAAGGTTGCTGGTTTGACTGGAGCTGGGAAATGTGCACAGGCCGTGACCCCCCCAGAGACTGGGGCTAAGGAATAGTCATGGTGTAGCTATGAGGGAGGAGGCCCTGGGTTGGAGGAACATGCCCAGCGTGGACTGTCTAGCATTAATTTCCGTGCATATTTTGTGGTTCAGTGTTTGCTATTTTTGCTCTTATTTATTAGGTATCCTTAACATCCAAGCAGGATTGCTGTATATTTTATTAATGTCTCAGAAATTTTTGGCTAAACGTTTCTCCTAAGCAGGCGTTGCTGGTTTGGCTGAAGGCTGCCAGACCATACGGGTACAAAGTGGCCGGGGACAACAAGTCTTGCTGGTTTGGCTGAAGGCCGCAAGTCCGTGCGGGTACAAAGTGGCCGGGGACAGCAGGCTTTGCTTGTTTGACTGAAGGCCGCCGGTCCGTACGGGTACAAAGTGGCCGGGGACAGTAGGCGTGGCTGGTTTGGCTGAAGGCCGCCGGTCCGTACGGGTACAAAGTGGCCGGGGACAGCAGGCGTGGCTGGTTTGGCTGAAGGCCGCCGGTCCGTACGGGTACAAAGTGGCCGGGGACAGCAGCGGGCTTGACCGGAGCAGCGGTTCCACTCGGCACTGCGTCCCTTTATTCATTCCGGTAGCCTGCTCTGAACCCCGCAGCATCACTGTACTGGTGCACAGGTCACAATACATTAATGACAAAGTTTCTAAAAGGTCAAAGACAGGAAAAAAAATGATCTAACCATATCGGAAGTTAAAAGGTCATGTTCACTTGCCCATCATCTATTTATACAAAATCTTGGAATTTACTTTTATGTGACCTTACAGACAAGAGAATCTACATACTGCATGCAGCAATACAGTCGATACAACGTAACTAAATAAGATACCATCTACATTACGATACAATAAACTGTCTCCATTTTACTTATGTCGTAGCAGTGACTTCAAACGACTTATTAATGGTTCAACTAAACGAAAATCTGCTTTAGTTTTTAATTTCTCTCTGGAGAAAATGATCATTAATGTCAGACACAATAATTAATATTTAATTTAACTTTCTTTTAAAGCCGTACACATAATACAATTTTGATTGACTGATTCATTTGATCTCATTTTTACTGTTTTCCCTGAAAAACAATGTGACAGTGTCTGATCTGCGTTGGGAAAAAATAAATCTGTTGAAATGTGAAATTGACTGTGACACTTGTGGGTTTTTTCAGTGCGTCTTTCCTGATATGAGCTGCTATATAGGGAAAATATATAATTCCACCGCGGTGGGTGGTGGGGTACGCTGTAGTAATAGGCTTTAAAAGTCATGAGCATTTTATCACACAATATTTCATGCGGGATCCCGGATGATCACGCGCCGATAATAGAAGGGGTGGCCTGAGGGGGAGGGGTGTAAAACGGCAAGTGCTAGTCACATCAAACACCCCGTCACACTGTGAGTGGCTGCCACCCGGTCGGGGGGTGAGCGCACCGCTGCCAGCCTCACCTGCCAGTTTGAATGATGCCTGCAGCTCCCTAGTAGACATGTGGGCTGTCTGGCAGGGAACTGAGAGGGGGCAGAAATGTACACCCTCTCTGGGTCCCTAAGGACCCGATTGGGAAACACAGGTCTAACGGCATGGTTAGCGATGAAACAGTTAGCAATCGCTCACATGCCCCATCACTCTGGCGCTGCCAGTGTCCTGTTCTTTGCTGCATTTGTTGGGGGGGGTTATGTTAAAAAGACGGAGGCTGCAGAAACCAGCTGATCAAGAAGGCAGGCTCTGCAGCAGGGTTTTAGCTGGACACGACAGAGGCAGAGAGGCGAGTGAGGTCCAAACTGCTCTCCATAATGGGCAATAAAGAGCATCCCATCAGCACCGATGTCATGGAGATTAGGAGGGCATTCAGTCACAAACCCATCTCCCCCGAATGCAAAACCGAGCTCTACAGATGCTGCTTCTCATCCTCTGCCAGCGACTGGACAATGCCGCCTCTTTTAAAGGCACTTACATTCAGGCTTTGAATGTAAATATGCGGCTTGCACCCTTTTGCACTGTATTTTGGTGTATTTTGCACATAATGGCATACTGTTTTCACAATAGCACGAAACCCTCTAGACTGGGTGTGACTTTCAAGACCTGATTCTGCAGTGTCCGCCACCGTGGTCTTGATTCAGATGGCTGCCATCTAAGTAAAAGTCACATGCTGAGCCGGGTGGTGATGGAGGCGATAGCCCTGACGACACCTGGTCTGCCCATTCTCCTTAAGGGGGCACTTCGCCTAGGCTGGATCTGGATATTGGGCTGCCATCGCTGTGTTAGTGCCCTGAATAACTGCTCTGAGAGTTTCCACTTCATTTATCTGCTCCTGATAAAATGGTTGGCAGCTTTATTGGCAGGAAGAGTCGGTTTTACGTTGTGCATGATTATGCTAAATTATGTAGCACAATTACACCGATTTCGAAACTGGCAAATTCCAATGGGTGACCAACAGCGACGTGTAGCTTATTGGCGAGGAAGTGAGGCCTAGGGATGATCCTAGGCTTTTAAAATACGATATCAGATTTTACTCCTATCCTGAGAATTATTTGACTGGTCTCAGTCCATTGAAAAATTAATTATTACTAACAAATCATGAAAGTGGCTATGTCTTGCAGAAATATTTTACTATTTCTGTGTTTATCTCGCTTATACTCTCGTGTTTGCTGAAGGCTGTCTTAGCAGCATGCGTTTCGAAATCTCCAGCAGCTACTGGTTAATCATTCCTACTCCTTCTCCAGCGCCTCATAAAATTGCTCAAATGTACTCGCGCTGATGGAAATATCACAGCTTCTCCCAGAGGGAGAATTGCTACAGGTAAATAAGCCTCCATTCGACATCCTACATGACAGCACAAATCATAAGGCAAATAAAAATCTCGAGGCAAAGGTAGGCTAAAAACGTATTAATATCAGCTAAAAAAATACATTTACTCATCTTCAATTCCCATCATAAATATCTGCTTTAACTTCGTATATATGTGCAGTGATTTTTAATACATGGAACATCGTTGAAAGGAATAATTGTTTGCTATTTTAACTGCCAGGTGTCATCAAAGTTTTAATATAATTTTTACTTTTTTATGAGCACGATAACTCATGAATAGTAGACCTTCATTGAAACTTTATATTGAAGCCAGAGGAGGGTTACATGTTAGATGAATAATGTGTTTAGAACTAATGAACTTAGGCCTAACAGTGCTGAAAAAGCGCGGAAATAAACACGGGTGTGCTTTAACATTTTTTATGTTTAGCACAAAAGTTTTATTCAAAGCAAAACACCTATTTTTTTTTTTTAGAAGTCAGAGTCTGACAGTATTTGGGGAAACTGTGGGCCTTTCGCAGGGGCTCAGCGATGACATCACTCTGTCAACAATAGGATTTTAACCAACAATCCTTCCAGTGACGGGCACAGCGCCCTCACCCACCTGCTGAGTGCCACACCACCACCTTTAGGCCAGCTTTCCTTGTTGATCTTGCACATAATAAATATACTGAAGTCCCATTGTTGGGTGGAGGGTAAGATGCCTTTGCTCCTTGCTAAACCTGATCCAGACCCCTCCTGCAATATCGATGATATACAATCGGCCAGGGCTGTGTGCTTGGCAGACACCTTTGAAACCTTAAGTTTCCATTACAGGCTGTCTGTCACATCCCCACACCTACCCCGTCTCCCCAAGCGTCACCTGAAGGATCGAGCTGGGACATACATGGAAGGCGAGGCAAGAGCCCGAGAACCTAGCATACTACATATCCTGAAAGGCAGCCCATACCTGGTGGCTGTGCAAAGCTACAAGGATGAATTTACCTCCATGATGGGGGGGAGGCGCAATGATTCAGGGGAGACAGCGATGAGGGTGGTTGGGCTTCCCCCCCGATAAGCGACCGACAGTGACGGGGAGTGAAATATGTATATCACTGCCTTTGGCCGAAGCTCTGGAAAGAATCCATCACCTCCTGCTTCATAATAACAGCCTCGCACCCAGATAACTGCTACCTCGCACCGGCGGCTGGTCCTTAAAGAGCCTTGTCCCGGCCAATTACAGGCGGCCATTTGTCCCTGTGGATTCCAGCTTACGGTGAGCCCCCCACCCCCCCAGGCAGCGTCAGCGTTAGTGTCAGTCTGTGCTACCAGGACACTAAGGACTCAGAGTGGCGGTATTTGAAAGTTCTGGAAAATGACGGCTGTCACCTTAGGAAATTCCTTTCAGCCATTTTGTATATTACATATAAACATATTTTCCTACCGCACTTTACTCTGCCAAATGTCCTATTTCAACCATTTCTTTTATTTAATATTCTACATTTTTATACGTTTAGCCATATTTTCTGTTTCATCCATTTCTCTTATTTATTTCATATTTATTTCATGACTACTTACCTCTACATTTCTGAGTTCTGCCTACTCTGTTTTGTGAGTGCAATTTTTAGTGAGTGCCTAATTCTGTTACTGGCTGGATGGCACAAGTAAGAATTCCTGTCTACTGATGTACAAAAGTAATAAATCCTGCATCTTAATGGAAGGGGGTTGAAATACAGGTGATTTCTGGTTACCACTCCAGAGTGACAGTCCGCAGTTCAGCTGGAATTGCGGTTCCTGTTGCTTACATGAGGGCACACACTGCTTTCTCTGAGACTTAAAGCCTGATGTTAGATTATCTGTGCTTCATGGGGACATCCCAAATAGCTTATTCCACTGCTCTGTGCTGTGCTGAAAATAAGCCTGGTAAAATATCAGTGAAAGTGAGAGGCTCGCTTGCTTGCTGTTTGAGCTCGAAGCAGGAAATCATTTCTAAAAGGCTGCAATCAGAGACTCTCAGAGATTCTGGACCAAATCTCCCCCCTACTCCGTAAGGCACCAAAAGCCACATCATGTTATCTTAGACTTAGAAGAGATATTTGGAGGTTTCTTTCCCTTTTAATATTTATATAACCAAAAAATGTGAATATTAATAGCTATAATAGCCCATAATTGAAATGGTCTATTAGTCACCCTTCATAAACGTGAATAATTTTTGTGTGACTGCTAGGCACTTATCTCACTTTCGTTGGCAGCGGCCAGCTAACGCGTTGACATGCTTTTTATTGGCATGTTTGTAGCTCTTGTTATCCAAAATGCATTTGTGATTTATCGAGAATTGCATTTGACGTGTGGGCTTTTTCTTAATGTCAGCACTCATTTGAGGGGACTAATACAGTGTGCTTGTTTTGACAGGGAAGGGACATTAATTGTGATTGATTTTGCTGTTTTCATAGGAAATTATGCTTTATTGGCCATTTGTACAAGTATTAGTACAGGTACATTGGAATGTTTCCTTCCTGTCATCCCATCTGGCTCCCATATGAGGCGTGCACACAAATCAAAGAGAGAAGCTTGTGGTTCACCAGCAGGGCCTACCGCATTTTTAGGGGGTTATGGACCTTTTACAAAGGCCTTATGGCAAGGCGAGTATTGCACCAAGCATAGGAGTAGATCCAGCAACTTCCTGCTCACAGGTGTGAAGGCCCAACCCAACCAGCTAAAGTGAAGTATAGCCCATAAGGGTATCAAACCCACAACCTTGCCATTATTAGCACTGCACTCTAACCAGCAGAGCTACGGAGAGTTTTAGTCCAAACGCATTTTAATGTTTCCTGCCAACATTAGTGATTGGCTTGTGCCTATTAAAAGGTATCTGTGTCACCCATCCATGCCCGACTCCACATGATGGCATCCAGCATGTTTATAAACAGAATGTGCTTCAAATGAAGCTCCTTTCTCCCTGCTTCCGCACTCCCTTCTCAACTAATACATGATTAAACACTATTTTATTCAGACTGGACCTCCATTCTCAATGCAAGAGCCCAACAGGCCATTCACTCTTACTTAAAGTTACAAATGACTCATTGTTGAAGCCAAATGTTGCTGGAATGTTGGAATTCTGTTTGTGTACACTAGATGGCGCATGTTATTCATTGGGTCATATAGGTATATAGGCAGGTAATGGGAATGTTAGGGTTAAGTGTTTGATCCCGGAAGGGCAAAGGGTTTTGATCGCTATGCTAGGATAGTGCCTCTGGCACTGTTTTGCACTGGCACTCTCCACATCACTTCGCCTGGCGAGCCATGGCCATTCCTCTACGGGTTCACATTTCCCCTCCACATCGCTTCCCCTGGCGAGCCATGGCCATTCCTCTACGGGTTCACGTTTCCCCTCCACATCGCTTCCCCTGGCGAGACATGGCCATTCCTCTACGTGTTCACATTTCCCCTCCACATCGCTTCCCCTGGCGAGCCATGGCCATTCCTCTACGGGTTCACATTTCCCCTCCACATCGCTTCACCTGGCGAGCCATGGCCATTCCTCTACAGGTTCACATTTACTCTCCTGTTCACAAACCTCGACTTCCAGAGGGGCGGGAGGCTGGCAGTAGCGGGCAGCTGGGCCTCTGGGGAGCATGGTAGCTTGTGCCTCATTGTACCAGATTACGACCTGCATAGTACCCCCACCCCCCACCACATTGCTCTGAGGAACAATTCTCCAGTGCAGAAGGATTATGTTCTCCCATTCTGCCCCCCTCTCTGCCTGTGTCTGCCTCTGATCCTCAAGAGAAACTGCCATTGGGAATTACCAAGTGGTTTTGTGAAATCCTGTGACGGGTGCACGCAATGCTCCCCCCGCCCGAATTACTACACAGCTTCTACTTAGTCAGACCATCCCCCAGGTATGCTATGAAGTACAGGCAACATCCACAGCTAGCCCACCTGGTTGCCCATGATACTTCCTTACAGACATACCCTGTTTATTCAAATAAGACAAGAAATCCTGATTAACCAGCAGAGCTACGAGGAGAATGTTTTTTATGTGTATTTATTTCAGGGACGAGACATTTTCAGAATCACCTGATCCCTGCCTCGCTGGCCACTTCACACACGGGCGGACACACATGGCCATGCACCTGCAGACACTAAAACACCCCCCCCCCAACTCCGTCATACATCAAACACTGGCCCGCAGCATCACCAGCTCAATAATGGTCTCCATGCAGCCTCAACAGAACTCATTATTCAGGGCAAATGGCTTCATATATACCCTAATACACGGCTCAGAAGTCTACAGGGACGCCGACCCCAGCTCCATATTGACCATGAAATATTTAACGGCCAAGACATTACTTTGAAAATGCTTAAGGAAGAAGAAAACAGCGACGGCCATCCGGGCATCGCCGGCGGAGAGCGAGGGAATAAACGCCCCCACTCCAATGGCTTTTCATTGCCGCTCGTATATCAGACGATAATTAATTACCCGCAGTAAATTAAACCGCGAATCGCCACACGACTCTGGGTCCTGCGTCATTTATTGCAGTGTGAGGTGGCAACAAAGCCTGTTTAAACCCCCTCCCGCGCTGTGTGACCTGTTTATGCATTCAATTATCATTTTGTGTGCTAGTTACTGTATTGATACAGTATCTAATTACAGAATTAGTGGCGTGGCTCATAAATTTGCTATGCTGTGGTTTTCCGAGGGCTATCAGTTTCTTGGCATTGTAGTGCAGGCAGGGTACATGGAAATAGTTCTATTTATGCCTTTAATTGACCAGCGACGAACACTGGCTGCTATTTAAGATCAGAAATCGCAATGGAGTTAAGGCCGGATGCAGAGAACAGCAAGTTTCCCCAGTCCAGACCACCGAAGAAAAAACTGAATTACATCCCCATGTTTCTTAGAAAGTGTGCATACAACATGCAGGGGACCAAATCTGAGACAAAAACAGAATCCAAGCGCAAGTGGGACCAAGCGCTTCATATAAAGTAGCATTAGTCTCACTAGCAAGACCACGTCACTCTACTAGGCCAGCCATTTATTTCCGTAGTTTCAAACAGTTGAGTGAAAGCATCTTACTTGGTATAGCGAAATCAGTGAAGATCATTACAAATCCCTTCAGATGGAATTTCATCCAACAGAAAGGTCACTCCAGTGGAAATCTATCTCAAATAACAGAAGCACTTCCATCTAAGATGAAGCGTGGTGTCTGTATTGGTTCAGGTCAGATCATTATCATTTCCCTGGGTTTGCTCTAGGCTGACTGACTCTCTTACCATGAAGTTCAGACCTTTTAAAATGAGCTGAATATTACACATGTACTGGACAGCCTCCACTGCACTTTCTCCACCACCTCCCCTTAAACGATCACGCTGAAATACCCATAAGCTGATTTCCGATGGCCATCAGCCCAACGTTTATCGAATGGGAAGTCTTAGCAAGTGGGAAAACCTTAGCCTTAATTAAACACACAGAAGAAAAAAACATATGTATATTTAAACACCATATGGAGCTGCAACTGTTATCCACCTCTTGTGCAGTAACTCCAAGAATGTTTGTTAATGAAGGACTTAAAACAAATGACGCTTAGCGGATCAGAACTTGAAGCTAAAGCTGTTAGCCAGGAAAGCGGAATGGGATCACCGTGGATTCTTTGATGTGCCACTTGCCGGATATTCGCGCTGTAATCATCGCCACTCTGGCAACATGAAGTGTCAGTTGTGTGGTGCTCTAGCGGAAACGCATTTCAATGAACCACTGTCGCTCTCTTCCACAGATTACATTCGTCCGACCAGGAAAACAAAAACTAAAACTCAACAGTGGCGCCGAGCTATAATTTGACACATTTATGTAACCGTATTTGCTTGTTATTAAAATGACTAAGAAGAACAACAGAACACATACCCTTTCATTAAAAAGCGTTGCTCGATATTTCATCTCCTGTCATAGATAATTTTTTTGAGCTCTGTACAAAGGTACACAAATTGCTTAAATTCAGCTTTTTTGCAAAGTGATCAAAAACTTTGTGAAAACTTTCATCTTTAAGCTATTTGAACTTGTTTGATGCAAAATAGCTAGCATTTCCTCCACACAGCGAGCTTGTCGGTTTTATTGCAAACAGATGGAGACATTTACTAAGTCTGGCATAAGGGCCCAGTGTCTTGGATTAATTAATTACCCAAATGTACGCCCACAAGATTCAGAGCCTGCCAATCAATACTCACTGCAGCCATTTACTTCATTGAATAATTTAAACAGATAATTAGGGGAGGGATAATTAATATATCACTCATATAAAATCAGCAGTATTTGTGCCTATGAGTGAATAATTTGGATATTTATGCTTTATTTACATTATTTTGTACACAAGAAACTACAAGTTTTTTTTGTATACTGAGACTACTCCAGACCTGAAGACGCATACCAATAAATAAATAAATATGGTCCAATAAATGTAGGAATGCTCTTCGTGACGTGAGGAAGCTGTATTTCTCCATGGTTAATTTACTGAGGCCCTCCGGACTGGCAGGGCTGAGTATTAGGTGGTTGGACTAGCTTTGAGGAAGACCCTGCCCAGTCACCCTGTACGTCTTCTGGGAGGCAGGCAGTGTGAGTGATGGGTATCCTGGGTAAGGGAAAGTGGGGGGGGGGGGGATGGGAAAATAAATTATACATAATCCTGGGGCTGAAATGAAACACAGCGCATTCACTTTTCATCAGGAGTAATGAGACCTTAAGGTTGCTTGCATGTGTCTTTCCTTGGCTGAAGGGGCATGCACTGGGTATGTGGCTTGCATGGCATTTTCTAGGCCACCCCTGGGTGGGATTCATGGAAGCCACAGGGATGCTGAGAAACAGAGCTGACAGCTACTGATGTGAGGTGGCCTTATGGGCCGGACAAAGGGGAGCTGGCTCAGGCCCACACAGACATGCCGGCCTGGAAGCTCCTCTCCAACTCCCTCTATCACGGTCATTTTCTTTGACGTTTTGCTGAACAAAAGTTTCCTTTGTTTAAATGCAACTGCAAGACGTTATAGAATGGTAAACAAACTTCTATCACTTTGTTATAGGACTCCTCTATAATGCTTTTTATGACATATTTGAGCCTGCAAAATTCTGCACACCTGTGCAGCCCCATCCAGCCTGCGTTCATACTTTGATGCACATAAACATGCATGCAGTACTATGCAGGCGGCACAATGCATTATTATAATTATTATTATTATGATTATTATTATTATTAATTACATGCAGTTAGCAGCTAACCAGATGCAAATAAAATATATAGAAATACAATAAGTTAGAAATGAATTAAAGATAACTTATTAAATGTATTTAATTAATTACTATTAAAATTAGTTTGTATGATATTCTACACAAACACTTTGGTATAAAGGGTCAGTGTTTTACTGAATTTATAAAATGTACACTGAATTTATATAATTGTTTATACAGAGGCAACTGAGATTAAGCACTTTGCTTAGTCTAATAGCAGAACCTTTTTGGGGCATTTAGATAAGATCATGACCCAGTCTTCACCTGCTGTGTCCCCTAGGGGAGCCACATGGCATTTGGCGTGTCACATGGTAGGAACTGACCAGAAAGCAGCTTCATGGCAGTAAAACATCACCTGGGAAGGAAATGCCGATAAAACCTGCGAGGAGACGTTTCCTGAAAGGTGATTCGGGAAGCGAGGGCCAAGACTCACACGTGCTTCATCTTCAGGCCCGCATAGTGGGACAGTAAAGGAGAAAGTGGCCCGATAAATTGCCCATCTGTTGCCATAAATCACAGCCCCCAAACACAGGCCTGTCTCGGCTTCCTCAGCACCAGCAAGCGTAATGACGAGGGTGTCACTACCCCGATGGGGAGCGTATTAGCGGCCGCTAACCCCGTTTCTAAGCAGTGGAACATTCTGCTCTAGTTTTGCTGTCAGGGACTGGCTCATCCCATAATGATGAATGAGGGGGGTGGTGTGGGCAGAAAGGAGGCTTGCAGGTGACCCTCTTCACAACCTTCCGTCCTTTTTAATTAGGCAGACTCGTCAACTTAGTGAACTATAAAACAATTCAGCAGTTAATAGCCGCGCGCTCCACCAGGAGAAACGAGAAAAGCACCTCCTGACTCTGCGTATGTTATTATGCGACTCTTGTCGCGAGATGGCAACCTGCCAAAAGACCAAACTGTCTGGCAGCTTTTATTCCTATCCATGCGGGCGGACAACGATCAGTGTGTCAAGCTTACAAAGGGGGCTGGACACACTCTGGCGTACCTCCCTATCCAGCGCTCATTAAGGAATCCAGTATGACAAACGACCCGTCCACAAGTACCGATCAGCCTCCTTCGACAAACAGAGGTGCCCCGCCCAGTGCCATAATTAGGCCGACCCGATGACGCCCTTTTATGTGCTGGTTTTGTAATACAAATTTCAACATGGAAGCAGTAATTACATTAACCTTGTTCCCTCTGGGGGTTTTGGGAGGTTCTTTTATGCAAGAGCATGGCATTCTGGGAAAATTGCTAAACCAGAGGATGAGCATTATTGGGTTAGCATGTGCTGCAGCCTTAGAAATGCTAACTTTCCACCTGGATGCAATGAAACCAATGGCCATTGCACTATAAATGATTAATTCCACACGAGAAAGGCTCATTAATACTTATGGCATGCAGAGGTTCTTTGATTTATTGCTGTTTTCCATTAATTGCAGTTGATGAAAAAGTTGTTTACATGCTTACTCTTTTTTCCCCCTCTCGCCCTTAAGATATTTTTCCGCATTCCTAAATCTGGTTCGATGTGCCACTGCTATTTCTCATCAGAACTATGGTGGCCCTAAAGAGCCAAAAACAGTGCGGTAAGGAAATGTCAAAAATGAAATGGGGCAACTTTCATGAAGACATTGGGAAAACAATCATGTCTTTCTGTGTTTTCTGAAGAGAACCCCAGCATTAGTGCTGAGATTTGGATGAGGGGATCATCGACAGCTTTCTGGCAGTGACCACAAAAGGATTTGCCAGTTTAGTGTGCCAGGGCATTATAAATGAAAGCTGCTTTTGGACGCCATCTCCAGTTCACTTGTGACTTGTTCACTACATTTGCACTAAATACTGTGTCTGTAACATAGACTATTACACTTGTCATCACATTATTACATCTGGTTTATTTATTCCTGGCTTATTCCCTTAAATTCATATCTATTTTTCTTATGTTCTTGTTTAATTTCTCTCCATCCCCTTCATTGACACTTCTTTGGAACACAAGCATTGCATGCATGATCATTTGAGCCTCACTACAAGGATTCCATTGTACAGATGTGTGCGATATTGACAGAAGTGGAAAGTTCAGGTTCAGAAAGTGCAAATCCAGACCAAGGTTTTGTTTTAACCAACCAGCTGAGTATAAAGAGTCACATTCACAAAGTACTCAACTGGTTGGTTGAAACAAAATCTTGGTCTCAATTTGTACTTTCTGAGCCTGAACTTTCCATCCATCCATCTTCTACCATCTTCTACCTATCGGGTCAAGGGGGCAGCAGCCTAAGCAGGGAAACCCAGACTTCCCTCTTCCCGGCCACTTCGTCCAGCTCTTCCGGGGGAAGGTGTAGAGGTGTTCCTCTACAGTCTTTCCAGCGTGTCCTGGTCTTCCCCGGGGCCTCCTCCCAGTGGGACATGCCCGGAACACCTCACCAGGCAAGCGTCCTGACCAGATGCCTGAGCCACCTCACCTGGCTCCTCTCGATGCGGAGGAGCAGCGGCTCTACTCTGAGTCCCCCCCGAATGACCGAGCTTCTCACCCATCTCTAAGGTAGAGCCCAGCCACCCTGCAGAGGAAACTCATTAACATGAACTTTCCACCTTGAGTATGTGACAAATAACGACTCACACAAATCACAATTGATTTCCCAGGGGGAAGTGTTGTTGTACCTTTAAAAATTAAAACAAATATATCCCACAACATATACATATAATGCATTAAAGTACAGAAATCATTCTGGACAAAGTGTCCATAAGCTGTTCAAAAGCCTCTTACTTTGTCTTTGCTCTTGACACCTAGCAAACGTAACCTGGTGCCCTTTGTTGCCCCCTTTCAATGATTCTGGCTCCTCTGTTTATGAGAGAGGCCCGCTAAGCGGCATGGCTCGATTAGACCCTGCAGATTCCTAATCGATATGTTATTCTGCCTCATTTAAATGTAATTCCAGTTTAAAGCAAACATTTGCTTCCTATTGTAAACCGTGCGAGTGGAGCCGCAGAAAGTATCCCGGGAAAGAGCCTGGCAGCAAATTGCGACGAGGTTCATAGCCGGGGCTTTAATCATTAGGTTTCCTCCCCAAAATGTCTTCTTTTTTGCCATAATTTGCTGCAGCTGCAGAAAATTCCCCCAGCAAAAGCTCCTTGCGGCTGGAGCACCTGAGCATAAACGTCACGGCTTTTTTGGATTACTTTCGCAAATATGAAGACAGATTCTGGCTTGGCGCTTTTAATGCTGCTTAGCATGAAAGCTAATAATACACTGGACAGATAAGACTCCATGCTACATATGCATAAAACATGCTGCGAATTGCAGGATCCAGCCATAACCCCATTTTGGTAACATACATTATCCATATACGAATATACTGCCCAGTGATGGAGAGCCATCCTGTCCAGGGTGTACCCCAACCCTGTGCTCTGTACTGCCTAGGATAGGCTCCAGACACCGACGCCCCCACTATCCCCCCATGACCCTATAGATGCAAACATACAAAAGAAGACCATGAAGGCATAGCCTGTCCATCCTTCTTCCCTCTGCCATAATATTACTGTTTATTTACTGCATTTTCCATGTTAAAAATGGATGTGGCAAGGATACGCTTTTTAAGGCATCACCATGGAGACATTTAGATCAATAAGATATCTCCAGTGGTGCCAGCTTAAACCTCAGCCCTGCACCTGGAAGACCATGCATGACACGTTTAAGTAAAAGAGTTGCGACTCCTCGGATAGGACGTGAAGGGCTGTTCATATGAGATCAAAACAACAATGTAATGAGATATTGAAATATAGTAACTATATCTCAAATATTGAACTTGCTGTGCCCTTTGTAATTTATTTCATTAGCAGCAGGATGCATGGCGAAAAATGGACATTAAATTCATTATCTGAGCAGTCGGAGCACAGACACCTGCCCATGTTTAAACCACGTCCTGTATTTAACCCAGAAATTTGCTTTACAAATGGGAGTGTTTGCGTCTAAGAGGGGAGAATTCACTTAACGTTTACATTATGGTGTTATTTCTCAGAAGCTGAAAGAGCACAGTGCTCTTATTGGGAAATGAATTTGAATAAACCTCTCACCGTGCCACATAAATGGCCGTCATATAGAAGAAAATAAAGTTTTAAATTCGGGGGACATTATGCAAATCTGATCCTATCTTGGTTGACACCCTCCCCAGAGAAAGGCTGCTGAGTTGTGCCAACTGGAGTTAGGAATTTCCTGCCAGAGAAAAAGCTGTAAGTTTCTTTGAAACAAATGGTGCCAGGAAACAGAACGGGCATGTATTTTTATTTCAGTAGAGAAGGCTTTGTTAATTCTGTGGCAGACTTTAATTTATCATCATTGGAGCCTCAATTCGGAAATCAGAGACAGGACAGAGATCGATAGTGCTAACGTGAAGGACATGATTGGATAAAGAAACGCACTTCAAACCGTATAAGAAGGAGTGCACAAAAATGTACTGCATATATTGTATTGTTTGTTTTCTCAGTATATAGAAAATAGCTGAAAATGTATTTGAGTAATTAAATGAATGAATAAATGAATAATAATTATAAAAAAAATATGATAAATTAATTAAGCATGCAAGCTACTTTTAGACAACACACGTTCATAAAATACACCACTTCTTAACACTGTAATAACCTGGCGAGCATTTCCCAAAAGCCTTCAAAACGCATTGTAATGGTCGGTATACAAATTAACAAAGCATTAATAAATAATAAACCATATTTTTATGATCGTCATAAGGCATTACTGTATAGTGTTAATTCCAACCAGCAAGTACCACTCTATGACTCTAAGCACGGTACTGCTCCCCAGGTGTGGAATGAGCTGCCTGCTTGCTATGCCCCCTATGGGTTAAATACAGAGGGTGCAGTTGTTTGTTATGTCAACAACAACAATTTCTCACTTCCATAATGCATAATGTGTGATGCCTTTTTTTTATAAATATTTATATCCGTATTTATAATGCTTTATGAATGCATTATGATTGTTTTCATAGATTCATAGAAAGTAATACTAGGGTATTTTTGCTGATATATCTCGTTCTTGTCTCTCCAGCAGTATCTGGGTTCTCTAGACTCTGATTCACTGATCCAAATCACTGATAATGCCCAACCCTTTACCACTTACCATTCTGCACTGGGGCCTTACAAACCCAACCTAGCCATGCTTGACAGTGATTACTGGCCATTGTCCTAATTTATAACACAAAGAACCTGAATTGGAGCCACTATGGATGTATGTGAAACTACCCCCAACTACTTACCTGATTAATTAATTAATTACCATTAATCAAACATCACCTATTTTCAATCTTTCATCTTAACTCGTGTTCAGTAGTAGGGGTTGGAGTTGTGCCTGCTAGTGGCACGAGTAGCTCGTGTGTCTCTTTCAGCGTAACTCGTGTTCAGTAGTAGGAGTTGGAGTTGTGCCCGCTAGTGGCACGAGTAGCTTGTGTGTCTCTTTCAGCGTAACTCGTGTTCAGTAGTAGGGGTTGGAGTTCTGCCCGCTAGTGGCACGAGTAGCTCGTGTGTCTTTTTCAGCGTAACTCGCGTTCAGTAGTAGGGGTTGCAGTTGTGCATGCTAGTGGCATGAGTAGCTTGTGTGTGGTGTGTCTGCTGCCACTCCGCCTCCCCATCTCTCCTTCCTGCTTTTTTGATGTCCCAGAGAAGTTTGCAGAGAGTTTGCTGTCAGCTGGATGACAACCGATGCCCCCTTCAGGGACAACAAACCCAGGAAAGTACTAATGTGAACATGGGCATTTGGAGCACAAGGTTCGAAACTCCAAACTGATGAACTAATCTTTCTGTTTCTTTGTCATAACTATTTCAGCAGTGATTTATTTATAGTACATTATCGCATACATCTGTACAAAAAAAGCCTCATATATATATATATATACTATATTATAGCATATTAGCATTTGAAACACATCTGCTACATTCTAGCAAATTTATTAGAAGCACATCTCCTCTAACATTAAAGTCATGTCATCAGCACCCTTCAGAGGTAATACACCAGCAGGAGGGGGGGGCTCACTTACAAAATAATTTACACAGACAAGCACGTTTATCCAGTACCAAAAGTGGGAAATGGATTTCATGATGACACCCATTTGTTGAAGCCGTGCTTAAGGACTAATAAATGAAAACTGCGCCCCCCACAGGTAGCACTCGCACACAGTCACCTCTCCCATTGGATTCGCAGGGATCCTGTCCTGCTACAGTTCCTTAATAAAAATCATCTCTGCCATTTTCTTGTCTGTCAGTTTTGTAATGAGAGAAATTATTAGTTCTAGATCAGGGGTGTCAAACCCTGAAAAAGCCATATTAAGAATCACTAATGAATCTGCGGGTCGACCAAGGTTTAATTATTTAGTTAATAACAGTATGACCCAGACTTTGCAGTTATTTGGTTTCAATCTTTACTCAGTGTAAAAACATTTCGAAATGCGAACTTTGTACTACACATTATTCCTATTTTTTAAATAGAACTGAACAATGATATAGTTAAACCTCTCTGAAGATATAGAATTAAATCAGATGTGTGTACAGGGTAGATGGACTGCTATTTGCCTGCTTTTATTTGATATTATCCAGTAAATCCTTCTTTTAAATGAGAAGGAAGCTGAGTTCAGTCACAAAAAAGATCCAAACAATCAAATTACAGCTAGAGTGCTTTGCTGGATTTTATGATAATTCGCTGGTGCTGTCAGTTGTCAGTGGGTTGAGGGGGTGGGGGGGGCAGGCAGAGGAATGTGGTAGTGCCAGTCCGCCTGGCGTGACCCCCACTTCCCAGTTGAGGCTGTAACGGGACGCTTTTTTCTGCATGTGCCATTCACTTACACCATTTGCAGTTCGATAAGCACAATGCACATAGCACATAGCACAATGCACATAGCATATAGCACATAGCATATAGCACAATGCACATAGCACATAGCACAATGCACATAGCACAACGCACATAGCATATTGCACATAGCACAATGCACATAGCACAATGCACATAGCACAATGCACATAGCACATAGCACAATGCACATAGCATATAGCACATAGCACAATGCACATAGCACAATGCACATAGCACAATGCACATAGCACATAGCACAACGCACATAGCACATAGCACAATGCACATAGCACATAGCATATAGCACATAGCACAATGCACATAGCACATAGCACAATGCACATAGCACAACACACATAGCATATTGCACATAGCATATTGCACATAGCACAATGCACATAGCACAACGCACATAGCACAATGCACAATGCACATAGCACATAGCACAATGCCCATAGCACAATGCACATAGCACATAGCTAAAGCTGGTCAGTCATACTCAGCAAATAACTTCAAAGTTTAGGTCATACTGTTATTGACTAAATAATTTGCTTGGGCCATCAAATTCATTGATGGTTTGTAATATGGTTCTTTCAGTGACTCAGTATGACATTATTGCTCTATATCATTGACAAAAGTCACAAACTTAACAAAATTTGAAAACTGCTATTTTTTACTGTCGCCCAATGCAATCATCTTCTATTATAAATATTATTAATTCTGTTTTAAATAACCTATTTATGGCAAGTGTCCGGATATTTTTGACACATATCTAATCATGTTGAATTCCACATTAATGTTAATGTACTACAGCTCCATACTAAAATTATGAAATGTTTTTTTTGTACTGGGCTCAATGCTTCAAAAATATTAAAGCAAACACTCAGTCCTAAGAATAATGACCTTTTTCGTCAAATCTCAGGCAGGTATATGAATACAGATTAAAACTTAGGAACACTAACTCATTTAGTTATACAAGGTTTAAATAAAATCCACAGACATATAACACTAGAAGTGATTTTATCTTCACCGCAAATTGACTTTTGTGTTTCAGATGCACCACAAAACTAAACAAAGTATTAAACAAACACAAAGACAAATATGAAATATGTATGAAATATGTTTTTCTGAGTAAATATGACAGCTTAGGAGGTGACACGTAATGAAAATCTCTCCCTACAACATCATGTAGAGATATAGCTGTTATCTACCTCACTCGTAAGTCGATTTGGAGAAAGTGCCTGCCAAATATTTAAATGTAATTGTATTTGGTAGAGTTACTGTAAGAATATATATTATCAGCAAGCCAAGTTTATTATCATAACACTTTTTCTTACACAGAGGCCATTAAAATGCTTTACAGGAATAAAAAAAACAAGCATTAATTAAAAGTAAAACAATAAAAAATTAAATTAAGTATATACAGTGTATGTTATTATATTAAGATAACTCAGTGTAACAAATGGCTGTCCTGGGTTGGTCCTGGGTTGGTCCTGGGTGAGATGCAAGGCGGAGGGTTATTTTCCACTGCAGCATCTCTGAATCTCAGTGGATTTAGTGGCTTTTGTCCTTGAAATGCCTAGAAATTAATCTGATTATTCTGCCGTGCGCAAATCACCGTGCAGAGGGAACAACTTTTAAAAAGGAAGTAGTTTCTGTGGGAAAATGGCACTCCACTCACCATGTTCGTGTTCGCACTGTGCCGATGTTTATCGCCATGTGTTTCAAGATGATGAGCACAAGGAGACATGATTATCAGCATGGGGGCCAAATGAAAGAGCAAAGAATCTTGTTTGCAAGATGAGAATCATTTTTGTACATATTTTCGAGTCACATCTGAAGCAAAGAGGGACACAGGACCTCTGGAAATAATTATGCGGAGTGTTCTACATATTGCTGGCGACGATCTGTCGCTATCTGCATGGCTGGCGACGATCTGTACTATTACGCAATGATTGTGACACGAGTGTACACTGCCTTTTATAATTCATATGTCATATCTCTCTGTAGCAATAATAGTGGTAGGCTTCATCTTAATATACAATGCATTATTTTGTGGTTGATTTGCCCTGCACTGCCTTTACAAGCTGGTTGTCAAGGAAACACAACATGCCATCTCTTTCAAATAACAATTATGAAGTCGCGTTGCTTCCCCAGCATGTGCTAGAGAGACGGGGCTGGGGGGTGTGTGTGTGTATGCCATGTGCTAGAGAGACGGGGCTGGGGGGTGTGTGTGTGTATGCCATGTGCTAGAGAGACGGGGCTGGGGGGCGTGTACGTCTATACTCTATGCTCGGGAGGCGGTGATGGGGGGAGT
>JAODKM010000008.1:18573574-18587805 GCA_026780845.1 Petrocephalus sullivani | reverse complement strand
CAGACCCAAAGGGGGAGCCCCTCCTCCAGGGGCCGGCAGAGGAAGCCCTAACCCTAAGCAGACCCAAAGGGGGAGCCCCTCCTCCAGGGGCCGGCAGAGGAGTCAAACAACAAAACTCCAGAGGCTGTAAACGAGAGAAATGGAGAGAGAGCGAGTGGGAAGTTCTGTTTCGAATAACAGTTGTGTTTTGGAACTCTATTTCTTCATATAAACCAGTAAATGATAAATTTGATTTCAAGTCAAAATTCTTACTTCTGGACATTGTGCTGCAAAAGGGGGTCGAAGGGGCATGGATACCCTCGCAGGTTCCGGGGGCCAATCATTGTATGGGCCCTTGAATACACCAAATAATCAGTTAAATGCAATAATTGTAATGCCCCCCCCTCCCCTCCCCGCTCACCTTGACTTGACTTGACCAGTTCCAGTTGAATAAAAAGACACCCCATGACGCTGCTGCCACCAGGCTTCACCATGGGTGTGCTGCTCGCATGCCCTGTGTAGGTTTTGCACCAAACATACATTTTTGCCATGATGTGCTAGATTGCGATTCGTCTCGACAAAGGCTTTTAACTAAGCGGGACACAGGGAGCTCCTCAGTAAATCACAGCGCCACATTATGGCACCCTAAATATTACCAAAAAGTTCAACACTGGTTTTCATCAGACCATAGCACATTTTCCCACATGCTTTTGGGAGAATTGATGTATTTTTTTGCGAAATTTAGCCCGGCTTGGATGTTTTTTCTTTGTAACAAAAGGTTTGTCTTGCGACCCTACTCCAGAGACCAGACCAATAGGGAATACGGCAGATTGTCACCTGCAGTACACAACCAGAACTAAATTCGTGCAGCTCCTTCAGTGTTATAGGCCTCTTGGCGGCTTCCCTAACCAGTTTTCATTGTCTTATTATGGAGAACATGGGGGGAGGTGAAAGGAGTATTTTCCCCATGGATATCAATGAAGTATTTATTAATTATAATAATAATAATAATATATTTTATTATTATGCCAAGTGAATGTATGATGGCCCCAAGGAGTGGGCCTTTATGACCTCTATGATCAGCGCACATTCAATACATATGCAAACACGCAGACTGTGAGATGGGCAGTAATTCAATTAAATGTATTTAAAATGCTGAATTACTTGGAGTATTTTGCTGGACGGATGTAATTTGTAACAGATTACTTTGAGAGAAACTTTATAGCCTATAACCATCTTTGGTTAGACACAAGACGCATCCTTGGGCACAAATTGCTTGTTGTGAACTTTGTTTTCCAATAATCCTAGGGAAAAGGCTGCTTTGGTATGCTTTGGTATGTAGTATGATATAATATCAGAAATTCCTCATGACTTGTGAATTTACCAGTAGCAGGCAAACAAGTTTTCTACCTAATTTCAACAGGCATACGCAGGCAGTGGCATCTTGTGGTTTGTCGTACATGGAAAACTGTAGTGATAAATCAGGCTAACTACTTTTGTTTCTAAGGACAAAATTAATTGGTATCAGCTAAACGTAGAACTTTTTATAGGCACTGGGCCTGTGTAAAAGGGAGAGCCAACTGGTAAACTTGACGTTGCATATTATATGTAATATAGACACTGTTCCATTTTTTTTATGCAAATCTAAAAATCAGTTTATTCTTCAAGATTGTGCATGTTTGGAACCCTACTGAACACACACACACCGGCACTCCTGTCAGCCACCACCACTGATTCTCTGGGAAACACTGGGTAAAAATTAAGGGTGTAACGGTTCTGAATCTGAGACCAAAAGTGCGACACAAAGGTTCACGATCTTGTTTGCTGTAACAAGTTAGGGAAAGCTGTAAATTTTGTAACTGTTACACATTACTAGGGCTGTAACGGTACACAAATTTGTCATGTACCGTTACTGTTTTACACATATTTTCAAATGACAAAATTATCTGTATTTTAATTAAATACAAAGTATTGGTGTTGGAAATGCATTTTATTTTGTTACATTTGATGAACAAGTATCTGAAATTTGAAACGAGTTACTTTTTCATGTATTTGTGCCCATCTCTGCGTGTAGGAAGGCGTCAGACATGCACACCCTCTGTCTGCCAGCATGCTATGTCTGCCTTTTGTGGGACACTCACTGCAAGCATTTATTCCCAATAGAATTAGTATTTCATTATAATTTTATTACTTTTCAGAACTCTACATAATTTTAATACTCTGCAATCAAATTATAATTGCAGGTCAGAAATTATGCTGCAGAATGAATGTTTTCCACTGTCGTAAATCAATAAAAAATGTAATGACTTGGCAGCGGGCTCACTAATTGCATTAAACAAGGTAGATTTCATTAAAGAAGAAACTGAAATTTTTGTTATTGATTTTGTCATGATTGAGACCAATGGGACTAAATGCCTTAGTGTAATTTGGATAAAATATTGAATATCAACATTATTTCTTTATTTGCAGTGCCTGGGATTAAATATTGGAGGTAGACTATGTGCTGTGTGATTTTAAGTGTCTAAAGACTGTCTGGGAAGTGCCCGTTTTTGGGACTCACATTTGGCCTCTTGCATGTGACTTGGTCCATTTTGATGAGGAGCTCTGATCACGCACCTGTTTGGACAAACGCGCGGCTAGCTGAGCAGACTCGTACAGGGCTTGCTTAATTAACAATCTGTCGCGGCGTCTTTCTGTGGCCTCCATGACCAGAAGACCGGCGTTCCACATCTCATGTCTCTCCTGTCAGTGTGTCTGTGAGGATGAGGATCAAACTCCCCCTCCCCCTCCCTCAATGTGCCACGGCTACGATGAAATGTAATGAGAGCAACATTTGCCAGGTGACCAAACTAAGATACTGCGCCCTGCAGAATGGGAGACGGAAGAACATTCCCATAAGCGCATTAGTTATACATGGCAGCCTGAGATGGTGTGAATTCCCCAGGAAATCTTTGTGTTTTCTTTTCTTGGCTGAGTGCCTGTGGCATCTGTTGGCCTGGTAAGAAGGCGAGCGAGCACCTCGGACTGAATCAGCCCTCTGCAGCTCTCCATGACTGAAAACAAATCTGTGCCTCTTTAGGGGGCACCTCTAATAATGGTGGATAGAGGCTGTTGCGTTGAGTCAGAGACACTGTCATCAAATGGGACTTAATTCTCCCTTACTACCTGTGATTGTTATGGACACGCAAACCCCGCCCCCATAAAATCACCTGTGGCACGTGTGAAATGGGACACTTTAGCAATGCACGACACTTAGGCTAACTGAGAGTCCGCTTGTGAAGTACAGCTCGGACTCCCGTTTATCAAAATGGCCAACATCGCCACACGCTATATGTCCATGTGATTTATAGAGCACTAAAATATATTGTACTGTGCTCCGTATAAGTACCAGCCCTAAAAAAATGAATGAGTCTCAGTCTCCATGACGGTGCTTTAATCTGGATGGCCCTGGCTGGGGCCAGCTTGTGTAGAAGCATGTTTTCTTCATATGCATGTTGCTAAAGGTGGTCATTGGGCTGTTAAGGGCTTATCAGTGCATGTGTCAGTCACACCCTAAAGTAATGTTTAGCATATTATAGGAAGCGGAGTGTAACTCAATGGGTAAGGTATCTGAACAACCTCCCCCCCCCCCAAAAAAAAAGATGCTCCTGTGATATGGACTCACTTTAACCAATATGTGTGTGTGTGCGTGTGTGTGTGTGTTGATAAAGGAGGGCAAGGCAGGCCATGTGGGGGAAAAGCACATTCCAATGCACTTGTGCAAATAAACTTTATTTCATTACTCTGGAAGTATTTCCGCTTGTTCAAGTCTAACCGTCATATCGATATAGCTCAGCCTGTTGGTCATATCATTATAATGCTGGAAGACAATGAAATGTAAGACGTAAAGATTAATTTTTCATTAATCACCATAAAGAACATGAATGGAAAAATGAGCACTATTCCAGATTGCGGCTTAAAAAAAACGTAATAATATATGTGATAAGTCGAAACATTTTTCACCCTTTTATAATACCTCATTCTCAGTCTCTGATTGTTCATGCGGGATTTATACATGTAAGTCCAGGGTGTCCCTTTCAGACTTATTACAGCACATTGTCTTTCAGAGTATCCAGCGTGGAAATGGAGTGGAGGCAGGCATTACTGCCAAGGAAGGAGGGAAGAAAAATGAATTAGGAAAAAAGTAATAATTAGGGTGCCATAATGTGGTGCTGTGATTTACTGAGGAGCTCCCTGTGTCCTGCTTAATTAAAAGCCTTTGTCGAGACGAATCGCAATCTAGCACGTCATGGCAAAGAGGTCATACCTCATCAATTAAGGCAAAACTAAGTCTTTAATGACAAAATGCAATGTTTTGTGAATAAAAAATGAATGCAGACTGCAAATTGGGACAGGAGATCCAAGCGAGGGAGTGCAGAAAGACGTTGTGTTATCTAACCTAACATATGCCACTGTCAACAGAAGACAGTGGCGAGCTCCATCATCTCCGCACAAAGCGTATCTATCTCTTTTTATTTGAGCTAACCTGGCTGACACCGTAATTTATATCCCGGGTTTAAAAAAAAAAAAAAAAAAGTATCTCCACGGTGTGTAAAACCTTGTCAGTGCTGGGCTGAAGAATGGGAACGGCGTCTTCTCATCTGCGCTCGTACGTGTTACGGAAAGAATGGGTTAGAAGTGAAGGCGGGCCCGGTGCGTGAGAGTACGGGGATACGGGGAGTCCTGCCCGGTGCGTGAGAGTACGGGGATACGGGGAGTCCTGCCCGGTGCGTGAGAGTATGGGGATACGGGGAGTCCTGCCCGGTGAGTGAGAGTACGGGGATACGGGGAGTCCTGCCCGGTGCGTGAGACGCACTAATACGGGGAGTCCTGCCCACAAGCGGCAAATGCCATGCGATTGGGATCCACCTGGAAGCCAAGTCAGAGTAGGGAAGCTCATAAAAAAGCATTAATGTGTAAATGTAGTCTGCTTGATCACACAGCAGTGAGGCTTGACTTATTGTTGGGGCTGGGCCCCATTTAAAAAGTCCCCCTAGTGCTGTGATTATCTGTAGCCAGCAGGAGGCCCCAAATGCCTGGGGGCCCCACACAAATGCTTTGATAATAGGTGGTAATCCCCAGCGTTGCACGAAGAGGGCCTTGGCAGACAGCAGTATCAGGGGTAGTGCACTGGCCTTGAGTACTTCAGACATGGGGGGACCTCTGTCCTTGAAGGGTGAAGTGAGTGGGTCCATCAGTCCTGCCATGCTTCAGCTGGGGGTGCCGGTCGAGTCCACATGGTTAATCCGAGTTGAACAGCACGAGACCTGGGCCGTGGTGTATTGCTGGTTCCTGGCACGCAGATTCTGTTGCCGGCTGGGTTACAAGCAAACTGGGGACTTCATGTCCAGATGGGGAGCATTTAGATTCAAAAAAGGAGACAAAAGGACCGAGATGCTAGCTAATTTTGAAGTCACAGAGTCCAAATGGCACACAGTCTCTCCTTTGCATCACACTAATTTTGCATGAAAAGGGAACTTCAGACCTCATTTCCTGGAAAGCCATTGAAGTAAATTAAGTTGACCTCATAATTTCAGCATTTATCTGGAATCTCTGACACAATATACGTGTGGTCCAACCAAAGGTGAAATGTACTTCGATTTTTAAATAGTGTTCAGCACACACTGTATTCCGACTGGATAACAGTGGGAAGGAGGGCACAGTTGTGCCTGTCACACATTCACTGCTAGTGCCTCTTTTTAGTGTGACATCATCGTTAAGTGAAGCAAGCTTAATTAGTCTACAACAACCTTCACTATGAGGTGTGCTCAGAGGCGCTGAAGGATTTTCAAAAAAATGGGAGCCAAGTCTAAACCATGGGTCCCCAAACTCTGCAGCCCATGACCTTCAAAATAATAATACCACTGACTTGTGATCCCCAATTCGCCAACCGAGGGGTTCAGGGTTCAAAGATTTATTGAAATTGACCTGTTACGGTAACGGTTATAATTTTTTTTTTATTCCCTAAAAATAAAAAAAATTTAAAAATCCTCAGTTTATCAGTTTTTGAAAATTTCTTTATTGAATATTACAATGTTACAATGTGTTCTAAGGACCCCTCTGTATTTTTAACTTTAACAATTATAATCCCTTTCTGTTCCAAGTGGGCTGCATCAATACCAAGTCTGAACACGTTATTACATAAAAAGCCAGTAGCTGTTGACCTTGTTAGACTGAAAATCAATCCAAGATGATCATAGCAATTAATAGAAAAATTTAATGGAGGGTCTGTAACAGGATTCATTATTCTAACAAGTGAACTACTGCCAAGAAAGATACAAGACAAATGTCAGACAATAACGTTGAAATTCCGTTGCATAATAATGATTAACACTGCTGTTAATTACTTTTTGCAAATGAATAATTATTGCAAAGTTAATCAGCTGTCATAATGAGTTGGCTCGATGCGACCCCTATCTGGTTAGAATAGAGTCATAATCCCATTGGTTTACTGATGTCAAGAATGCCGGGTGTTCAGCAGAGTTTCCCGATCCTCAAGCGTTCTTCCTTCCCTGCCAACTTGCCTCTTTTGGATGAAGGGAGCAGCAATCCAATCCAAAACTTTGTTAGGTCATCAAACGATTAAGTCACGGCTGGCCGCGGAGGAAGCTGTGATTATGAAGCCGTTTGGAAGAAAGAGCCGTGATCCGAGACGGCGAATAAAACGAACGCGGTGGCCCAGGACGGCTGTTCCGTGCTGTGACTTTGACATAGTATTCTTCTGGTAAATGGCTTTGGAACCCAGAGGAGCCAGAAATGGACTTCTCCGAAATGGAATGCACACAGTGATTTTACAGCTATAGTTATCGTATTTATCTGTTTCTTTCCTTGTCAAACTCAAGTGAAAACAACAAACATAAGACACTGGGGTCAGTGGTTCTGACCTCCCTTTCCAATCGCACCTGCAGAGGTGGGTGCCCCCCCCCCCCACACACACACACATGCGCAAATGGGTAATTCAAAACCGTAATGAGCAGGACAGAGTGCATTGTGTGGGAGGCATAGACTCTCAGCTAAAGCGGACAGTAATCCAGACAAAGCTTGCCTCACATGCTGTCGTTTCTCTGTGACCCCCCCACGCGGATTGTGAGTAGGTAGGCCTGTGGCATGGTAACCCGCCCCCATCTGCTTTCTTACTTCCTCTCACCCACTTGTATACGTTGTCAGCTTCATGTTACGTCAGTCTAGAAACACATCGAATCTTATAACGAATGTTAAAGGCATCAGAAGTAAAAACATGAGTCGTCTATAAATGCCAGCTATGTAGATCTGCTTCCTGTTCCCCTGATCTCAACAATGACTAGCGGTACCGAGTCCTTTAAGTCTTCAAAGTTAGTGTTTATCTTTGCCGGTTTTTTGAAGGAGGGTTATGGGTGAGGATGAGGCAGGGGTGGTGGTGGTGGTGTAATTCCTATAAAAATGTCAGGGAAGGAAAAGCTTCCGAATCCAACAAGATGGAGTGACAGGTGCCCAGAGCTATTTTTCTGATCTACACCTGCATTTCATTTTAGCGACTCGTTTTCTTGGTGCGAAGAGGCGGCTGTCAGGGAAGCTGCTACTCTTAAAATGACATGTGCTGTTCCCACTTCACCATCTTCACATGCACAATTAATGCATATGAACCGCGGCCCGCTTTGAGATACAGAATCCATAACAATCGATAGCTCCCACTTTGACAGGAACACCTAGTCAGGGATATTTTTTAGCTTATAGCAGCAACTGAAATTTGATAGTAATATATACTTTTACAGACCGTAACATAAATATACTTCTGACAGTAAAGCATATTTTTGCTGTTTAAATAAATAATGCCCTATTGATTATACAAACATCAAGTAATTTAATAAATGACTTTTTAAACAGGAGGATTATTTCCATTATTTGTTATGTTAGCTATGTGGTTAATTAATGCATTAATGCCCTGAGTTTTATAATATTTGCTTTATTTAATATTTGGAAAACATGTAAACATGGTCAGAAATTTTGTGTTGAAATATTCGAGTTATATACAATTTATAATATCAAAAATGTTTTAATTTTTTTTTTGCTACAGTTTTCTTCCATTCTCCAATTTCTCCATCCCTCGTTTACTTTGTAAAATGAAAACGAAAATGAGTTTTAAAAAGTTTTGGCAGGAGAACAGTTCATGCAGGCAACTTTATTTTGCTGCTGGAAACAAAATGCATCTCCATGAGGATCAAGTACTGCTCCACACCCCCAGCACCTCACTGCTCTGATTTTTCATGTGAATAAATGAATGCTGAATGCTCGTAGTGATACTGATCTCTCCTTTCTCAGAAATTACCAAAATTGTTTATCTCTAAACCACTGTATTATATAAATGAACAGTTACATAAATTTGAAATTACCACAAAACTTAACAAAATATCACAATTTAAAATTCAAATAAGTATTAGTTGTGATATGTAAAGTGGGAAAAAATACATGTATGTTTAAACCATGTATATGTAATATACACCTACTGTACAGTGTACATATGCAGCCTGAGGTGGTACGGGTGGTAGAGAGATACTGGATAGCAACTAGATATATTTGGGTTCAACTCAATGGGCGACTCGGGCTATACTGTAGAACAAAACACGGGCAGGGATGGGTCTACTTATAGCCTCCGGGTTTGGTGCCAGTGTTTTGGAGTTCAACCCAGGAACGAGAGGGTTGTCTCCCTTTGACTTTGAATTGAGAGATGGGCTCTGACTGTTGTCTGTGCGTACATGCCAAACACCAGAGTTCAGTATCTGGCCTTCTTGAGACCTTGAAAGGGACACTGGAAGGCACCCCTTATGGGAACCCCTTAGTTCTGCTGGGGGACTATAACAGTCAAACGGAAAACGACAGTGAAACCTGGAAGGGTGTGATTGGGAGAAATGGCCTGCCCAATAAGAATCCGTGCGGTGATCAGTTATTCGACTACTGTGCTAACCACAGTTTGCTCTGAATGAACACCATGATTGAATATAAGGGTTTTCATAAGTGCACCTGGCACCAGATTCATTTTGTAATTGCATCATTGGATCTGCGTCCGCATGCTTTGGACACTCGGGTGAAGAGAGGAGCTGAGCTTTCCACTGATCACCACCTGGTGGTGACTGGGATCTGATGGAGACCCAAACGCATAGTGAGGGTGTGTTGGTAGCATCTGGCAGAGGCTGCTGACTGGGAGATGTTTAACTCACACTTCCAGCAGAACTTGTTCTGGGACTCCATTGCTGAGGCCGCTGTACAGAGCCATGGCCCTAAGGTTGTTGGTGCCTATCATGGTGCCATTCCATGAACCCGAGCTTGTGTAACGCTAGGTCACGAAGTGTGGGTAGGAGACCAGACTACGCCACCTAAGGCCCTGCCCCTTAGGATACCCGACTGCAATTACCCTCAAGCTTCCCCCAGGCACAGCTATGTCACATGGACAACACACAGACTTATATCCCAGTAATTACACAATATTGATTAATTCACTAAAGCCCTTAAAAAAAGAATTTATAAATACACAAAACCATACCAAAACATAACTACAGAACACACACACAAAAAGCAAAAGCGAAAAGTTCAGTTAAACAAAACCAAAAGTACTGCTGCAGCTCAATTCCACATGCAGACCTCAGCAGTTACTGCATCCAGGCCAGTAAGAGTGGCTACGTTAGGAGAAAGCGTAAGGGTTTGACACCATAAGCACCCCAAAATCAATTCACATATCAGTAACACACAGTCACACAGCAAACCATCACACAGGATACGGGTGCTTATTGATTCACACCTTGTTCCCACCAACCCCAAAACACCAGCCCCACGGTCACTGGCTCAGAATCGCAAACGCAATGCAAAAAAGCACCATGACCTTCCTAAAACACAAAAAGAAAAGAGAAACAAAATGATACAGGCAAAACAGCAATGGCGACTGTTGCAAACACACACACACACAGTTAGTACAGTAATCGTAATGCACACGCCACGTTAAAATACTTATATACATTGTGTGCGGCATCCTACCTGAGCTTCAGTACAAACCCTTAATGGAATGCACTTCATCATTATCTGATGTACCTGCTGTACCTGCCCAAGGTCATGGGTGGGTGCCACTGTGTGCACCACTCCTCCAGAAGCAGGAGCTCGCAGCACTTGGCATTTCCGGGTGAGCTCTGCTGGCGTCTGTCTTGACTGCTTCTTCTCCCGGCATCTAAATGTGTCTTTCGTTTATTTTGTCTACTTTGTCATTTGTTCACTTAACTACCTAGACAATTGTGACCTTCAGTATCATTCGTTGTCTTTCGGTCCGATCATAAAAACGAATCAGTCATCGCCTACTTCTTCAAGGAGCTGTACTTTCTCTCAGTTAGGTTGAGGTTTGGACTAGCATATGCCACAGGACGCACCTTTTCCATCCGGTTCCTGTGAAAGCACCGCCCCAAGTCCATGATAACTAGCATCTATCTCCAAAATAAAACGTCAGGAAAAATTCGCTAAGCCCAACATTGGAGCATTAACCAGTTGTACCCACAGGCCCTGGAACCTCTTCTCACACTCTTTAGACCACACATCCTCCAGACTCAGTCTCTGACCCTTGCAACTCTTAGCACCCCTTATTCCACTACCAGGTGGTGTAGAGGTGCAGCTAGCTTTGCAAAACCCTCTAAAAAATGCCGGTAATAGCTAGCAAAACCAAGAAAAGATCGCAACTCCTGAGTGTTTCTTAGCCTTAGCCAGTTGGCCACTGCAAAAACGTTCTCCGGGTCTGTGGGTATGCCTTCATGGGAGACAAGGTTGCCAATGAACCTCTAAAGAAACAACACTTTTTTTAACTTAGCCTTCACTCCCACCCTCTGCAATAGTTCTAGCATCAGCTCTACGCGCTTCAGATGCCTATTATGATCCCCAAATAGCCGTTCCATAAGTCTTTGGAACATGCTGGGCGCATTATACAACCCAAAGGGCATTCTGTTAAACTTGAATAAGCCAAAGGGTGTACAAAAGTCTGTCTTAGGACAGTCACTCTCAGTCACAGGAATTTGATAGTACCCACTGGACAGATCGATGGTCGAAAACCACTGGGCCCCAGAAAGGGAATCCAAAGTCTCCTCAATACATGGCAGAGAAAATGCATCTTTGCAGGTTCTACTATTTAACTATCGATAATCAACACACAGAGGCAAAGGGACTGAAACTCTCTCAGATAACCGACTATCCAGCAGCTGGTGAATGTGAGCCCTTACGGCCTCATAATCTGAGGGGAGAGATGTGTCTAAACCTTTGTCTCACTGGCTAACCATCTATAAGGAGCATTATCAGTTGGCCCTGCACATGCTGTCGAAGGAAACTTTCATATAGGGTTGACACCATTGACCCCGCATCTAGTACACAATTCCCCCTAACTATCCCCCCTAACTTCAGAGTGGAGTTTATTGCCAGGTACGTTGTCACATACAAGGAATTTGCTTAATGTATACCATTTAACAGTTACAGTAGGACACTGGCCTAATAAAGAAGAGATGGCTTGGCTTAACAGGGTAGGTAAACTGGAGCTAATGTTGCCCTCTTCCAATGAGTTGCTCGGCGCTTTGGAGGGGCCTAGATTTCCGACGGCTGGGACGTGACATTAGCTTGGGCAGCTGGGGTACGGGGACATGGCAACTCAACCTGTTTATTATCGCACTCCAGTGTGATTACAAAAAATGCAATCGTATCGCCACCACCACATCATACAAGCGAAAACACCTTGCACTGCAGCCAAACCCAGAAAAACTGGCCACTCATCAGGATCCCCAACTGTTTTTGTTCTTTTGCAGATGATGTGTTCTGATGGGCGTTGTTGGGCTGTGACCTGCAGCATGTACTGGGGTGGTTTGCAGTAGATCAACACATGGATCAGACAGATGGATCCTTCTTCACTATTTTGTCAAGGTGAAGAGGGAGCTGAGCTGGAAGGTTTTTGATTTACTAGTCAACTTACGTTTATACCCTCACCTATGGTCATGAGCTTTGGGTAGGGACCGAAATAATGAGATCACTTATAAAAGTAGCAAAAATTAGTTTTACACAGGGTGTCTGGGCTCATCCTTAGAGAGGAGCTCTGACATTTGGGAGGGGTTCAAAGTTGTGCCACTGCTCCTCTGCATCGACAGGAGCCAGTTGAGGTGGTTTGGGTATCTATCTAGGATGCCTCCAGGATGGCGCTCTGGGGACGTGTTTTGTGCATGTCCAACTGGGAGGAGACCCAGGGGCAGACCCAGGACAAGCTGGAGAGATTATATCTCTCGGCTGGCTTGGGGACACTTTATAATTCCTCCATGGAACTGGAGGAGATGGCTGGTGAGTGGGAGGCCTGGCAATCCCTGCTCAGACTGCTCACAACCCAACCCTGGATAAGTGGCAGATAATGGATGGATGAACGGATATATACAATATGCTTTCATATCATTCAGAGCCAAGTTATTCCCCTATTGTTCAGCACATCTTTTCCACTGAAAAGATATCATTCAAATACTGTACACACCAATAATATGATATATTATGAAAGAAGAAAAATGTATGAATGAGTTTTGATTTGTACAAAACCAGATCAAAACAAACACCTGGACATTTAACTGGATTATTTTGTGATTTGTTGATCATGTTGATCCTGTTAAATTGTGTATATTCAACAAAGCAGGCCTGGCTACTGTGCATTTTTTAATGGAAAAAATATGGTTGGAATGTCGTTCCTCAGGTGCCCCTTCAATTTCAGCACATAGAAAACTATCTTCTGCAATTGATTCCTGGATCTTTGGAAACTATACTGCTCTGAGAATAGGTGATGCTAGAACAGATTTTCATCCAAATTACCTATCTGCACCAGCTAAAAGAACAAAACCTGGCCCTTGATGGCACAATCAGGCATCGTCGTGGTGATGTTCTGGTCATGTAATAGGGAAATTATACTCTGGGAAGCTGATTTCGTTTTACAGCTAAATCAACAGATCATAGCTGCCAGATCAGTCATTACCACAAATAAATGCTGCAACATGATATCGAACATAACCAAATCAAGGCAAATTATTTACCATACATTAAAATGCAACTATTTCCTTTTTTTCTTTCCCAACTAATAAGCTTTAATGTCGAGCATTTGTATTTTACATTGCCCCGTGGCATATCATTAATGTGTTTACAGTTCTGCTGGTCTGTAACACTTTATTCATTAACGTGTTAATTGCATCGAACAGTGCCGGAGGATGCTGGGATTCGTATCTTTCGGAAAGCTGGGAAACAGGCTTATGTGCTCGTCATCCAGCCCGAAACATGTAAGTAAACGTATTTAACTTTCAAATCATGCTCGTAAACGAAGAGCGCCGTACACACCTCTCTGCTTTTGCACTCAGCAGAGTGTACGACCGCATGGATTATTTACGTTGGATATACACACGGGAAAACCAGAGTATTTTCAGAATATTTCAGGCTATTTTCACTCATAAAATAAACAGAGGAATGTGCCCCTAGACATTTACGATTTCCAAGCATCTTTTTTCGCTGCAGACGGCCTTGTGTAGATTTTCACAACCCCGGGGTGCAGCCCCCTTAGACTACCAGTCAAATTTCAGAGGGGGCCATGGACGGGTGCCACCAGTGGTTGCTACCTGTATGTAGCAACCACTGATGCTAATACTAATACATAGTATACATTAGTATTAGTACTAATACATAGTATACATTAGTATACTAATACTAATGGGTTGACCAGCACTGTTGGCAGGTATATTTTACGTCTGATACTGTGAGTTGAGTTCTCACGGGGCTTCAGGTAGAATGCTGATTAAAGCAATTAGCTTGTAAGCTCCTAGTAACCGGTTTGGTATTGCAAAAGTCAGGTTATTTCTACATTGTAAAAATGCATGAATTTCATATTGGTCGTGATGAAACAATGGAATTACTGGATAATTTGTCTAAATAATAAAAATCTCTACTATTTATGCTAAATTATTAGTCAAGATTGGAAAATTGCTCCATTACTAAAATCTCAATGGACCATTTCCAGGTAAAATATCTGAGATACATTTGGAATATTCTCTGCGCCCTCCCAGTCCGGAGAGGTGGTTGTTAGTTTGAGGTATGAGGGGTCAGTGGATGACCCAACGGTATACGTTTGGCCAATGGACATGTATGGAAGGGATTAAAGAGCAGACTGTCTAGTCTCAGGAACACTTTGAAACATCCTCTCACGCCAC
>JAODKM010000008.1:18538894-18555778 GCA_026780845.1 Petrocephalus sullivani | reverse complement strand
TCCCCGGCCACTCCTCCTTCTGCCCTGTCCCCATCCTGACAACCCTGACAGCACACCTCCTAACTCCCCGGCCACTCCTCCTTCTGCCCTGCCCCCATCCTGACAACCCTGACAGCACACCTCCTAACTCCCTGGCCACTCCTCCTTCTGCCCTGCCCCCAAGCCTAGAAGCAATGGTTTCTAGCTGTGATGGCAGTTTGATACATCTTAATTCTCATTGGCCCATGACCTTTCCTTCCCTCCCACGGGCTGTTTTTCCGTTGGTCAATGGCTAGCTCCAATATGCCCCCATTGGGTGGTACTAATATGTACTTCCTACTAGTGGAAAAACTCCCCCAACTTAGCTGGAGTCCTTCCCTCAGAATATTCACATGTGGGAGACAGGGAAGATCATTTTATGATGAATAACATCGGCAGCTACAAGAATTCTGCCTCTAATGATTCCTGGTCCACCTACTACATCAGGGGGTGTCAAACTGCAGTCCTGGAGGGCCGCAGCCCTGCACATTTTTGGGTTTGCCCTCATTTAACACACCTGATTCAAGGCCTTGCAGTTCCTTGTGCTAATTACCACACAGCTCTTCAGCCCAGTCATTTGTGGTGGAACAGGGAAAGAACTAAACTACACAGGGCACCGACCCTCGGGACTGGAAAATCAGACACAGATTTGGTGTATTGTAAATTAAGGGTATGTCGCAGAAGGTGTATGTATTTTATATCAGTGTTGGTGCTTGAATAATAATGGTAATCATCATTATGGATACCAATAATCCTCATTATGGATAAAAATAGTCAACATTATGGATAACAAGTAATTATCATGAGGGATAAAACAGTCAACATTATGGATAACAAGTAATTATCATTAGAGATAAAATTTGTCATCATTATGGATAATGGCAGTTATCATTGTGGATAAGAGTAGTCATCATTGTTGATAACAGTAGTAATCATTCTGCATAACAGTAGTCATTATTGTGGATTACAGTAGTCAACACCGTGCATAACAGTAGTCATCATTATGGATATCATTAGTCATAATTTTGGATAACATTAGTCATCATTCTGGATAACAATAGTTATCATTGTGATGTTTGGGTTTCCTTGGACCATTTAAGCACATCGTAACTGCTGATTCTTTGCAGACACAAGGAGTCGGCTGGATGGCAGGAAATGGAAGCTTGCCAATCTGTATCACTCGAGCTGTCACTGATTCCCAAAGCCAAGCGGTAAATCAGACTGAGGCTTTGGGGCATGGTAGGAGCAAGCCGACGGCTGCAGGACCCCCCCTCCCCCTCCCCCACCATCAATACCACACCGCCAGTCTCACTGCGGGCCTGTGATCTGATTCTGCGTGTGCTTACCCTTCACACTTTGCCGGGTGTGCTTGGGAATGACACTTAGAGGCCATAGATGCATGGCAGTGGGACCTTACAGCAGCGCTCAGGGGTTAAGGCGTCCGTCAGGAAAGGGGGGGTGTGAACGGTACAGACACAGCTTTCTGTTTCACTATATTGATGTAAGAATGTGGAGTCTTACATTTCAGAACTTTAAGTTTCCATGTGAGAAACTAAATATAAGTCTGCACGTCTGTTTGCATGTCAGAACCTGATATAACTAGTGAAATGGCGTTATTATTAGGTGCTGTCTAGTGTATTTCAATTCCTGGGAACCATACAGCCAACATTTCTCCAGAATATCTGGATCTTCATGAGTTGTTGTTATTATTGTTGTTGTTATTTGTGTTGTTGTTGTTATCATCATTATTATATACATCATTATAAGAAACTTTTACCAAAAGTCACACAGCATAGCATCATTTTTCTATCACACGTTAACATTCATATGGCTGGAATCATGAAAAGCAGATACGGTTCTTCTCTGGAGCCTGAGCTATGGACATTTCCCGTGGCAGGCAAAGGGCAGTGCGCTGATGGTGAGGTACGGTAGGAGGCTATGACGCCTGGTCTACGGAAAGCGCATGGGGGGGTGCGCTGCTCATCCTCCTTAGATGGCTCACTGTGAAGTTTACTCTGGGAATTTTGACGCAGTGCAGTTTCACCATGACCTTCTTCAAGCCGAAGATCAGCTTGGACTGAAGAATCATTTTTGGCGAATTTGATATAGCATAGAGGCCTAAAACCGACTTATGAAAATGCAGTTGAAAAACAGCATATTTAGAAACATCCTAAAACATCCAAATATTCCATAAAATAATAAAAAAAACTAAAGCCCTTCATTTTGATTTCTTTAAAAAAAAATATATATATATGTATGTTTTTTTTCTTTTCTTAGGTATGACAGTGCGGTGTGTGTTCAGGTATATGAGGCGTTTATAAAAGGTTATCTGGGACAAACTACCGGAAACTCAGTGACACTAACCACGAGTCCAGCTGCTCAACATCCATGTATTTAAACTGGATGATACCTAAACGGAATAGAGAGAAAGCAGGTTTAGTCTTTAAGTGGCACATTACAGGTAGTTATAAACTTGAATAGTCTGAAGTTTAATGCATAAATATTTACATGGAGAAAACTTTCCCTATGACTGGCATCCCATCCAGGATATTCCCCTGTCCGTTACATAAAATATGAATGGATGGATGGATAAAATCAACAAATATAAAGCATATTTCTAATCAGCCTTGAAGAATGCTAAATTATGCATGCAGGTGTAGAGAGACTGTGCATTGTGTAATATGTTTTGTGTTCAAACTGAACGGTTCTTCAAAGCTTGCTGTTCTGGATCTCCTAACCATCACATTAACCAATACACCTCCTGGTGGACCAGGTGTAGAATTCATATTGAGACTAGAATAAATCCATTCCGTAGCTAATGCAATAAATTGTGCCTGTCTACTAGTAGAGTCTGCCCTCTGGCATTTGATTCATTTGGTCTGCTCAGCAGAATAATTAGGTTGGCCTGTCCAGCAGCACCATCTACAAGTGTCTTGTGTATTTGGTTCCCCAACAGGTGGGAGTCTTTGCGCTGTACTCATTCACCATGATGTCAAGCTGCCTCTGGCTTTGAGGAGAGCGGCTGGATGCAGCAGAGCCTGGCAAACCTATTAACTGAGTTCCAGCTTTTTGTTTTCATTGTGAAACCGTCCAGTGAACTCACCAATTTGCAGCTATTTTGAGCTCCTCGTTTCTTTCGGGCTTTTTGTGGCGTGACGTTAGTGATTCATTATTAATAATGGATATCTTAACATTGCACTGGTTTGTTATCTAACCCTGCATGGAAGGATGGGCAGATTTGAGGGCTGAGGCTACCACGAAGGCCTGCACTGGCCATCATGAGACTAAGCCCCATCCTGAAGGCAGGCTGTTTGTGTTGATGAGCTAGAGTTAAACTCACACCCAGCCCAAACTGAGGAAGTGGTGTGCCACTGAGAATCCCATTCGGGCACAAACTAGGCTGCTTTCAGCCCTGTTATTCACATGCCTTACAGCCATGTACCTTGAAAAACATGAACCATTAAGAAGCTGAACATCTTAGAACCTCAGGCTTCAGAGAAATGCATGAAGGATACGTTATGGACTGGTGTGTGAGTGTGCCCTGCGATTGATTGGTGCCCCATACTGGATTGGTCCCTGTCTTACACCAGTAGCTTCCGGGATAGGCTACAGACCCCCCGTGACCCTGGATAGGACAAGCGGTTTCAGAAAATGGATGGATGGACATGTTATGATGTATGGCAATTCTTATTAAATATTCTGAAAAGATATTGGTGGGGGGTATTGTAAAGAAGACAGTACTTACAGTCTAAGGTGGGGAGGTAAAAAGGCTTTGGGGTTAAGCTGTGTGGGCTCTCCTACATCTGAAACCATCTACTTTCTTGAGAATAACCACAGTACTGTGCAAAAGTCTGAGGCAGTCAAAGAAATAAAAACTAACAGGATTTTTTTTGTATTCTCCAGACATCTATTGGCATCTTGCTGGATGGCTAGAACAACACTGATTTGGTTCCCAAACCTCTCCTCAGGGGCACCTCAGCCATTCCATATATTTGTTAAATTTCACCACCACCTCAATTAATTAGTTAACTTAATTAGTTAAATTACCCAAAGAGGCATTGATTATATGAAGATGGCTTGCTAGTGGTCAAGTCACAAAATACATGGCTAAATTGGAAGTTTCCTGCAAATACTACGGTGACTTTATAAGGTTAAGCTGACACTCAAGCAGACATAAAATCATCAACATGATTTAAATATCATTTTGTTTGTCTGCCTAAAGCAGCACAGCTCTTTGCCAGGTACTGTATGTTTATGGTGTTGATCTATATGGTGGTGATTTGTTGAAGGTCAGACAAGTGTCTAACAAGGAGAGACATCAGACTATACAGTAGAACAAGGAAATTAGGAAATTCCTCGTTACTCACACAGAGTGTTCAGTTAACAAAAAGGTAGCTATTCCCAACTGCTAAAGGCAGAAAAAAGCCAAACCCAAGGAATAGTTATTGTATGGAGCCGCTTGGTTATGCAACAATCAGCTGCTAACTGGAAGTGAGGCATTATTCACAATTTGTATGCCTGGATACATGGGCGTCGTAGTGGGGGGGGGGAAAGTGGGACTGACTCACTAGGGCCCCAAGTGGGGGGAGGGCCCTTGAGTGGTCTGGAATTTATTTTTTCTTTCAATATTACTTTAATAAATAAAGGTCACAATGAATGTTGCTAACTAATGTAAATTGAATATTTTGGTTGAATAAATCGGTTGAGCGATGGATTGAATTTTGTATCCTACATATACAGTATAGTGTCTGAGGACAGGTCCTTGCAAAAACACAAAATGGTTTACTCGCGTTACAATCCTTCCAGTGTTGCCAGCTTAGCAACTTTTCAGACCCCTTTAGCTACTTATTTTTCAAAAAGTGCCTAGCGACATTCCAGCCGGTGGACCAGATGACACTTGACCTAACGGAAACACTACATGATGGCGTCATTGGTATGTAAATTAGGGCATGACGTCACCTAGCGATAACTGCTGACTTTCTGAGTACAGTTCCATAGATTCTGGGTACAGTTTAGCGATTTCTTGTAGGAAATATTTGGCAACACTGGTTCCTTCTGCTGGAGCGCGCATTGAAAACGTCCTTGTCCAAGATCGTGAAATCAGGCTGCGAGAAAAGAAAGATGGGAATGAGAGAAATAGCAAAATGAGGGAAAGCAACTACTGACAAACTTCTTTCCCAAGAATGGTGAGCACAGATGTGAAAACAGAGCCTACATGAAATGAAATCCCATGGTTATAAACTGCTTGAATACCATCGTGATTGTCAGTGCTAAAAACTGCATGACAATTGAAAGAACGTCTAATACACTTTCAAGTGGTGCCTTGGTTACATCTGTAATCTGAGACAAGGTGAGCTTGAGTTTGTAATGTGTTATCAATACTAAAATCATGTTCTGTGTTACAGTATGATTAGCTATAATTTTGTCAGGATAATCCATAAGGTCAATAAAATGTCATAAAAGCTTTTATGATGCAAATGGTTATATTTTAGGAAAATGTACACAGAAATTGAGGAAAATTTATACTAAATATTTAAATAATATGCTTGCTTATGTTATATCATGTCCATTACATTGGAATTGTCTGCTAATATCCATCATATGCTTCATGCTTACAGAGGGGTCTGTCCAGGTAGCTAACTAGCTCATAAGGAAACCATTTCTTGTGTCTTAATCATTCTGCAAATAAAATATGGGAAGTTAAGTTGTCTTGTTTGATTATAATTTATTATGCCATAAAGAAATTGGTTAATGTATGGTTAGGGAACTAAATATGAAATATGAAAATTGTATTTCAAAGCTTTGTTGTAGCCTAGCCTAGACTAATGGACTACTTTCAGCATTATTAACTGCTATACACTGTGAGCAGGCGGGGTGGGGGGCTCATGGACACTGCTTGTGTATTGGGCCCATAATTTTGTGCTAGGCCCTTGCCTGGACATGTTCAATTCTGGAAACAAAGTACAATATTAATGTACAAAAACCCTGTATCTGGTAACATGAGCAGGTTGTGAGAGTTTGGAAGGAAGCTAAAAGGCAACATGGTGCCCGAAGGACCAGTAAAAATGAGGACCTGTGAATCTTCACTAAGAGGCAGACAGGCTCCTAAATTCTTCCATTCAGACAACAGAGAAACGAAGTAGTGCCTGCACCCTTATTTAATTCATGTAATTTATTCAAATGAATATATATGAGGTTGTGTGACTATTGCAATGATAATAATAATAATGATGACGGTGTGGAAGGGAGTCGTACAGCCGCTGTATCCTCTCCTGCGGCAAGTCGGCCCACAGCTGTTGTAACTGGCCCTCGAGATCCTGCAGATTGGCACTGGGCCTGAGTTGACGTCCCAGCTGATCCCACACATGTTCGATTGGGGAAAGATCCCTGGCTGGCCACCTCAACATGACGTAGGCAGTCCATAGATACACGTGCCATGTGTGGATGGGTGTTGTCTTGTTGAAAGACTGTGCCGGGGTGCTGTCTCATGAGGGGCAAACCCACAATGCCACCTCTTTCAAACCCCGTCAAGTGCTGGTAATGCTGTGTAATGCGTCAGCGAGGCCTCCTCTGTGTCTGGTGACTAGACATGGCAGCTCATTGCAAACTGAATCATTTACATACATCACTGGTCTGCGTATGTACCAAATTACACCCAAATCAGACCATTACTTCTGAGTGCTTAACTTTTTTTGTCACTGAGTGTGTATATACATATATATATTCCGTACAAATACAGAAGATTTAATAATGGACCCCTTTGTGCAATACTCGTTACTGATCGATTATCATCATAATTCAGCACAATCATCGCTGTGCCGGAAAGCTGCTCTCCCCTTACGTGTTTCACAGAAGTACAAAATGGTGGCCATTAAACCTAAAAGGGGTGACACTCAATATCAGCCTTGAATTCAGTTCTTGTGTGTGAAAGATGTAATTAAATGTCCTCACACACTATGCAATATCACACAAAGAAACACAGCACTGCGTTTTTACAAGTCCATTTAAGTGGCCAAAAGTCACTGCTTACGGAGAACAATTGGTGAAAACAAAACCACAATAAAAATAAAGGATCTACTTTATGTAACTGGTGCAATACCGCGCTCGACAATACAATGCTTTCTATATGATGACCGCTCAGTTACATTAAAATGTCAGTATTTTCAATGTACTGTAGAGGAATAAAGAGATTACGCTGATGGACAGATCAGCTCCAGTTATATACACCTCAGAAGAGACACAAAGCACTTCAAACTGAAAATAACTTCCATGAAGGTTCGGTGCATGTTTATTAAATAAAAGGGACCTGCATACCTCGGTTTGCTTACACTTTCAAATGTTTATATGACTAAAAGCACTGGATGACGCGCTAAATATGGCACAGCAGATGTAAAAGCTACACACGTGCAAATTACGCAGCACCTGCAAGCTGACGAAGGCAGCGGAAAGTGTGCGGAGAGATTGCGAAGTCCAGGCACGTTCCATGCGCATATGTTCAATCACTGGGAGAGAAACATTTCACAAACATAATTTTAAAGTTTTATCCGACAGGGGCACTGCATTGCAAAATAATTAGATGGCAGCCTAATGCATCTCCAATATTTAATTTCTGTGATGTAGCACAGTTTTTCAGAAAATTATATTATATATTCATATTTAATAGTGGCATATCGTTTGTCATTTGCATGCAGACAATGCATCACCTACTGTCTCAGCAAACCTGGAAGTAAAATAAACTATATCAATCTACTTCTTTAATCCTTAAGACCCTTTATTAAATTATAATCATAAACATATTTGAGACGCTGATTATGAAAGATGCAGATAATGCCTCCCCAGCACTGCTACATCGTGGTCATATCTCACATTCAAAGCTGTCTGGCTGCTTTCCCAGAATGCAACTTATTATTCTCTCATCATTCATGTCTGCCGAAGGGTCCAAGCAATGCAGCACTCTCTTAATATGGGATCCACCAGCCATACTTGGAGAAGGACAGATGGTAATGGGTAAAGGTAAGGGTTCTTCAGGAAGCAGAATGTTCTTGAAACCAGCACAGACGATGGCGACACGAGTGCTTGGAATATTGTCCTGAAGGTCCTCAACACGCCGCAGGGCACGCTGCCTCAGGTCTGATCACGCGTTCACTGATTAACACTCACAAGACCGCGGTCTTCATATTAATTCGCTCATTAAAAGTCACGGCGCACCAAATTGAATTTTAATCAGCCTTAACTAGTTGTAACTCTTGCCTAAGTGTTCCTTAGACAAAGCTAATTAAAGGTGTGTGCTCTTCACACTGCTGGAAGCTAAAAAAAAGTGTCCTCCTCTGTTAGCATAGTATGCAGAACACTGATTAAGGGCTGCACGCTCGCTGTGAGAGGCGTGAGAATATGTGCTTCTTTTGTACTGCATTTTCACATAATATATGCAGGGCTGGATCTGTTGTTTCCGGGGCCCTACCCCCCCCCAACGATTTTTACAAAACTACACAAACACCCAGCCCTTGAGGAGGGATGTTCCAGTGGTACCCCTCAGGGCCGCAGTGCCACCCTGAAGCTTATGACACGTTACTGGGACTGCAGGCTGAAATGGCTGGGACGCACAGGGAATGATCCTTAAGAGCAACTCTATACCTTCCCCGAAGACAACATTCAGCGTGGAACAAATGTCTGGGTGTCTGTTACACAGAAGAAGAGGAGACACTCCAGTACCCCAGGCAGAGCACACAAACAGCAGAAAACAAAATGCCAAAAATGCCATCTAGGACTCCAAATGAGGTGAAGTGAAGCAGATTAAATAATGGAGTGGTTTTGGGAGGGAGAGCCTGCAGGTAATCAGCTGTACACTCTGCAGTTTTTTTTTTCTTTTATGGAACGTCCATTCATTGGTTCATTAGGAGACATGGATAATGTAACCCGGTGTAAGTCTGAGCAAGCTAGAGGTTTCTAAATTATGGTCGAAATCAATCCCATGGGGGAAAAAACATAGATGCGAGAAAAATAAATCAATATCACTGGTGTGCAAGTTGCCCTGTTAACTCTTCGTGGCATTTTTATTCCTGTGGCTCGAAATCTGAGAGTCGCTGGAGGCTTTGGCGGTAATCAGGCGCCGCGCGTCACTGTAACACGTAGCTAATCTGTGGCGAGCAGGCAAACATGCCACTGGGGATCGCCCGCTCTCTAATCTCTGCGCCCAGCTAGCGGACAGCCAGCCCCCCCCACCAGGGTCCCGCGCGAGCTAGCATGTCGATAACGGCGAGATAGCAATTAAACGACTTCTGTCAGCGAATCAAAGGAAACGAAAAAAAAGAGAGGGAGTGGGTGATGGAAGGGGGGTGACATGTCACACAGCTGGGTGAGAATAGCCCGGGTGGGGTATGAAGAGAGACGTCTGCCAAGGGGACCCGTCACGGACAGTCACTGTGCCGCCATGCTGTCGCAATCACGTGCATGCGACGATGATGCGATTACGCCCCGCTCCCCAAGTCCGCATTCTGATGATTCTGCAGCATATATTACTGCCCCAGAGGAAAAGGAAAAATGAATCACCCAGGCCTGCGCATAATCTTTTATGTTGTATTTTATTTGTACAGAGGATGCAAATATTATTTCTGAAGAAAAGCTGATGGCTGCAAAGATGAATGAAAATCATAAGCGGGTGGGGCTGAGATGGGGGTTTGCTGTTATCTTTATCTCCTCAGTAGTTATGCCTGGGAGCAAGCAAAATATAGTAATATAGTAATAAAATCAGATTTAATCATTAGCAAGGGTCATTGTGAAGACTACCTCACTGAGGACCTGAGACCATATCCATAGCAATAAAACTATTCCTCTCAGGGTTCCAAATCCACAATATGCAGATTCACACAGTGTCCATTTCGAACTTTCCAGGACCATGGGGTGACCTTCTCTGCTATACTCCACAGTGAATAGTGTCCTTTATACTCTGTTGGATTATCAGTGAGGACCCTTAGCACCTAACTCTCAACTCTTACGCACTTTACACTCATCCTCACTTAACTGACATAAACTGTCAACAGAAACACAATATACCAATGACTGATATCATCACTTTTTAGTTAATTTTTTTTCCCATTTTATCTCCATTGTAATTCAGATAAGATAAGACTAAACTTTATTGTCATTGTAATTATACAACGAGACTTTGTTTGGTAGGTCTTACAGAGCAACAGCAGGAATGGAGCAATTAGAATACAAAATAAAATTACAAGTAGAATATAAAGATAATTTCATTCTTATTTTAATCTTATTTATTCTTTATATTAAATAGATAGATAGATTAATGCATACATAGATATAGACAGATAGATCAATGCATACATAGATACATACATACATACATACTTTATCCATCCCAAAGGAAATGTAGGGATCTGGTTTCTCACATATATAAAACACCACAATGACAAAGAATACTAGGAAGACGAATGAAGAATAATACGACTGACGAGACTGGCAATAATTACCCTAATAAAGGATAACAATAATAATGATAAAAGGTAAAGTAGCAAGAATGCTAATCACTGCAGAGTAACTATTCAGTGATACAGCATTTGCCAGTGAGAGCTGCAGCAGTGCAAGGGAATGTGCCAGAAATGTACTGATAATTACTGCATATAGTAAATGTAAATGTCACAATGTGTCACATCCTGCCTTTCAGCCCAATCCAGAGTGCATGCAGAGTATGTGTATGTTTATGGCAAATAAAACGTGAGACTTGAGCTTGAAATGATATGACCCGTGCTCTCTACGTTGTAAAGAGCTGAACGAGATCGTCCCAGTAGGCAGCGATATTAAACCACACTAGCAGAAGCACACCAGACAGCCGCAAAATCTTGTTTCTTCAACCTGCTGCAATTCTTGATCGACATTAAGACCAAACGCAATATAGAAAGCAGCATCATGACCAGCATCAAATTTATCTCTGAGAGGTAAATGGACACGTACAGATGAGGAAGGGCAGAATGACAATTTATTGATCAAAATTAGCCGCTCCGGTTGCAGAAGATTAATTTTGACGCTCACCCTAAGAGACTCTTTACTTTTACAAGCCTCCTTGCAAAATTATACAAGAGCATGCGAGATGTCCCTGAGGAAAAAATTGTCAACTAGGGGGCAGAATCTGGGGGGGGGGGCTTCTAAGTGGTAATATAAACAAAATCCTGCATAAAAATCGGAGACATTAATTTCGATGTTTTCACTGAACTTGAAAATTCATTTCATGGCCGTGAGCCTCTGAAGTGCAGGGAGATGAGTCTCTAGGGAAGCCTTGTGTCTCAGAATGTGAGCCCACATCCCGAATTAGCAAGTCCCAGCAGACATACTGCTCTCCTTTCCCATCCGAGCGGACAGCTCCTACGTCCAGTGCCAATGCTTTGGGGCAGCCCAGCACTGCTGACCTGCGTCCGATATGACCGACGGTGCTTAGTGCATGATCCACTGCCTTTCCTATTCCAGACGATGATAGAAGCCTGAGTTGTGAAAATACATATTCTCTAACAGCTCACTGGTCTGATTTTTGGTTTTCACTTTTTATGCTACTGGTCCACTGTAAACAGATCAATCTGGAAGTCATACTCATTATTAGTGTTTTTTAAACTGCATAATAACATAGCGAATACTGTTAGGAAGGCAAAATAATAGTTTCCAGCAAGGATCATACATTATCCCTGTGTACTCTAAAGGTGTAAATTTTGCTGCCAAAAGAGCCCTTTGAACAGTGGAAAGCAGGTGTGTGTGGCAGGCGATCTTGGGCGTCCTGGGGACAGATATGAGCGTGCTCTGTTCTAATCACCATACAAAGCTTTGCTTTCTCGCTCCCCGAGTAAGGCACATCCCGGCGTCTGACCCCACACCCAGTCTTAGCCTCTTCTGAGACACCCGTTAACTTGCACTTGCCATCTCCTAACCCCCCCCCCCACTTCTGCTAAATCCCCCCCCCCCCCCGTCTCCAAACCCCCCCCCCCCCCCCCCCCACATGGTTCTGTCCTCCATTTCGCCCCGGGCAGCCATTACAAGGTCAGATCACGGTCCCAATAAACAGCGTGGTCATGGCTAATTATTTAAGAGCTTAGCTGGAAGGGGGCACAGCACAGTCAGAGATATGCCTCGCTTTCTGAACCGCTCTTCTAAATTACGATTACATCCCTCAGAAGTTACATTCTCAAGTAAAAACCATGATATTAAAATAAACCTATTGTTTCCAGGACTATAAAACAGCACAGGACTGTGATCCCTGTGCATGAGGGCACTGATAATGATCTGTTTTTCAAGCCAAGATGAAGGTGAGAGGGTGTCGGCATGAATAGGCTTGCAGCGTGTCATTAGTTTTAGACCCGCAGGAGGAACAGCTGCAGTTCTCGGCTGGGCCCTTGTGATATCACATTGATATGCCGTTACATTTCTGGCTTATGAAATCGCATGATACCAGATGTAATCTATACAGGTTCATTTGGTCATTGCTGTGCCCCTTTTTTATTTATCCTGTCAAGAGACAGGGAGATAAAAAGCAGGATTTCGGTGCATCCGCAAAGGATGAAAACGATATTGGACTCATTGAAGGCTCGCCGGAGTGTCCGCACATCAGTGCAAATGCTCCGAGATGTATCGAGGCGATCAAGGTGAGCCACGGCGCTCATCTAACGAGGGCGCCGTGACTTAATTCTGGTCTCACTGTGGTCTGGTTTTCATTCGACTGCGAGAGTCTTGTTTGACATCGGGAGGATCACCTGCGTCGAAAGTTGAAAAGTGAAGGTTAAAGTTTGCTGTGATTTTATTGTGAACGTTTCTGCCTAAATGCTGAGGATGATCTGGTGTTCTTTGGTACATAGTTGTGTTACTTCATGTCACATGTATGGAAGCCCAGAACACAGGCAAGCGAGAAGAACAAGACACCGTCTTCAGAGACTTGTCGTGTAATTTCGACTTGCCGCAATGTGATTGCGTTTACAGTATTTTTCATGAATGTTTAAAGGGGGGGGTAGCGTTGCTGTTAAGGTTATTGTGCTCCTAATATGGGCAGGAAGTTGCAGATGTGACCAAAAAGAAAGCAAAATGAGCACATTTATGCCAAACATGAGAGGCACCAGTGCACGTACAGTGCATGAGAGGCACCAGTGCACGTACAGTGCATGAGAGGCACCAGTGCACGTACAGTGCATGAGAAGCACAACTTGTAGCCAAGCCCATGACAAGTCCTGCAGGAATTGTTGACACGTGAATGTCTTGTAGGTTTTTGCCTATCCATAATCATCATCTAACAATATATTTTTGTGGAAAAGCATCCATCTAAACCAGGAATGCCCAACCCTGGTCCTGAAGATCTCCCACCCTGCAGAGCTTAGGTGCAGCTCTAATAATACAGATCAGGTCCTTCAGTAGCCTCTCGGCATTAGCACCAGCTATGTTAACATAGCCCTGATTAGGATTGTTGTGATGCATGTAATTCTCAAACTGAGAACATCTGAGAACATCTGAGCTGAACAATTCATTTGAGGCTGGTTTTGGATTCAGTTGCAGTCTTCAACCTCCAATGTTACCGTAGCTGGCTCTAACACCGAGAGGCTACTGAAGGCTTGATTATCTGTATCAGGTGTGTTAAATTATGGCTGCATCTAAGCTCTGCAGGGTGGCAGATCTCCTGGAGCCGGGTTGGGTTCCCCTGGTCGAAGCACCGAAGTGCGGGATCACTATACACTACCCCCTGATGTGATGTAAAACTTGGTAACTCAGGTCAGGTAATCGAATTGGAACTGCTTTATCTGGAAGTAAATTTCACACCTTGGTACTTACATTCAAATTTCAGTAGCGAAATACAAGCTTTAATCAAAACTCGATGCACTTAATTAAACCAATATGCTGTATTTTTTTAAGGGCCCTGCACCAATGACCTGGTTTACAAGATTAAGGTTCCACTTGCATAGTGTGAATTAAAGTAATACCTTTTCTTAATGTGTTGTAATTACATGCCGTTATTTTATTATTGAACCTAAACCGGCCCTCAACACAAGTAGATGACCGAGCAGGTATAACTGCTCCATTAATGCACCGTCGGACTGATGTCTGTGAAAAACCATTAAACTAGCACTCTCAACTTAATTCTCTCAGAGTCAAGGGTTTTTTTTTCTGGGCATGGATGCTTTTGAAGTCAAGTTTAGCCGGGAAGCTAATTGGTCTGTGGTTCAAAGCTACATAAGTAGAAACTGAACTCTTTGAAAATCCAGCAGTTGGTGCTTTTGGTGATCTCAGTGGCCAACTGCAGCTTGAATATACAATTTTATCAGTTAAATGAGATATCTCTGAACCCGAAAAGTAAAGCAGTTACAACTAGAAAAACACTGAAAACATGAAGCTACCAGAATAGCCTGTGTGTCCTTTAGTTTCTTGATATTTTTCAGTGAAGAGGTGACACAACTGTATTATATTCCTGTGTAACTGAGGAACTTCTTTCACAGTTACACTCTGTGTGTAAAAACTTCTATGTTAACTCTGTAGAATATTGCATGCATTCTTCTACTGGCTCACCGTTATGAATGTGCATGTATAAAAGAGGCGTGTTTCAGCTTTGGTTGGGTCTGCTTCCAATACTAATACTGCCATAAATATGCTTGCATCCACCTCAAACCATTTGCACCCACCCCCTCCCCCAAAGCAATAATAGCCATGAGATTTAGCCTGGAGGACCAGCAGAATGATGCCACATACTCACCCTGGAGAAGGAGAGCCTGGGGGGTCGCAAAGTCACAAGTCCCAGAATGATGCGCTTCAGAGCGTCCTGACAATTCAGAAGTCCGTGGGTGTCCATCTGCGTCGGCGCGGTTCCTCCCCCCTGACAATTCCCACTTTTCATAACCGAGAGGTACCATCCCAGGGACCGCTGCCCCTTTGTTATGTTGTCAGTATCAATTTCAGCACCTGCCGGCGTCGTATCTATTTTCATCACTCTCCTCGCATCCTTTATCAAGCCCCAACCGCCGCCTTCGGCACGCCTCGATAACAAGGCCTCCAGGAAGTGGGTTTCCCGAGCAGTGACGGATGGCCCTTCTCAGGCAGGGGACTTGATGACACGCTCCCAGTAGGACATTAGACAAAGCCACCGCATCGCGGTGTCACCGCGGTGGCCTGAGAGGGCTCTCCGAGAGAACAGGCTCCGCGGGGATACAGAGAAACGGAAACGGCAGCCATGCCCGCGATGACATGATACCGGCTGCCTTTATCATCACCAGTGTGGAATGAAAAGGCTTAGCACAGACATTGCGTGGATCGTAAGACATCAGGGGCTTAGCACAGAGACCTAATCGGTTCGAAGGTCATCATATTGGATTCTCTCTTTCTGAAGTTATGATGATCGCAGCGCTATGAAGGTTTTGGGAAATGCAGCCCTGGACTAGAACTGTTGATGTGTGGAATTCTCAGACTGAGCGCAAGACTGTTAAAACATCTGAGCGGGGCTCGTTGGGTTCATTCGGGGGGTTTTAGCCTGCTATGCCCCATGCTTCTGGCTACGTCCATTCAAATACTGTTTTGTGCTTTCCTCCAAACCCTAATGCCAAGTCGTTATTTCTTGACGGTACTGGGCATGAGCGGGATTCGGAGATGGTCATTATTGCCTTTCAGCGGTAAAAAATAACACACTAACGAGGGTGTAGCAAACAAACAGTAATAATCCTTGTGAGGCTCAGGCGTGCCGGAAGGTCAGCTAGAGTCAGGGAGGGTCTGATCGTCAAACGTTTTCAAGCAGAGATTTATGGCTTACTTTAACATGGCTCATGGTATTAATTAAACCATGTCCTTAGATAGTCATTAGGCTCCTTGAAACCAATGGCAGTTTCGCTGAGGGTCTTTAAAAAGTTGAGTTTATTATGCCTTCTGCCTTTCCAAGGTCCTCCGAGTATCCAAATATAAGCTCTCCCAGAGTAACACGCACAGCTTCCTCTAGCTTTATTAATTACACATGGCTTTATTAATAACCCGCCGTGGTGTGAAAGCCCCATCTGATAATGAATGAATAACGGGATGCATCCTGTTCCGCGAGATTTCCCCACACTGCTATTCTACTGGGGGGGGAGAGTTCCCACAATGGCTTTCTAAACATGAGTTATGACGCACAGTCCCGGCCGCCTAATGCTGAACGCACGCGCCAACATCACTAAAACGTCCCGGCAGATGCCGACGGCTGAGAAGCGAGCCGGATAAAGCATGAGTGATATTGTTTGCAGACACGCTATCGCTAATACCGCTGTTTATCCTCCGGCATAAACGCGGCCCGTCCCTCTCCCCCGTCCCAGTGGTGCGGCTTTCCATTTTCGGGGGGAATGTCTTAGTGCTGCAGGTGCGAAGGGTGATCCCATTATGGGTACTGGGGGCTGCCAGTGCAGGCCTGTTGGCAGGGGAGAGCCTTTTGGCTACTGTGTCCCCCCCCAGTGCTGTTACTTTGCATCCAGATAGCTTGGCTGGAATGAAGCAGCGTTGTTTACTAAAATGCATGCAAAAAGGTGAAAAGGTAATGTATAAATAATAAACTGGAAAACATGTTAAAATGAAAAACAACGCTTAGGGCCCACAGTTGTAGGTATCACTGCTCTGCCGTAACGCACGCTTGGGGCACACAGCTATAGCTATCACTGCACCACCATAACGCACGCTTGGGGCGCACAGCTGTAGCTATCACTGCACCGCCATAACGCATGCTTGGGGCGCACAGCTGTAGCTATCACTGCACTGCCATAACGCACGCTTGGGGCGCACAGCTGTAGCTATCACTGCACCGCCATAACGCACGCTTGGGGCGCACAGCTGTAGCTATCACTGCACCGCCATAACGCATGCTTGGGGCGCACAGCTGTA
>JAODKM010000008.1:18525471-18538794 GCA_026780845.1 Petrocephalus sullivani | reverse complement strand
GCTATCACTGCACTGCCATAACGTCACACTTGTGACTCAAACGAACAGTTCGCGAATCGAACCCAAGAGATTTTATTAAAATATTGTTTAATTCTTAATTAAATTAATTAATTTAATTCTTCTCTGGTTTTATTTCTCTTTTAGTAGTTGGTTTGTATTATTGTCTGGTATTTCTTTATTATGGTAATATACAAACACTTTTTTTGGTAATATAGAAATATCTAGGCCTACACTTGTGATAATTTGGCATTTTTAAAAAATGCAAACATAGTGTGCACGAGTATAAGTGACTGAACCACGGATATTATTACACAGGTATAATAACAATAATAATAATATTGGTAACATTAGCACGAATAAAATAGTTATTACAGGACTTATGAATTGTTTATGCATGGTCTGTTTTTACATTGTTGATTGCATTCAGTTTAGTCTTTGCGACAGGACACATTTGCAGTTTTATTTTATTACAGGAAAAGACGTGCGAGTAATCGGACCCTTAAAAAGACATGAAAAGCCAAAATACAGTAATACTGTAAGCAGTCACATACAATAAGCAGAAATAAACATGTACAAATAGTTGTATAAACACCAAATGCAATAAGTGTGTTATTTTAGTTATATATATAAATAATATAAATTTAATAATTTACTGCTGTCATAAATCGGTAATAGATGCGTTTATTTGACCCTATTCATCAGCGCAGCAGCATTTCCGCCGTAAACGCCGCAATGGCTCTTAGGATCGATTCGCGAGGCGAGGTGTTCTCGGCAGGCGCCCGGGTGCTTGGGTGTTCTCGGCAGGCGCTCGGGTGCTTGGGTGTTCTCGGCAGGCGCTCGGCCATTCGGGTGTTCTCGGCAGGCGCTCGGCCATTCGGGTATTCTCGGCAGGCGCTCGGGTGCTTGGGTGTTCTCGGCAGGTGCTCGGGTGCTTGGGTGTTCTCAGCAGGCGCTCGGGTGCTTGGGTGTTCTCGGCAGGCGCTCGGGTGCTTGGGTGTTCTCGGCAGGTGCTCGGGTGCCTGGGTGTTCTCGGCAGGCGCTCGGCCATTCGGGTGTTCTTGGCAGGGGCCCGGGTTCTCGGGTGTTCTCGGCAGGCGCTCGAGTGCTTGGGTGTTCTCGGCAGGCGCTCGGCCATTCGGGTGTTCTCGGCAGGCGCTCGGGTGCTTGGGTGTTCTCGGCAGGCGCTCAGCCATTCGGGTGTTCTCAGCAGGCGCTCGGCCATTCGGGTGTTCTCGGCAGGCGCTCAGGTGTTCAGGTGTCTATGAACGCAGAAGTGACGAACAAAAGAATGAACATAAAAGTAATAAGACAAGCGCTGACGGAACATGAAAAATAAATCTGAAATCACAGGGGATGATTTTGGATGTTGAATAACCAAAGTTCAGTTTTAAAAACTTTTTTTGAAAAATTTTTAAATTGATTAGTTCAGACTTACGAATCGGTTCGACCCGTTCACTAAAAAAACTGAATCAAAAAGAACTATTCATCCGTGAATCGGCCATCACTATTTTCCAGCTCGTCACAAATGTGCTTTATTTGGTTGACGTCTGAACTTCGCACAGTGATTCTCCTTATAAAGGCTCTATTCTACAGTTTATATAGCATAATTATCACTTTGTAGATATTTCATTTGTTTTATGGGTATTTTAACTGAAACCTTTTAAATATGCCAAGTATTCTAATAATTTTGGCCACCACTGTACCTTGGTTTGAAGCAAGGTCAGTGTTAGTGCAAGTTGCCTTATTAAAGCCTCACTTGTTAAAGAAGTCTTCACTTTGCACTTTGAGACTGTTTTACATTAAGAGTGTGTAGTTGGTGTACAAAATGCGTTTACTAGTTACTTTTCAATACTTGTTCAGTGCAATACCACTTTTGAGAAATAATATCTTTGGATACTTTAGTAATTGATTATGTTTTGAAAATAATATTCAAGTTGTTGATTGCCAAATTTGCACAATAAAAAGATTCTATTGAAAAAGATGTACAGTAAACTCTATTTTCTGGGGCCATGCAAGCCTGTATTAAAAGTTGTTTTATTTTTCAATTTGCCCTTCTGATTACAGTAGCTATATATCTACTGTAGGAGGAGCAGTTTTTTTTTGCTCTCTCTGTAGCATTGCGCTAAAGCACGCCCCGGTAGGACGCCTCATCTGCGACTCTCCCCGGAAAGTCCAAACCTTTGCCCGAAGTAGCCAATGCATATTTAATCCCGTCACATCGCCTTAAATAATGAATGTGTAGCTCCCTTAAACCCACAGTGGCTACTGACGCACTCGAAAACGACCCCGAAACTGGCCCGGTTTTCCCCGTTAGCCTTCGCACTTAAGCGCTCCTGTGACTGTCAGAAACAAGGGCAGGTTTATCCCCCCACGGAGAGCTGCTGCTGCAGACGAAAACGGAGAGCAATCACCTCCATCGTTTGCACACTCAATTAATTTTATATAGCTTCATAAGCTACACTGCCAATTTACATGAGCTTACATTTTTAATACATGCTGTACTTATGCAGCTGGGGTATTTACTAAAGCAGTTTAGGGGTAACTGTGTTACTCCAGGGTTCTATAGCTGCACATTACCTTAATCCCTAATACGGTGTCTTTTAATAAGTGCCATTATTCTAACGTGCCGGAGGAGCAGTTAGGCTCATTTACACCCTGATTTTTTCCCCCATGCATGTCTTGTATCAGTTTTTAAATGAGCTCTCGGTGTTCTTCAATGAAAAACATTAAGGTCGAGGAATAAATAAGGGCATGCGTGCTTTCATAATTAGCATTATATCAATAATTAAAAACAAAACCTAAAATGAGTATCTTCCTCATATTTATTTGAATGCTTCATCTGTGTTCTCAATGTGTAATGTTATCCCCAAAAAAACGCCTTTATCAATTTTTCATAGCAGTAGTGCTGTGGTGTTTTGTTTGCTGTTTGTTGCCTTCCTTTACTGTCGTCTCTGCATACAGTATGCCCCCCCTCACTTTCCGACATGAAAAGGGCGAAAAGCTGAATGGAAAGAGGCAGTGCCACTGACTCCCTCGCTGGCTGGTAAATGAGGCTCCGCACTGATCCTCCTGCCTGCACTCGTCCTGAAAAGGAGCAGCGAGTGAGGTCTGCGTGTGCCAAAGGCGCTTGGCTCCACACGCCATGAATCCAGGCTTTGGAGGAGACTCTTCATTAAAATATTTGCACAGCTAAGACGGTCTCTCCAGACGTTTGGGTGGCCGGTGAGCTCATTAGGCTTTTGGAAATGAAGGAGGTTCCATTGGCACAGCCAACAACAGAGGATTCTGGGAAGGCCCTGGAGTCCAAGAGGTTGCCTCATGGAGCGTTTTGACAAGCTTCTAACGAGTGCCCGCACAGACAATAACAAGCACGTACGCAGTAGGCTTATCCCACATTCAGGTCATCAAACATGGCAGTATTCAGTAAGGACGTTCACGACGGTCTTACCCGAGTAAGGAAAAGAGAAAATATGTCGCTTCATATGGATGCTTTGGGGTCCAGAAAACACAGAAGATATAGAAGTTCTTAGTTTAGCACCAGGGAGACACACCAGCTGCTAGATTAGAGCCTAAATTTTGACAAATTTTCTGCTTTGTATCACTGGAATACATTCAGAGAACAAGATGTTATGCAGAATGGTAAACAAAAAGAAGATAACCGATTAACCCAGGTGAAAAGAAGCAAATTCTGTAAAATGTAGTAAAGAGAAAGGCACCCAGCTTAATTTGCATGCCGCTGCAGCCCATTTAGCTAGCCGCTAAAGCGCTAACATGCCTGACAGGCAAAGGAAAGGCCATCGCTGCCATCCAGCTCCCATTTCCCAGCAGGGGTCTGGCAGAAACGAGTCAGCAAACTCTGAAGTTGAAAAGGTCGTCATGGAAACTCGAATCCGCAAAGCTTTTCAGGAATCCTGCGTGCTCTGTGTAATTTAAGATAGACAAACGTATGTAAAAAAGGGAATCGCTGAATGCAGGGTGACTGCCTGGATCACTACAGAATGCTATTGTGTTCCACTGACAGGTTCTGTTGCGTCTTTATGTTGCGCACATTCTGTTATTTAGAGAGAGTCTTGTTTGGTTGCTCCGTGAGGTTTTCGTATCCAGCTCCAGAAACATTAATCAAATACAAGGTGGCCTCACATCTATGATAAATTAAGGCGCAGTGATGCCAAATAATTCATCATCCGTTTACACAATCGATCAGTTCTCCAGGTGCCCAGTGCTGTCTGTCCCCAGTTCCCGATGTATCACCCACAGCCTATAAGTGCGTGAAAGGAGAGAGCACAGCGTGTGCGCTCTAGGAGGGGAACCCGGACAGATAGGCTGCTGATTGGTTCCACTTGTCCCTTGTTCCCCTTAATATGTACAAATTGGCGTAGTCTGTATGTTTTTCACCCCAAGTAACCTGAACTGAAGTTCTGGAGAATTGCCCTGAGACCCAGAGCCAGCCCCTTTCCCATCCCAGCCTACAGAACCAGTATTATTTGTCGTTTTACAGCCCTCTGAGGATTGCCACTGCATTCCCTTTGAGTGGCTTATATGCCGTCAGTCCCTCTTCCATCCAGACTAGCCACTCTAATCCATAAATAAAGACCCTACCCCTTGGCCTTTGTCACATTGTATTTTCTGCTGAGTCTGACTTCACAGACCACCCAGTAAAGCATGTGTAGATAAAAACACAGGAATACAGCCTAGTTATTCCATATATGACTCGTTAACCTATTTTTATCCATCGTTGGATCACTTATCCTGGTCAGGGTCAAAGGGGGCGTGGGGTCTATCAGGCAGCACTGGGCACAAGGTTGGGGCCAGTCCATCGTAGAGCACATGCACACGTTATTGGAAATGGTTTGATATATTCTAGCTCAGGGGTGGCCAATCTTATCTGCAAAGGGCCAGTGTCTATGCAGGTTTTTGGGATAACCTTGAGGTCACTCATTCAAACACAGGTGTGTGGACTTCTCAACCAATCAGCCCTCTAATTAGTAATTTGATTAGAGAGTTGCAGTAAAAGCCGGCATACACAACGGCCCTTTCTGGGTGAGATTGCCCACCCCTGTTATAACTGATAAAAGCTCCTTCCCTCACCCTGTACCTCGGGACATGTCTCCCCCACTAAGGACTCTCAGTGCTGTCTTATCTCCTTATCTGTGGTGCATTTCAGCACATCAAGGCCTACATGACCCGTTCTGCTATCAGCCATCCCCTGAAAATCCCCCCCCCCCGTCACACATCACTGTGCCACTCTCAAGCTCCCTTCCGTCTTCTTGATATTTAATTTTATTCCAAAGAGAGGGAAATCCAAGCTCCTGTTCTAGAATCTCAAAAATCGTGGGAACGCTCTGCCATTCACAAGTCATGGTTACATGTTTGCCTTCCCTGCTGTTTGGGGTAAACGTTTGCTACAAACACGAGATCTTGAGGTCCTAGCACTTTATTTTGAGGATCTTCTAATTAAAGCAAACTGCAACACCCTGTAAATACATGAGTGGTGAGAAGATGGATGGATGGATGGTTTGATGGATGGATGGTTTGATGGTTTGATGGATGGACGGTTTGATGGTTTGATGGATGGATGGATGGTTGGATGGGTGGATGGATGGTTTGATGGATGGATGGATGGTTTGATTGATGGATGGATGGGTTGATGGATGGAATGAGCAAAGACCAGCTTTCAGACAATTCAGTCCATTCAGTATCGTCCTGTGAGCTATAAACAACTCAATTTCAATTTCAAAATGGTATTTATTTTTCACCATATTGGATTTATTTTCAGGTTTTGATTACATATGTGAGGGTTTTTCATTTACCAATTTCAAAGTGCTCTCTGTTCCCTGAATGACAAATTCAGCGCAGTCTGCATAATGGCCATCCTGCCCTGTCGTTGCCCGTTGTCCTCTCCCTCTTCCGTTTGACTTTGGGCAGCACAAACAGCAACGTTAATCCTCAATCCCATCCGTCTTTTTCACTGAGGCCCGCCGTGAAATGGTGGCGCACCGGCCAATCTCTATGTAAATAAGCTCATTTCCAGACGAAAGTCTATGAGACACTAAAAAAGTGTCTCCTTGGTTGTATTCAACCTTGTCTCCCCTGGATCGTGTTTTACAATAAAAGCAAGAATCGTCGATTGGTATTAAATGGGGCTTGCAGAGAGGCAGAACAGAGCTGCTGGAGTTTTTCCAAAATCTATTAAGCGTCAAAACGTTTATTTAAGGAGCAACCATCCATCTTGCAAGCAGCTATCCTGGTCGGGGTCACAGGGGGGCTCGTGCCACTTGGGGCATTCCCTGGCCTGGACGTCCCACAATTCTGGTTGGGGTCACAGGGGGCCTCAGTGCCACTTGGGGCATTCCCCGGCCCGGACGTCCCACTATCCATACGCATACCCCCGACTCACACTATGGGCAATTTAGAGAAGAAAATTAGCCTGATGGCATGTCTTACGCAGGAAGACCCCAAGAAACGGGGAGAAGGTGCAAACTGGGCTGACTCTGAAGGGAGGCAGTATTCAGACCAGCAGCCTTGAGGCTCAAAGCTCTTGTTCTATTAATTATGAATCAACTTGACCAATCTTTCTTCCAAATACAAGCCCAAGAAGTAATATCATTCTCAGGCAGTGATTAAAGATTTAGACCCACACCATACGTATGAAGTTCGGGATTACATCACAGCTACCAATTTTTCGAAATTGGGAATTTTGAATTAGGTGACTATTTTTACTTTTATTTTTTCTAGCTTAAGTGAGAATGTGTGGGCAGTGGTTGTTCTTGTGTGTTGGATATTTCCTGAGGAAGAGGGATGAAACCTTCCAAAATGCTGTATTTTGATGCACAGCCTTCTTCTCTGTGAAAGCACTGAAGGCTGTTCAGTCCCATCACTCAACAATGAAGCACCAAAGCATCAGAGACGGAGCACAATCCTATAGGACATCTCCTGAAGCAATTACCTGTAGATGTTGTGCTTTTAATCTCAAATCCAATTCCATAAGTACTCTGCTATATGCTGCTCTGGCAGTGCTGTACTGTGAAAACTGCTTCGGTGGCGAAAGGCTAATATACTGAAGCGTGCATGAAAACAGTAGAACCACGGCGGTGGTGAAGGCAGCAGCCTGGATGAAGTACGGTGGGGGAGGACGGTGCCCGAAGGTGCAGGGAGTCTATGCTGTGGAGATAGAGGAACATGATACTGAGTTCTAGACAGTAGTAGAATATACTACAGCAAACTACAGAATTATGTCATGTAATGCAATGCAGCTCCATGGGCCAGCTTGTGAACATTTGATATATTAAAATACAAATGGGGAAATATTTATATTAATATAGATCTTTTTAACTATAGCCTGTACCAAAGTTAGAAAATTTATTTGCATGAGATTAATTCTCACTCTAATTATCACTCTAACAGTCTAACATTTGTAACATTCTAATACAGTGTTTCTCAACCCAGTTCTTGGGGACCCCCATATGGCCCACATTTTTGGTCCCTCCCAGATTCCAACACACCCTGCACCAAGTTTTCATGTTTTTGATTGGCTGGGAGCTGGGAGGGAGCAAAAATGTGGAGTGTTCTGGGGATTCTTGAGGACTGGGTTGAGAAACATCGTTCGAACACCTTCACCTCTCAAGCCACATCGCAGATGAGGTAAGTGATTAAGTGGATGTAAGTGGACACAGGCTCCTGTTAAAAACTTGTCCCATTAAATGTTAAGCCTGGGCATGCACTGCAAATCAAATAGCGGGCTTGCCCATTTTTAAAAACCTCTGAGTATCACCTCTGAGGAACTCAAGTAAGGTGACATGATTTTCTGTGTTGTATGCAAATGGACACGGCTTGGATTAAGTAAGGAATATGCTTAAGATGTCATTGGTAGCCATGGAGATCATTTAAGACAGAAAATGTAAATGCTTTGCAAATTATGCTCACTGGGTAAATCTGTAAATTGTGATCGATGTTTTTTTACATGCTGCAAAATGAATATTTATATCATATGGTTAGGAAGGAGGACATTTATGTAATACTGCTAACTAGCTTGCTTATTAGAAAGACACGCACAGTTCCCCTACTTTCCATGAGTCGACCTCACATTACCTTAGTATGACTTAATAATATTAATGCCACTGACCGACGCCGTGCATCTGTGTGTGGCTCAGTCGGGTAGGACACGTACATTTACTGTATAATCTGACACTTACCAGTTTTAATCCTGGAAGTGACAGTCTGATGATGCCTTTGGGCTCTTGCACAATGCCCTTAACCCCTAATTGGGCTCTTGCACAATGCCCTTAACCCCTAATTGGGCTCTTGCACAATGCCCTTAACCCCTAATTGTTCCAGGAGCAAGACTGGATAGACAAAAAAACTAAAAACTTCCCCATGAGGATGAACAAAGTATCAGTGCACCATTGTCCGTGTCTGAAAACTTTAATGACAGGCAAGCTATTCCTGTTTTAGTCCAGTGTTAGCAATAAGCTAATTCCTCCTGAATTCTCCGAGGTGTTTTTTTCTGCATCTAACAACATCCCTGACACCCCCTGACGGTCCTAGAATCTAGGGATGCCCACACTTTTTTGGCTTGCAAGCTACTTTTAAAATGACCAGGTCAAAATGATCTACCTACATTAAAAAAAAATGATAATTATGTGTTTTGTTGTGCTAAGTGTGTGCCTATTATGTGGAAGTGATATGTTTTTGGTTCCTTATTTGGTCCGACTCCCCCACTCATTGTTTTAATATCCCTTTTTTAGTAGATATAAATTGGAAGGACAGCTGGGTCACTTTGCTCACTGGAGTTTTGCATTGGCTCACAATACATTCCCGTTTTCTGCCTGGTGACCCAAGTAATCTTCAACATACATTAGAAGTGAAGGGATCTAAATAGTTGTAACTTAATGTAACAGAGTTTTAAGCAGCAGCAGACTGGCCGCCCTTTACGCCAATCAAGTGGCGAATGCCAAAGGGAGGACAGATGATTGGCTAACATCTAAAAAAGTATTGTTGCGCAATCTACCCACAGTACCTTTGCAATCTATTGGTCGGTTGTGATCTACATTTTGGACACCTCTATCAATGGGACCTAGATCATCCTCTCAGGTGGGGGCTGGGCATCAGTTGATGCCTTGCTGCAGACATCACATACAGTGTGAGATATTGCTTGTCCCTTTCTTATGTGCTTTGAATACATCGAAGGTATTATTCCGACTGCTTTATTGTGGCTTTGGTTGCTGTGGCAACTGGAACCTCTGTTAAGTTCAGATTCGACCGTGTGCAGGGGGATAATGTGAATCATATCACTGAATTAGTAACTCAAAAACAACAACATAAAAACATAAGGCACAAGATTTGTTTTTATTGAGTCGCTCTCTCAATGGGCCGCATGTGAAAGAGTTGCTGGGGTCGGTTGTTGCTAATATGTTTGTTCGCCTGATACTCTCCTGGGAAAGGTGGAGAATGTCCTGGAAGATTGTAGGCGTTTGTGTGTATTTCCTGCTGCCTGCTACAGTTCCGTACCAAGCTATACAGAAGTGCTCACAACTGAACTCCCATCACCCCGCATGCAAAGGTATAATGGGAGGGGCTTCCTGGTGAAGTCCCAAGGTTAATGTCACTGTTGGGAATGCTGGGAATATCGCCGACCCTGAGTGACCTCAGCAAAAACACAGAATTAGGATATGCAGGTTCCTTAGTCATGAATGAATCAGAAAGAGCTTTATCTATGTTGAGTATAAGACATAAGAGACTTTATTGTCATTGTATTAAAAAATACAACGAAACAAGGAACAAACCATGAATTTGTCTTGGTCTGTGTGCCCAGGTATGACGTAGCATGTAAGCAATTCATGATGACTTACGTATGCACATATGAAAATTTACACGTACCTTTTATATAAGACCGTCTACCTACAGTTGAATGCAGGATAGGATGGAATAAATAGTGAAATAATAAATAACCTGTGAGTAAGTTTTGATCAGATAATAATGTTTCATTTCCACTAAATTGTAGCCCTGCTCCATATACATGAGACGTAGAAAAGAATGATTAAGTTTTCGTTTTGGCAATTCTCTCCATAAAATATGCCAAAGACACAGGGCCACTTCAATCTCTTAGCAAACTGTTTTGCATGCTAATTGCAATAAGCGCTAGTATCTGTCCATAGCCATTCAGTTTTCGTTGTGTGATTGGGCCTGCAGTTTCCACACATCCTGTTCTCACCATCCAATCATATTTTCATGTGTTTAGTAGGACAGAGGTCCAAAGCTCTCCCCTTATTATATGCAAAAAACTATCTATATTTAAGCAGCAATGGGACAGACTCTAAAATGCCTGTCAGCAAGTGTCACTCAGTGCAAGTGTTAGTGTTTATTAAGCTAGTCACTGCAACGCTTAACAATGCAAGATATCTGAACTGAATGCCAAAAATGGAATGTTTCACATATCCCATCTCGCTCTACTTTGACACACACACACACACATAGGTTAGAGTGAAGGTTGGCATCTAAGCACAAGGTCAGCCAGGGTGAAGGGCCCCTGGAGCATTTGGGGGTTCAGGGCCCCATGGTGGCATCAGTCGGCTGGCCCTAGGATTCAAGCCAAATGCTCCCCTCTTGGGTACGGACTCCTATGCTGCTCTCCCTCCCCATCTGTTTATTCTTCATTGTGCTGTTCATGTTATACGACCTTTTCTGTGACCTTGGCAAGAAGTCATCCCAATATGTATCTATTGATAGCCTTTCAGCTTTGTGAGTTAACCATGTACGATTCCCTCGTGGCTTCTCTATAGCTCTCACCTTCTTGGGATAAGGAGCACGGTTTTACCATTTGATAATCCATTTGGTGAATGACACCGGTGATCAAACGCAAAGCAAAATTTGTGGTGAAGGTACGCTTGTTTGATTGAAATCATCTGAGCGTAAGATAATCCATTACCAGCAAATTACACCTAGTTATAAATAGATCACTTTGCCTGATTATTCCCCTATTGAGTTACAGGTATCATTATACGGTTCATGTTAAACATTGTGATTAAGTTGTGGCCCTTAAGGGAGTCTTCCCTTTTTCCCTGCTGTTCTTTGTAATTTCGCCACGGGATGCTAATGCTGCTAACCTCGGAAACTGCCGAGAGGACGCAGGTGCATGGGATGTCCACCAGGCGGATAACTGGGGGGGAGTGCTCCTGGCGTCATGCTGCCCCGAACATTCCCCTCGACCAAGGACCGCTAAACGGAATGCTACGTGGAATGCAAGCCCGATTCCACGGCAGAATCCTTCCCAAGTATGCTTCTAGGATTTGACCAGGGAGGTAGAGAGGTCTTGCAGTGGGGGGGTCCACTTCAGTAAAATTTTTCAGTAAAAAAACCTGCCCCGGTGAGTCCATTTAGGAGGTTTAAAATCACTAAATAATTTTAGAATTACTCCATTTCTGAGGATGTGAGACAAAAAAATTGGCGGCTGAAGTCCCCCTAAATAGTGTCTAGAACCTCCAGTGATCCCATGATCCCAGCATTTCGGAAGCCCTGCCTTGATCATTAAAGTAATGCCTGGAGAAAGCTCGTATTTTTGGGGGGAATAAAAGGTGCCCGTTTTGGGCTGCATGCCAACACCATGAGCCCATGTGGATCAGCACCACAAGCTCAGAGCCAAAGAAGGCTCGCAGCCGCAAAAATACCCAGACCCGCTAAGAAACTGACACTGTGGTGCAGGCGAGTGGCTGCGTTGGGGCCAGACAGGACGGGATCACAGCGAGAAGGTGGCCGGGGGGTCCGGGGGACCTGACCGGCATATTAACAAGGGGGGTGTTGAGCTAACAAACTGAAGAAGGGGAGGGTGCATGTGAGCCACTGAAAAGGAGGATGGGGGTGATATGACCAGTACCGGCGGCCTGGGTGACCATCTTACCAGCCTGTAGCTAAACGAGGGGAGTATCTCGCAACTTAAAGGGACTAAAGCCATTAACATTTCTGCAAAAAAGGAAAGAATCCTTTTGATTATACTCAATGCTAAAAGACAGGAAGCAGTACCATAAACCTCTGAGGTAGTCAGTCAATCATCTTTTATTCATGAGGACGGAAGGAGTCCTTGCTCCAAAAAAACAAAGTAAGATATCTAAAAACTCCAATTGAACAGGAACCAACAGCGCTAATGAACGGCGGTAGCTTATTAAAGCCAGGACTCCACAGAAGGAAGTGTTCCGAGGGCCTCCTGCCGTTATTCGCCCACATGTAACGTGGATTACAGACCCAGAATCTTTCCTGGTGCCTGTCTCCGTGAAGGAGAGGCAGGATATTGAAATGAGTCTCCTTGAAAGTTAGGGAGAGGGTGCAGGCCCTGGGTCCTGCGGAGCCATGCCCGTGCCGTCTCATCAGCAGCAGCCAGCCCTGCTCGCCAATCTCTATTCTGCTGTCTGCCTTTCATCCTGCCCTGTCTAGCTGCTTTCCATTTGGAAAAAGGAATCTTATTGGTATGTGTTCTGTCTCCATCCATGTTACCAAAGCCACAGGAAATGGACCTCGCTTCATTTACATGTAATTGAAATGCGTCTCCATCACAGGATTACATCGAGTCCATTTTTTAAAAGAAAGCATAACGATTTGGTAGTATAGGACCTGGTTAGCATGAGGGTGATGTGTGCCAAAGTCGCACTCGGGTGACCCGGAGGGGGAGTTAAAAGGCTACGGCGTTCACATGGTCACAAGCTTCGTCCAACCTACAGCGACAGTGGACCGGACTCCCCCAGCGAGAGACGTAAACAATGCAAATCCTATAATTGCGATGTCAGTCACAGGGAGCACTTGGAATACCAAGCAGAGTCCCATGTCCCATAACACTGGGTGGCCCCCTTATGGCACGGGGGAGCTGAAGTCTCACTGTGCCCTCTACTGGCCAAATGAGGTAGTGTTGCCCCCCCCCCCCCACCCTCCATGGGGAAAGGCGGGTGCAGGTGAAGGATCGCTGTCTCCTCCCAACCAATTCGAACCAAAGGAAAGACGGTCAGGCCCAATGGCTGGTATGGGGGGGAGCAGGGCACAGCATGTCAGCCCTACGCAGCGGCGCCTGATTACTCGCCTAACAGGCATCCCCATGCATAACTGATCCTAAATGCTGCTAAGACCTGCCAGCTGCACCGGTGTCTCCTCACCTTTGATAAGCCTGATTGGGCCTCACCCCTGTCTCCTCACCACTGAGAGGCCTGATTGGGCCTCACCCCTGTCTCCTCACCACTGAGAGGCCTGATTGGGCCTCACCCGTGTCTCCTCACCACGGTGGGCTTGGGGGATAAGGGTGGACGGTGGGCGAGTGGGGATAAGGGCGGCGGTGGGCGTGGGGGG
>JAODKM010000008.1:18499838-18517047 GCA_026780845.1 Petrocephalus sullivani | reverse complement strand
GTGCTGTCCTATTGGCAAAAGGGGGCTGTACAAAGTATTAACAGCAGGGGTGCCAATAACTGTGGCACTGGTGATTTTGTTATAAACAATTATTTCTTAATGTGGGTTTTTTTCCCAATGAATAAATGTACTCAAATAAGAGGTGAGATTCGTGATTTTTTTTCAGTGTGAAATTATGCTATTACAATATAAAATAAATTTATTTTAAGGCCTTTTACACATCTTTACAGGCGCTGTAAACACTCTGTCTCTCAAACCGAACAAGGTCAGGCATGGGGATAGACACCTTAATTAATTAGCTCATAGACAACACCCTGATTAATGTGTACTCTATTACCTGGTGCATGCACAGATGTCAGACTAAAGTTAGTGATGGACTATTGTTAGGGATGGACTTGCATCAGATATTTCATTGTAATTTTTCAATACATAAGCAAAGGCAGGTTTTTGCTACTTCATGGGAAGCTGTGAAAACAGTGACAAATAGCGCTTACTTCTAATTCTCCTGAATGTCGGTTGGATAACTGGATTATTGACAGGATTTTTAAACCTTAACAGCACTAGTCAGGGTCAGCTATGTTTCGTTACAAATGTATTCTGAGTGGGGTGGGGGGGGGGGATGGCGGCTGATCGTCAGTCTCCATGGTAACCCGAGGAGCTCTCCCAAAGCCATACTATTGGTGTTTTCCTGTCAGGTTGGATTGACGAATGTGTGGGACAGATTCCCACTAATATGCTTATGTGTCCTCTCCTCCAATGACATCTCTTACCTTTTATCCATCCATCCATCTTCAAAACCCAAACTCCAGGCTCAAGGGGGATGCTGGAGATTATCCCAGACAGTCAGGGGAGTAGCAGGAAAACACTCTGGACAGGATCCTAGTTCACTGCAGGAAACACGGGGCTTACAGACACCATTAGCCTAAGAGCATGTCTCTGGACTGTGAGAGGATGCCCAAGCAGCATGGGGAAGAAGAGGAGGACTCCTCACACAGATGTGGTGACCTGCTGCCCACCGAGTTACCAAACCACCATGTCCTGAACCCCACACTGACTGCCACTCACGGTGGTCATTATTCAAGGAAAATGACCCATCAAAAAGCAACATTAATACCCGGATAATCTATAGCAGTCAAACTCTTAGGTGCCGGCACCGTGGTGCTGTAGACAGTTCATACATGCCTTCCTAAGGTACCGTTTCCCAATTTTATAAAAACTGTAATACTACAACTTTTTTAATGAATGATTAATTACCCAGGACACTTTGGAAAATACCTGCACTGCAAAAGTTTATCTTCATTAAAATTGTCAACAAAAACCAAGTAGTCACCATTTCGTCTGCGGGATGAAACTTCAGAAATGAACTGAAATTGACAAAATGACAAGCAAGTCTCCCTTCCTGATTCATATAATGGGAGAAGGAGTGTACATCTGCAGCAGTTATCCAGTAAAGACAAGAGCGGCAAAGCAGTGTGAATATTTAATACGAAGCGAGTTATGCTGATTTGCCGTCCTGGAGGCTTAGTCATGTGGCGTCACAGTAAGCACGGTCAGCTGTCGTAAATCGGCATTCCCGGCTTGACAGTCGGAATGCATAAGAGCAGCCCGGATGGGGAGGGAGCGCCCTGCAGCGTGGTGCCAGGTGGGGTTAGGGTTAGCACACATGCATGCCCTCATCACTATCAGCACAATGGAGGTGTAATCAGGCCGCTAAAAGGAGACGATGCACGTCGAATCATGGGGCTCGCTGATACACTTCTCACACAGGTGCCCACAAAATGTGCTTCCTCAGAGGCTGGCTCTTCGTTTCCGCGAAGTGCAGGCCTTCTTTTACGGAAGGAATCCCAAGTAGCTCATCGCAGTTACAATTCATTGCAACAGAAGGTCATGTGCCAACCAAGGGGAGGTTGGGGGGCAGCTTAAGCCGGGCAGATAATCCCTGCTTTCACGTGCAATCAATGTTTAGTTTCAGAAGCAACACAGGTCACGCGGGGCATCGTTATCGTTTCTCATTTCTGCACAAATGTTACGACAGGGCAGGATGAAGGAGGAGTAGCAGATCCAACAACCCAGGGAACAGAAAACAAACAGACCACCAGGGGTCACAACTAAACCTAGGCATGGAGCAACACCGGGAAAAGCAATACCAAAGGAAGCTACAATAACCAACGGGGTGGGGGGGGCTACACCCAACAGTCACACAGCAACAGCCACAAAATAGAAACTGAACACAGTCAGGGACCAAAGTGGGAAATCACAACGACCAGCTAAGGAACTGAACAAAGGCAGGCACTTAAATACACAAGAAATGAGAGAGGACGAGGGTATGAGCCACGGGCAATTATCCAAACACTGGAAAGTAGGTAACCTGGGGCAGATAAGGACAATCAACATCAGATACAGGCACAGAGAGGTCCAAACAGCAAGAAATAAAACTAGGAAAACAGAGGAACAAGGAGCGAAAAACAAGGAATTGTAACTGAAATACCTAAACACATGCTAAACCAAAACAACAAATATTAAATGACAATCAAAACCACAAATAACAATCGAATCCACAAGCCAATGGGGAGCTGGGATAGTGGATGACAGCTCAGCCCAATAAGCACAGTGGCCTGGGGAAGAGGAAAGCACACTAGGGTAACAACAAACAGGTTGGTAAGCAGGAACAACTGGCCGAACGAGGGGAAGACCCACGGAACCGGGCCAGGCGGGCACCCACCCCGACACAGAGAAGACCCACGGAACCGGGACCAGACTGGCACCCACCCCGACACAGAGAAGACCCACAGAACCGAGGCCAGGCTGGCACCCACCACGACACAGAGAAGACCCACAGAACCGGGGCCAGACTGGCACCCACCCCGACACAGAGAAGACCCACGGAACCAGGCCAGACTGGCACCCACCCCGACACAGAGAAGACCCACAGAACTGGGGCCAAACTGGCACCCACCCCGACACAGAGAAGACCCACAGAACCGAGGCCAGACTGGCACCAACCCCGACACAGAGAAGACCCACAGAACCGGGGCCAGACTGGCACCCACTCCGACACAGAGAAGACCCACAGAACCGGGCCAGGCGGGCACACACCCCGACACAGAGAAGACCCACGGAACCGGGGCCAGACTGGCACCCACCCCGACACAGAGAAGACCCACGGAACCGGGCCAGGTGGGCACCCACCCCGATGCATGCGCATGCTGGACCTTAGAAAGCAGATGAGTTTCTTAGCTTTCTGAATGCCTAATCAGGCAAATTTTACTGTGTTAATCGACCTTTTCTAACTAACTCAATGCCACTTCATCTAAACGTAATGCCTCAGGTTAACAAACAAATTTGCTGTCAAATTAGCTCCCCTGAATACAGACATATGAACTTTATGCACAGTTTTTAGCAGCATCCTCTCAGTAGCTGGGGTCAGTCTACTCTGCCTGTGCAGCCAGTCAGTCTGCTATGCCTGCACAGCCAGTCAGTCTGCAGTCTGCTCCGCCTGTGCAGCCAGTCAGTCTCCTCCGCCTGTGCAACCAGTCAGTCTGCAGTCTGCTCCACCTGTGCAGCCAGTCAGTCTGAAGTCTGCTCCACCTGTGCAGCTTGTCAGTCTCCTCTGCCTGTGCAGCCAGTCAGTCTCCTCCGCCTGCACAGCCAGTCAGTCTGCAGTCTGCTCCATCTGTGCAGCCAGTCAGTCTCCTCCATCTGTGCAGCCAGTCAGTCTGCAGTCTCCTCCGCCTGTGCAGCCAGTCAGTCTCCTCCGTCTGTGCAGCCAGTCAGTCTCCTCTGTCTGTGCAGCCAGTCAGTCTGCAGTCTCCTCCGCCTGTGCAGCCAGTCAGTCAGCTCGTCAGTGGAAGGTGAAATACCCTCCATGGTGCTCTCTCATGCATGTGCAAAGTAATTGGCTGTGGGTAGCATTGTTGCCTCATACCCCTAGGGTTGAGTGTTTAAAGTGAAATCCATACCCCAGCCGTACTTGTGGGCTTCTGCCTGTACGCAAAGTATGTGGCTAACATCACATTCTGAAACTAAGGGTCTTATCATGTCTTAGGTTCACCCTCAGTTGTCAGTTATTTTGCAAAGGCTTTCCATTACTTGCTGGAAAATTGCTGGTGTGATTTTCTGAGTGTATATATATATATATATATATATATATATATATCCACTTACAATCATACATATACACTATGGGATATGGGTAGATGGATGGTAAATGTGAAATGAAATGAAACTTTATCTGCCATTTGTACAAGGCAGCTGCATTGGAATGTGCTTTCTCTCTTTCTTAGGACACACAAACGTATATAGAACCTGGGCTCTGAGCAGAGGGTCAGCCGTCCACTCAATGCCCCTGGAGCATTCCTTCACTGATATGTGACTGCTATTTGCACACTGAATATGTGTAACACATCCCCCAGACATCAGAACAGCAGAGCCACCTCCCAGGATCCCCTCTGAGCAGCAAGGCATGGAGGCCCCTGGCTGCATCTCCTCCTTGACCTCCTCTGGGTGCATATGCTCTTCACCCCCCCACGCCCCCTGCCCTCACACCAAGCAGAAGGGGCTGCCTGGGTTGACACCAAGTGCTTGTTAATTTAAATGCTTCCCATTTGCCTCCGTTCTTCCGAATCAGATCATTGCTTTGCTGCTAAGTGCACGTTTCATCAGAAATGGGCTCAGGCTGGCTTGTCGCAGTGTCTGACAACTTGCACCCAGAATATTTGAATTTTTCGTCAATTTCCTGGTCCCTGTGTAAGGCAGCTTCATAGCAGTGATTTACCTGTTTAATGCATTTTTGACTTAGTACAATGCAGTAAGAAATACACAAAATAGCTCAAATTTGTGGACACCCCTATTAATTACAAGAATTTGAATTCTCTAATAAAACTACACCCATTGCTTCCATAGGTGTATACTTAAGTACACAGTCATGCACTCTAATGTAACAAACATGAGCAGCAGGGTGGGTGGATGTACAGAAGAGTTTATTGACTTGTCACGTGGCACCATCATAGGACACCAACTTTCCAATAAGTCCGTTGGAAGCTACACTTCTGCCCTGATAGAGCCGTCCTGGTCAACCACAAGTTAAGTGATTGTCTGTGAATGACCACAAAAGCTCACCGAAAGGGACCTGATAATCAAACATCAATACCCAACCTAAATGGTAGCAAATTCCACCAGCAATGATCCAGCATCCAATGGAAAGCCTTCCCAGAAGAGTGGAGACTGTTATAGCAAAGGTTGGACCAACTTCATATCAATACCCTTGGTTTCGAGAAGGAGATACTGGACAAGCTGATGCCCACATATCTTTGGCCATATAGTGCACTTTCTGTCATTTACTTGGATATAGTTATGGCCATTTATTAAGCACACATGGTGGCACATGGAGAGATCGCTTCATGCCTGAAGTAAGGAAGCCAAATCTTAACCCAGTAGAAATCACACTGGTGCCAGGTGACCTGTGGGCTATTTCCATGCATTAACTGTGACCTTTGACTCAGAGACATATCATGGAGAAAATATCACGGTGACAGATACATCTTTTCTCATTTTTAAGTCCATTATTTTCCTCCCGCAAACCAATTAAGTATTATCAAAACCCATCCAGGTTCGATCCGTGTGGAGCCCAATAGCAAGGAAGGCCTTGCTATGAGATCGGTGTAACAATGGAGTTCTGAACTACAAAGCATCCAATTAAAAACTGAAACTGGGGTCAGATGAATTTCTGCCAGCGGACCAGCCAGCTGCACACTCTGGGGAAAATGTGGAGGCTTTATTCAAAAGTCTAAGGGACAAATTTCCTCATTGATGAAATAATTTAATCAAATAGGGGTATGTGTCCTGAACCTTTAAATAGGTTATTGTGGGTAGTATGTAATACTGTACACATCAAATGTGGATAAATGCTAAATTAATTCCTATAATGTACACAGAGTATTTGTAAATCTTATATATATGGAATATTTATGTAATGTTGCATATGATAACATATGATATGCCTGTGTGTGGGTCTGGATAGATCACATTTGGGGACCAAATAAAACCTGAAACTTCCCCATTTGGATAACCTCAATTTTATAAAAATCTGTTGAGTGTAATCAAATGGGTAAAAATTTTGGGTTGGTTACTTATGGTTAAGGTCAGGGCTGCTTTGGGGTTATAGTATGGTTTTTTCTATAGAAATGAATGGAAGGTCCCCATTTAGATAGGTATGCGAGTCTGTGTGTGTGTGTGTGCGTGTATATGTGTGTGTGTGCGTGGGGTTGCATAGATCACATTTGAAGAGCAAAAAGTGTGGTAAAACCTGAAACTTCCTTACTTTTGGGGACATCTTTTCAGGTCCCCATTTGGATAACCTAATTTTTACAAAAATTTGTGAATGCAATCAAAAAACTAAAAATACCAAAAGTCTTGTTTGGATTGGTTACTTATGTTAGGTTAGGGCTGTGTTGGGGTTAATGGTGTTGTCATTGGGCTTAGGGTTCTTCCCATAGAATTGAATGGAAGGTCCCCATTTAGATAGGCACGCAACTGTGTGTGTGTGTGTGGCTTTGTAATTCTTACAGTGTGAGGACCCAATGTCCCCACAATGTGATAAAAATCTGCTACCTTTTACCTTGTGGGGTCCCCAAAAGGATAACCTCAGTTTTATAAAAATCTGTCTGCAATCATCCATCTATCCATCCATTTTCCAACCCGCGTATCCGAACAGGGTCGCGGGGTGTCTGCAATCAAAAAACTAAAAATATATATATAAATATTTTGTTTGGCTACTTATGGTTAAGGTTAGGGCTGGGTAGGGGTTAAGGGTGTTATAGTTGGAATCAGGGTTATGCCCATAAGAATGAATGGAGTGTCCCCATAATGATAGGGTAACACACTCTGTGTGTGTGTATGTGTGTGTGTGTGTGTGCGTGTGTGTGTGAAGCACTAGGCCCCCGGCAGCCCTTTCTGTCAAAATCAGGTTGATGTGTTTTGTTATCATAAGTGTAAACTTAAAAAAAAAAAAATATATATATATATATATATATATATTGGTGTGTGGTCCTCTACATATCATGGGCTCATAGGGTCCTTTTGTAGTGCCATGGAGCTTGGGAGGTGGTCGAGGGGGTGGGGGCCACAATGTCTATAGTCTGGTAAGAAAGAGAACCTCGGAACCTTTGAATAAAACCTTGCCCATGCATGTAAGGGCTATCAAACGAAACCTCCTCTGACTGCTAAATGTGCCTAGATTTGATGTCACGACTCCTCGAATAAACCTTAGTCTTTCAGCCTCTGGCCTGAGGGAGTGAATTGCAGTGAAAAGGAAACAAAACTTTAAAATAGGATTTGCTTGTTTAATTTCCAAAACATGTCACATAGTGGCTTTCGGAACCCTAGAGAAAATATTCCTTATTTATATGGGCACAACTTGCAGCGAAACATCAGCTTTTCATCAAGGACAAACACGTACTTCCTGTGCGATGTATTATTCCCCTATTGTATTTGCTGGCACCCAGGCATTGTGGAAGTCCGGCATCCCAAACCCCCATCACAGCGCCTGTCACAGTCTCTTGGCAGCACCGCCCCCGGGCACCTGCCAGCTGCTGCCATGGTTACGCCCGAGAGGCTGCAGCAAGCAGTAGCTAATGGACAGGTGGAACGCGACCACCTTTCCAATTAAATTTCCCATCAATAATCTGTATTAAATTCTGATGTGCATCAGCAGAGGGGGTACTTGTGGCTGGGGGGGGGTGTATGGGTTTGTTGATTCGCTTATAGTGGATGTCAAAACACGGTGGGTACGGCCTGACCTGAGCACAAGACCTGGGAATGTTCCAGTATTTCTGAAAAGACTACGGTATGGCTGCTGGAGTCGATTTGGCGATTTTAAGGCTCAATTGCTTTTCTTAAAGGCAATCTGCTTCTGAAGACACCATCATGCGCGACTGGATAGTCAATGACCCACTTTTCCACTAGTGATTGTATAATGAGTGGGAGGAGGGCGAGGGTCTGAAAAAAGTCTGATCACTAAAAATCAATCAAAGCAATTAGCAGCACTCCCAGGTAGATAAACCTCAGGAGAGCCTACTTGAATTTATAAGCAAATAAACTGAATAAGTTGCAATTTGTCATATTGATACAAGTGAAGGGAAACGTGCTAGTTATTTACGCTGCAGTACCGAATATCAGACAGGCTTCTTCTTTCGTAAGTCCCCCTAGGGGATGGCCATCCAGACGGTGAATTTTAATCATGGAGTTAATGATCCTTTTTTTATTTGTGATTATTTTCTTTTATTTACTTAACATTTATGTTTTAATGTAACTGTAACACCTCTAAAAGTCATAGCTATGGTAGGAAAAGGGTCAGTCATAAAGTCTGTGACCTGGTTACTTCCCTGTTATTCATCTTCAAACATGATCTCTGTATGTATGTACATGAAACCTTTTATCTTCTCCCTTATGTGCTGCCATCTTGGCCTAGACGTCCTGGAAGGAGAGATGTTGTATCTCAATGGAACCTTCCTGGTAAGATAAAGGATAAATAAAATAAATAAATTCTCTGACAGGACACGACGTCTGAAAAAGTGTAAACGCAGGTTGTAGAAGAAATGCACACACGGGCAGAACGGAGGATGCAGGAAGGAAACCATGATTTGATTTTTTTCTTTGTTTGGTTGTGTTTCCTCGGGTGACAGTTCCAGTACAATCAGCAAACAGCCCTGGGAAGGACAGGACCATTACTGGCAGCTAAACGGGTGGCCGGCCTCCGCTGACCCATGCAGCCCGGTAATCAGGTACTGTTTTTCCCTCCCTTTTCCGTTACGACCAAGCTGTGGAACATTCTGGGCCAACGTTGTTCTTCACCGCCATGTCATGCTTGCCCGCCTCTCCTGATTAAAAGCGCGACGGCGGCCCTCACCAGTTTTGGCACGACACGGACGATTGGCTTGCACACAAATAGAACATAAAATAACACCCCCACCCCCAAAATACAAGCACATGTCACGTAAAACCAGAAAGTGTAAAATGAACGAGAGCCCCCAGTTTGGTGACAGGTTGGGGGGGGGGGGTCCATTCACCCTCCCCCCGCACAGAATTGAAATGTCACTGATGGACAGTTTGAAGTTTTCTTATGATGACGAGGAAAGAGCGTCTTTCTGCACTTGGAAGAAGAATCCCTCACTGCCTGTTTAGTCAGCTTCCTCCCCCTAGTTGCTGCTGTGGGCTCTGTAGGCATCTATCATGCTGAATTTCATTTGGATTTCTGTAGAGCAGCGGTTCAGGCTGAGTAGCATTAGCAAATATTGAGACCCCCCCCCCAGGACTCCCTGCCCACAACTCCAGCTCCCGGTCCAGTACAAAGAGCACCAGGCCCTCCTGAAGTAACACATCTTCAGAGAGACGAAGACCCCAGCTGAGTAGCCTGGGGGGGTAAGTGTAAGGGACCTGAAGTCAGGTATAATTAGGAGAGGTTTCCTGTCCCTCTGCAACACCAATAAAAAAAGTCAGAGTTCAGTAAAGTCAGTAAAAAATTCCACTGCCAACCATGTAAAGATAAAGAATTTAACAATTATAATAATAATGAAACTTTATTTGCCATTTGGACAAATAAAGTATATTGGCGTGTGTTGTTCTCCTTTTGTAAGCCATAAACACACATGCGGGGCTGAGAATAAAGCTTTGGTAATATTTTTGGGGGGGCAGGAGAAGTAGCTACTCTCCCAAGCACAGGATTTGAGCTGGTGACCTTCTGATCACAGAGGCCTAACCCACTGAGCCACACGCCACCTCCAGTTATTTTTAATAATTATAATGATAATAATAACGTGGCTATCTGGACACATGAAGAAACATTAAACACCATGACATACATAAGCTACCAAAATGTGTCCTGCTGACAGCCTGGTTTGAAGATGAACGACTATCTGCCCAGTCCTCTTGTCAGCAAATCCTGAAACTGGCCCCATTTTCCTGTTATTAATAATGCAGCTTTTTTTTTAAATACACATCAGTCTAATGCCACAACAAGAACTGAAATACACAATTTTTATTTATACTCTCCATGCATTATTAGTGCCACCACAATTCAGATTCAGCTGGGACTATTTGTTTTAATCACTCCCTAAATGGAGTTTGAAAATCCCTAATGTGGTCATTATCCGGGGTTATCTGTGCGAGACTGAATAGGCGGACGTGTAGCCGACCGCCGCTCGACATAAAATAAACAATCACAATGAAGCTGACTTTGACCTGGGCAGCAGAGGCCAACGGAAAAAAGTGATCTTAGCGCGTTATCAAATAAATAACACCTCTCCCGCATTCATCACTTGGTCGCACAGTGATTGCGTGACACGTTAGCCAGAGGTTGCTAATTAAAGTGACCTGTATTGTGAACAACATAATTAAACCGCTCACCTATTCATTATCTTCAGGCAGTATATGATTATTCGGTGTAACGCGGATTCAGATTAAACACAGAGTGGTAAATAGCATGTAGTGTGATGTAATCAAATTTTAAAGTTTTGTGGCGCATAGGTATGCATAGTGGACATGTAGAGTCGTATGTTAGAGGACAAATATAAATGCTATATTTTTCCTGCCCTTTCTGACCCCATAGCTGCACAATCTGCCAGTTCACCTGTGTCTCCCAGCCACCAAGACTCCTCTGCCCCCACATTAACCTTCAGCGGGCTGGGATGCATGTCTGGAGTGGTTACCATGGGAACCCTCAGCCTCTCCACAAGTGCCCACTTAACATATAAAAAATAGGAGGAGAGCACATTAACGTACAGGCTGATGAAAGCCCCGGTTTTTAAATCAGGACTTCGTTAGCGGGGTCGGACTTTCTGGAAACCCGAGTCGGCGTTGGGAAGAGGCAGGAGAGGCCAGAGGTGTCATTCGAGGAGTTTAATCAGTGCCGGGAAGGAAACGCAGCACGCTGGGCAAGATGCCCTCGCAATAATAGACGTCCTCTTTGAAAAAAGCCACAGCCAGTACGCCGTAAAAGTCGTTAAGGTGATGATTGGGCTCATCGGCAGGATTGGCTCGATTTTTGCGCAGTACGATGACTAATCATAGTTACTTATGCATATCTACTAAGACGCAGGTAAATGACTATATATGATTATTCCTCTGCTGGAGGGCTGGGGGAATGGAGATCTCAAAAAGCAAAGGCTGGGGTAGACCTCTGAGTGAGGAAGCGAATGAACAAGGTCAAAGGCTAAGAACATCAAAGCAGCCCTTTCTGCGGGGCCCCGCAGACCTGCCACCTGGAAGGGCGCACCTCTCCATGCCTTTCTGAAGCTAAGTCTGCAGCAGCTAGTGGAAGAGCTGTAGATATTATTGTGATTTAACTCTGTGAACAGCAAAAGCACCGATTAGCAGACAAAATCTTACACGATTACCTAATATGAAATTGAATGGGTGTTCATGAATCGAAGGTGATTTTATAAGAGGCTAGTCTGTGGGCTATGGAAGCCGGGTCTTGACACCATTCTGACCAGTAGGTGGTACAGTAGTTAAGGAAGGAGGTCTTCAGAAGCGCTTAAAGGGCCTGCCTGTGATATGCTTAAGCAACTTCATGGTACCTGTACTAAATCTTCAGGATAAATATCAAATGTATAGAACTGTATAAGAAGGTGTAAGTATCACCTCCTATAAAATGCAAATGATGCATGTATACCAGTCTGGCAATATTAATTCCCAAAACAAGTGAATAAACTAAAGCATAATGACAGATTTAGAAAAAATCATAATAGGTTGAAAACAAAATAGACTTAACTTTGGATGTAGCAACGTGGATTATCATGTGCAATGCAAGGAGATGTGAGGTTAAGAGAAGGAAACATATGGGACTCATTTATATCAGTCTGTCCATCATTGCATAAACCATCTGTATTAATCTGTGCCGTTTTAAGTTTATTATACTGTATATGTTATGAAGCAGAAATATTAATTTCATCATAAAAATTACACTCAAAACCTGTTCATTATTTGCTTTACCAGACACGTTTACAAGAGTGACTTTTATAGTGCGCAGTTAATTATTTAAAGAACTCAATATTTTATTTAAACAATCCAGGACATAAAAAACAGGCATATTTCTACAGCCAGCTAATCTCGTGTAATACATTTAAAACTATCAGTACCATCTGAGATTCACAATCCGTTTAGTACTTTATTGAAGTGAAAATTTCACAAAGTTCCTTCTTAATCATTTATCCAGCACAGAGTGCAAGTCCATGTTATTATTGTTACTATTATTATTATTCCTTCCTTCCTTCCATCCATCCATCATTGCCCATAACCTCGCGATGAATTTAGATTTAAGGTAAATGAGAAATGAAGTGAAATCTCCAGGTTGTGCTATGTATGCTTTTTTGGCAAAATCGTCAAGTGTCAGAATAACTGATTACCTGCTAACAATACATGCTAAGTTGATCATTTCAGTTCATTTTTTGTCCATTATTATGAATGAATTAGCTTATTATAATAAATATTTATTAAGGTGAAACATGTATTTTAAGTTAAGGTCATTAATTGTCATACCACAGAACACAACAACAAAATTGGTCCTCTGCATTTGACCCATGGCAGCACGCAGGGAGCAGTGCTTGGGGACGGGACCTTGCCCAGGGTACCTCGGTGGCACCTTGTCGGGGAATCAAACCAGCACCCTTTGGATCATAGGTGCACTTCCCTAACCATTAGGCCACCACTGACCATTTTTGTTTGATTTTATTAAAGTATAGTTTTTCATCATTTCTTAAGTTCCAGCCATTTATTTTTCGTGCCTTGTTCATGATCAGTTTGGCGGGAAGCACATGAGTCCACATGGCAGAAACCCAAACCAACACAAAGACACCCACAGATGGGTAGACACTTGAACCCTGGTCCTAGAGGTATGAAGCAAGAATGCTAACCACTGCCCCGACCTCTTAAGTTATTTGCCCTTATTTATTATTATTCATCACTCTATGTTACATATTATACATTATTTTTTGTATTGTGCATTTCCATTGAGAACAAGTGTATGCATTACACTGCATACACTGTGGATTTGACAAATAAAACCTGAAACGTGTTTTTCCTTTGCCATTCTTCCATACAAATCCAATAAGCAGAAATTTGCCACTCACAGGAAGTGTTTAAGGGGCTTAGGAGATGCAGTTTTGGTCTTTTGTCCATGACATATAAGGGAATCGAGATGAATGAGGCCAGGTGGGAGTCACCATGATCGATGGCACCTTAACGCCGTGGAACGCGGATGACGAACACTGTGGCACTCCCGTCATCCAATCACCTTCATCGTCATTTCCTGCAACCGCACGGCCATGCAGGTGTGTAGGAAGCTCCCGCCATCCACATGAAAACAGGACGAGATCGATTAAGCCACCGTAAGTGATATCTTTATCACAAATGATTTCCAGGTATGCAGTAAACTCATGAATTAAGCCTGGGGAGTATTGCTGTAAACACTGCCATCACTAGATGGTTTCATAAATGAGACACAGGAATATAACGATTAACAACACAAAATGTAGTATGCTAGTCATGAGCATGTTTGAATGTTCCTATGGAAATTCGACCTCACTTCCTATCTGAGTACATCAAAAGGGTCTCGTTTCATGTGGAGTCAATTCCTTACATGAGGCAATGCTAGCCAATGGGCAATTACCCATTACAATTACATTATTAAAGGGAGAATAAGCGCGGCTGGAAGGGTCTCGATGTATCTCACGATTCCGGCACGTCTCGCATTTGTGCGTTTATCTCAACATTGTGGATCCGTTGTCATTTTACTTATGAGGCAGATGAACCTTTGACCTTCTGAATCAGTGGCACTCTGATGCTGCTTATTTTCAATGCCTGTGATGTCACAAACTGCATATAACTGGAGTCAGGAGCTTAAGTTCAAGGACAGAGATCGATTAAGCCAAAATATGGCTTCTCACAGGCATTGTGACAAGTCTTCAAAATCTGCCTCACCACCGGAAAAATTTGGTTACATTTAGCCCAGTGAATTAGATATCAGATCCTTTCCTTCATCAGATGCCTCAGACGCCAATTCAGCAGTATTTTCATTGATGTCTCATATTTGTGTTGATTTGGAATGAAGAGGTGGTGATGTTACCCGGGACCATGTCCCCTGCCACAGAAGGTCATGTCACCAGTCCGTTCCCAGCAGAGGCAGTGGGCCGCGGACGACTCGCACTCGCAATAATCGCAGCAGGGGGTGCAGCGCAGAAATGACCAAAGAAGTTGCAGGGTGTGTAGGAGCTGCGCAGTACCTGAACGCCGCTAAATTGATAATAAAACTCTCGAAGCCTTGACACAGTGATAAAAATACCGGATAGCCGGGAAACTTTGTGCCAGTTGGAAATGGGGAATAACTGCATGGAAGCAATGGCAGAGTCACTCACGGCAGGTGCCCGATTCCGGCCCTTCTGGCATTTGTGCCTTTAATTCCCAGCCATTTTTCCGGATCCTTCTAAGCCACCCTCCTTGCTTTGTCAGGAGGAATGGCTTCCCCTTGGGGCCCGCTGTCCCGCTGCTCTATCCCCTCGGAGAGCAGTCATTTATTATTGCTGCTTATTATTTTAGTGACTTAGCAGGATCTTTTATCCAAAGTGACCTCCGCTGAATTTTAATCCATTATCCTCAGCTTTCTTAATTTTAGTGAGTTGACATCTTCAGACCCAGGGGTCTTTCTTGCCTAAGCGTAAAAATGATTCTAAAAATCGCAGTCAGAATATCCTTGATCTGGCTCCATTAATGGATGCTGTTGTCAGCCCCTGATTACATACATACTTATTTAGCAGACGCTGTTATCCAAAGCGACATACAGTTGAGAGCATAGGGTCAGCAAATCCCAGGAGCAATTAGAAGTTAACAGTTTAACTCAAGGCTTCAGTGGTTACATCACTCTTCCAGCCACAGGATTTGAACCAGCGACCTTCGGGTAACAGTATCTGAACCCTAGGATCTCAAGCAGTGAAATAGCACTGTACATGAGGTGGGTCTTGTGCCATAAACATCTAACAAAAATGGTTTTTGGAGTATTTTTTAATGGAGATCTAAAAATGTCTTTTCTGAAACTCACAGCTTCTACACATTCACAAAAGCAATTCAGAGGAAGTGCCTTTCCTTAATAGCACTTACTCGGGGGTTCCAACCTGTCCGGTTACTCCCCATCCTTACTCATTCTCTTCATTCACATGCAGGCTGAGGCCATTTTCCCATGCTATGTTTCTGAGCTCATTCCGCAGTGGGATTATAACGTTACATTGCTGTGTATGGGGCTGCCACTCCCTGTCGGGCTACCATGTTGTGCCTGCACAGGTCCGGATATTGTGTGCTTGACATTCTGCAAAAAAAAACCCAGATATGCTACAGCGGCCTTCTAACCATATTGCAGCTTTTATTACTTGTGATAAATTTGCCATAGCTATAAATTAGCCATTATATTAGTCAAAATCAGTCACAGATGAAAATACTTAAATCAATGACTTATATATTTGTATATATGTATCTCGGAGGTCATGTTGGCAAATCAGAGGTCGCTACTTCCTGGTTACACCGTATTCCTGCAGATCTAACCTGGATCAGCTCAGGCGCTGAACACGAGAATGATGTCAGCCTTGCTAATGGGCACATGGGATTTCTGCTGTCACTGGTACAAGCATGCAGAGGCCTTGGTGTTCAAGGAGCCAGCAGCAGTGCAGCTGGAGAGCCAAATGCTGTCTCCATTGCTGACAGTCTTTGTTCATGGTGTCACTATCAACATTTACAGCGCTGGTTTGGAATGAATAAGGTGACCAAATCTGTGTCAGATTTAATTAACATTATTGAGCAGATCATTTTATTCAAGGCAACAAAAGTTTTTGGGAGGAAGCAGAGTCTCTGGAGCAATTGGGGGGTAAGGGCTTTGCTCAGGGGCACAATGGTGACATCACTATGCCAATCATGGGAGTTGAACTTGTAGCCTTCCAATGACAGACAGTATCCCAAGCCACTGAGCCAAACGCCAGCCTCCGAAAGCCAGGGCTGCACTGATTGTGAAGAGAATCACTTGGGACATACTTCTTCAGCTGTCTCTTCTGTATTGGTCCAAGTTGGTGCCATCATCGTGGTGATACCAGTCCAGTGCAGCAACTGCATCACAGAAATACTTGACCAGCCAAGTACAGTACAGGAAACCCATCAATGAAACTGCATTAATGTTTGCAAGGGCACAGCGCCCCCATTCTGATATATATTTTGGAAGCACGCAGAAAAGACAAATGTTTGTCAAGTAAATGCTTGTTGAAAACATTTTATAATAACATGGTGGTATTCCTCATGATATATTAAGTCAACTAAATATATTGGAATATCTTTTAATAAGTGTGAATGTGGCGATTTTTGTATTTCCAGAACTTGCTGCAACCACAATATATTTGCGTCCATGTGACAAAATGCCAAACCATAAATGCTCCCCGCTCCTCAGAACCAGACCATCAGTGTTCCCTGCCCTGTATATATTTATTGACCAGATGTACTGAGTGTCTCTGCAAATCGTGCAGTCCTCGTTTGCAGACTGTCCTGCAAGTGCATTTTAAATTGCTGGAAGCTAAAGCCATTAGTCAGGCAGGTTTTCCACGTTCGGGATCATGCTAATCATCTGAATGTTTGGAGTTGGGATAGGTGATTTTTTTTGTCGTGTTCTCCCTTTCCTTTCGGAAATAGCAAGCAACAGCGTTGACGTAGGGCTGTGCTGGGTTTCGCCCCTGGGGGCTAATCCTATCAGGCTCCTATGCTCAGGAAGCAGTTATTCATGTCAGTGGGAGTGTGTACTGCGTAAATTATCGTAGGCAAGGTACCGTTGAAATGTATTGCTAGCTATTTAAGGACAAGCCAAAACTGTGTCTTTCTGGGCATATATGTTGAACCAGAGCATGGAGTCCTCGCGGTGGGCCATAGTGAGTACCTCCTGAGAACGGTCTGAGAAGGGAAACACCACAAACCACCGACAGGGCACTGGGCAGCCAGGATTCGGCTATCATGTCTGGTACAAATTAACAGAAGGGCTACTGTGGCACACATGGCAGATCATTTTGCTGATGATTGTGGAGGTGATGTGTCACGACAAATGGTGCTGATCATCATGGAGGTGATGTGTCACGACAAATGGTGCTGATCATCATGGAGGTGATGTGTCACGACAAATGGTGCTGATCATCAT
>JAODKM010000008.1:18481628-18494905 GCA_026780845.1 Petrocephalus sullivani | reverse complement strand
CGCCCGAGAGGCAGAGGGAGGTGTGGGGGGGGGCGGCGGTGGCTGGGATGGGAGGGGGGGGAGGGGGGGGGGGGGAGGGGGGGAGGGGGGGGGGGGGGGAGGGGGGGGGGGGGGGGGGGGGGGGATGGCGGTGTGGAGAGCAGAAGTATTTTGGAGGGTGACACTGCTGGCAGAACGTAAAAGGGAAGGTTAATTAGCTCCCGGTGCTGGGAACTTCAGCCCTCGCGGTGAAAGGATAATTGTCTTTATTGTCAGGAAGTGTTACACATGTGGGTAAGGGCCTGGGTTTGGAAATATCTGCATTCCGCACCTGCTCACAACTCAATAAGCAGATAGCACCAGGAGCTTAACGCTTTAATTCCTTGCAAATGCCTTCGACTCAGAATGGAAGACTGAGGGAGTCTTTTCATATATATAAATATATTATTGTTCCTTTTTAACAGACTCCAAAAACACAAGTGAGGAATGCTCCTTAGGGTATAATGAACTAAATATGGATTATCAGTTATAAAAAATCTAAGTATATGACATATACTGAGCGGTGTGGTTTGGTTTAGCATGGAGGGGGTGTGTCTTTGGTGGTGGGAGAAAAAGGTGCTGATTAATTGCAGCTGCATCTAAACGCCTCTCTGTTTTGGCACCTATGTGGTGGAATGAACTCCCCCCAGATGTCCGAACAGCTGAGTCACTGGGTGTCTCCAAATGACGACCAAAGACCTACCTCTTAGAAGTACTTGGATTAGCATTTCTGGTATTATACTCGTATTTAAAAAAAAAACAGTGAGCATAAGATTCTCAAGCCCCAGCCTTTTTCTGTGATTTTCACTCTATGCGGAGAGGGCACCTCTTTATAATGTGCCCTATGATGTATAAGCCTCAGCTGGCAGGTGCGTACGGGGGTAAGGGTGCTGAGTTAAATTGATCTTATGCTGATCCCAGATCAGTGTATACGAGTAGGAGAAGTTTCTTTTGGCTTTGGTAGAGTAAATTAACATGATTTAACTCTGAATGAGAGACATTGTTCTGCCTTTTACCTACAGTTCTGTTGACAAGGTTGCGGTAACTAGTGAAGTTCAAGTTAAACATTCTTTAAGTTTTGAGTTTCTGCTCCCAAAAGGCAGAATTCAAACACACTGAGCTGTATTCAGCTACACCACAGAGCAAATGCAAGGTCAGAACAAGGCCTAAAGTCAACCCAACAAGCGAACAAGCAGAAGCAGAAGAAAAACAAGAAGTTTCCTCTCATTCCAGAAGCAACAGCCACCTGATTGAGACTTTATGTGTTGTTACCCCAGAGAATATCTTTACAGTATTACAAAGGACAGGCTCCGGGGTTAATGGATTGCCATATCGATCCATCGCATTTCGACTGTCCTTCAGTGCTCCTGCGGGGGGGGGGGGGGCTTCATACTTCTGCAGGTTCCAATCCCTGGAGGGGAGCTAATCTTATACCCTCAAGAAAGGTACTTGACTTAAACTGCTTCAGCAAATAGCTAGCTGCATAAATGGGCCGGAGCGTAAGATGCAATATGCAAGTTGGATAAAACATTCGCTGAGCATGTAAATTATAATCTTGTTGATATTGGCCCCAGGCATGGGAGTTGAATCCCATTGAACAGTAAAATAGTACAGCCTGTGACATCATACAAGTGGAGAAAAGCTTCAAACTACATGACTTTTTTTCTTAATTATTTAAACAAGTGTGTTGTCCTTGACTCCTTCCTATAACAAATAGGATTGCTTGTCTTTTATGGTCAGAATCCATTTGCATGGTGCAGCAGTTATTTTTTTTCGGTAATTGGGTAATGGTATGATTATGGCAATGGAAACGATTATCTACTTGCATGCTAAAGATTATGAGTCAAGTTTTAGAACCTAGGAAGAGTTCGATTTATCCTCGGCTTAACGCCTAATATATCCCGTAATGCAACGGGATGACTGAACTTTCATCATCCGTCCCTCTCGTACTTCTAATTAATTACTGTTTGGTTTGTTTTTAGTGAACTCCAGCTAATGATGTGCACTGCGCATTGTACCATTGCATTTGGTATAAATTATAGGATGCGTCCTTATTTCTCCACTTTCTGTGACGGACGCAGCAGCTAAGTTCTCTCGTCTCGGGGAGAACTGCAAATGCGATACGACTGGAGCTGACAGGGGGGAAAGTGGGCCTCCTTCCAATATCACACCCTCTTTCAAAGGAGCCACTTCTGGCCTCATGCCACCACCTCGGTGGACACCAGGTCCCCCGTCTTCCAGCAGACCACCCTCGGCCTTCAGCACCACTCCTGTGGTGAGGAGCTCATCCACCTGCAGGCCCTAGGTACCACCTGGCGACCGTGTCACCTGGAGGGCTTTTAAACTTTAAAGTCGGCCTGCTGTGCTGCCCTTGGCTACCTCATTCTTCGACCTGCAGAGAGGAACCGAAAACCAAAAATCTTAAGAGGTAGCATACCACGCTACAGGCAGAGGGAATTCAAGGACGTTTTGCAGATGGGGGCAGAAGAGCAGATATAATTCGTGCAGAGAGACCAACCTTATCAAGAGCAAATGCTATGTTTTGAATCAGTGAGTGATTGGGGAGGGGGTATGCTGAGGGCCAATCAGATTTCATCTAGGACCAGTGCCCCTGTGGCCTTGCCCATGTAGCACCCCAACTCCTTGGTGAGCAATTATGGAGTGGAAAAGTGTGGCTACATATGTAGCAGGACTCATGGAGCCCACCATGATGATGATGATGATGATGATGATGATGATGACATTGCCCTCTCGAAGCTGTAAAAAGGAGATAGATTTTAGGTATAGACTTGGACCGCATTTAGCACATCATTTGAGTGTGTGTGGGTGTACCGAAAGCTGTTGGGTCCATCTCGCCACATCGAAATGGATGATTATTCTGCTGATTCATAAAACCAGGTCAATGTGCGTCGAATAGCCTTGGGTCATCCAACAATCTCCATGCAGCTCAGATATAAAAAGAATGTTAGCTTAAATTCAGCCAGGGCTCTCGCTAGCATCAGTGCCTGTGATCTGCAAGAGATTCAGCCAATTTCTGTAACAGCCAATTGGCTTTGCAAGGAACACAGCAGAGGGAGGAGGCACGGAAACACCTAGAAGGATTTACCCCCTTCCAGATCATCAGTTTGGGAACGTAAAGAAGTGACACTCGATTGACAAATTCATTTTGCCCTCATATAGTGCTTATTAATTTATAAAATGAATGAGAGCAGGCTAATACAAAGGCACTTTGCTCTTCAAACGAAAGGAACTCCTTCAAATACAGAGTAATTTGATTAAAATTTTAGCATCTCCTCCAATTGATGGCCGTGCTGAAGCGGCCTGCCAATGGAGCACGTCTCACACAGAACTTCTGCTCGCTTATCTTAACTGCTACTTGAATTACTTTGTGGTGTTTTTGCTGCAATGATTCCATTAAAGGCTGGAGCAAAGGCCAACTCAGGGCTTGGGGTGGGGAAGCAGGGATTAGGGGGGCTGCACTTAATGATGGAACAAACAAGCCTTTTAGATCCATGGTCAGTGAGATTATCGTACCCTATGCAACAAATACAAACTCACATTCCTCTCCTCACTCAAATGAGACTGCACTCAAAGCACCCATGAAATGAAATAAGTTTTCAAACCTGTTAACCACCTGAGACCTCCAAAAATTCATGGTCACATGACAAAAAAAAACTCAAGCTTCCAGAGTGACACTATCTTCTTCTAGGTAGAAACCAATTTCTCCTGGAAGTCAGCGAATTCGGGGCCAATTTGATGAAGAGCAGATTTGCGATGCCAACGCTCAGAAAATCATTTTCGTCGTTCTAATTTCAGGTTTGACATTCCAAAGATTAAATGCTGTTATTTTGCCATGTGACTTTCATCTCTTTTTTATCTGCTATTTATGACAGCCTAATGGGAGGCAAGGACCATGTGCTTCCCCCAAAATGACTTTCTGAAGTATCCATTCATTTGCCTGGTAAGTCCCCTGGCTTCTTTCCGTTCCTGAAGAGTGCCTCAGGAAGAGTCAATCAAACAGGGAACACTGTAAACACCTCAGTTTACTATTTATTTATTTCCAGTTAACTAATTTCTATTTTCACAAATTTTCTATCCTATTACACAGTGTTCGTTACTCCATTAGGGTGCCATCTTCTGACGGGGTGCTGACATAGCAGCTCAATTTTACCTTTGCGGTCGGGGGGGGGGCCTAGCGCTCAACATGGGCCTTGGCACTGCAGCTACTTTATTTACTGCCATCCATGACATATTCAGGCACAATGCATATAGTGTCTTAATCCCTAGGTCTTACACATGCCATTATATACTTGTACACGGATGGTATGACAATAAAACCCACCTGACTTGACTTGAATATTAAAGAAGCCAGGAGAGTCAAGGTCAAGGGGCTGGAAGTAGGAAACAGAAAGCTGTTCCACAATAGCAATCAGGACATGTGTGACTAATTGCAATCACAAGCCTGTGACCTGTGTCTAGGTAAAAAATAAATTTCATTTAGGAAGCCGTGTGCCTGATGAATACATGTGTCAGATATCAGACCCTTAACTAATTGGACGTTCCAGGTTTATTTTGTTAATTTATTCCAAAATGATGCCTCCTTCGCAAAGGTCACTGATATTTTCGCCAGCCTGTTCTGTGTATTCATATTTCTGAGGCCTCTATATACTCACTCTGCACAAATTCATGCACATGGCTGCTCTAATAAAGGCATCCGCCTGCTATCTGGCCCAACCAGCCCCGTTCCTGAGCAAATGCCGGTATTATGGCCGGTTCAAACGCGCCACCTGCATCACCGCTATATTTATTTCTGAGGTCCAGTGTTGGAAGGTGGCTTTCAGAGTGGGGGTCACGGCCGGGATCGGTCGCCACGTCTCGATGCACGCTCTGCTGGAGTCACCTTTCACAAGGGATTTTGTATCTCCCGGGACATTTTTCCCAGCTTCTGCATCCTTGTTGTGTTTAATGTCCTGGAATCTTAGCAACAGTTTTGAGAAAAATAACCTGAGACACAGGCCCAGTAATTTCCCAGATTAACTAGGGGAAAATTCATGCTTGATGCATAAAGTCAAATTATCCACACAAAAATATGGATAACCCGATTTTATGTGCTGTAAGTCTCTGGATCATGGCATTTAATAAGCAATAATAATGGTAATTTAATATCAAGGAAGTAGATTTAAAAACTGCGTATGTGCATTGCATTGTTATACTAATGCATACGTTAATCACAATAGTGCAATATTTCGTAATACAGGATAGCGTTATCCTTCCAAACGACTGAAGCTTGATTTTTAGCATAATTAGCTGCTTTTCATGTTAAATTCTTAAATGTTAAAGTATGTATCCAAAAAGAAAAGCAGTCGTCACACATTATTTGTGACATGCATTTTCCGAGAAAAACTTTTTAGGCTTTACAATCACCTAGGATTTCTTTCAAATTTAGCGCGAATAAAAGCACGTTAAGTTTCAGAAGGGTTTATCGTGTTTCTCCTCCAGCATTCAGCGATAGATGACGGAACGCCCTAGCAGCACTATGCGATGCACAAGTGGAACAGCAAGTGTCAAACCCTGCCAAGGAGTGTCAGACACACACAGGGAATGGTGGCCGGCAGCCAACTACAGGAAGCAATAATTGGGAATGGCCAGATTGGGTGGACGGGATTGAGTAGCATCACATAGTAGATAGGAGGGAATGCTGGTTATTTGAATGAAAAAGTTTCGTAAAGTTGAAAAACAGGAGCCACTTTGGATCTTAGAGTTATGATTTTTTAATGAGATTGCTTTTTAACTCTGCACTGCAAATATATTCCACAAGGCATCCCATAAACAACGGACAATAAATGGCTGATTTCCATGAGAAACTCCATTGTGGGTTCCTGTCTGATGCCAAGTGTTAGGCACCACAAGACAGCGTCCCTGTCCTGGAGAGGCCCAGGGGTACCCTTTCACTGTAGAGACAGCCGGATGGTCCCGAGGAAGGACGATGACATGTCATGCTGGCTTCCTGTTTGTTAGTGGTATACATCGATGGCACTGGAGCAAATTGAAGTGGAGGTACCAGAACTCTATATACAGCAAGGTCTATGATTCCAGGCTGTTGCAATTGCCCAAACAAGTAAGTAACATAAGGCAGAGCTGGGAAGGAAGGTGCTGGTTATATACATAAAAATAGTAACTTACAGTTACGTGCGGGTCATTGGGTGCAGCCTGGTTCTGCTGTAGTGTTAAAAAGAAATTGGTTTTCTTATTGAATTGAATTTTGTTGTAAATAAACTAAACTGCAATGGAGGCAGCCAGGAATCACAGGCACTTCGCATACGCAACCTTCAGCTCTGGAGAACATTTTCACAAAATGAATGACAAGTTTGTTCAGCCCACCTGGATTATTTTATTACAGCCTCCTTGCACTGATTTTATGATAGATATGCAGTTTATTCATGTCCGTAATGCACCCCATCCCCCACCACCCAGCCTCTGAGGAGAGACCTAGATGTTAAATAAACCTTTTAGATGTTTATTCAAAGGACCAAGGTCTGTCTAAGGTGTGGAGGCTGTATCTATATGCTGAGTTCACTTGAGTTCGGTATGCATTGCACTCTTAACACTCATCCCTCAAGTGTCTCTCAAGAGTCAAGATGCTATAGAATGTAATCCACTATTCATGTTACTCAAGTGTTGATTGGCTCCATTATTGACAAATATAAAGGGAAACTCTACAATATGCTGACATTTGGTGCATTCTTTAAAACCTGTTAGCAGACAAAGCTCCCTCTGAAAGCTACCGACATGAGGTTGTACCTGAATCTGTATTGTTGGACTACTTCACATGCATGTTGCATTGCAGAAACAATCTACTTTGCAAAACATGGAAGCTTTTGATGTCGTACATTGGGATAGACATCTCTACTCATCTTACAAGAGAGTTTATGTGATGTTTGCATAGTCAGCTATTTGCTTTTGGGAGCCGATATGTTCTGGTCTGTATTGTTGCATGCAATCGATCGATGTGTGTTGTTTTGTGTAAATCTAAATCACATATTCAAAAAACATAAACATATATATAAGAAATTCAAGGTCCTTTATATGCCTTTTGCACATCCATAAGTAGGAATTCTTACTTCTGCCATCCTGTCAGTAACATATGACAGGATTGGGCAGCATGCCGCTTGGACTCCTAAATGTAACAAGGAACTGCAGGGGTAAGTATTTATGGAATGCATTTGGAATAGATATAAGATAGGGCTGATACAGAAAATATGGCTAAATAAAGTAGAACTATATTAAATAAAGAAAAATTAGAAAAAGAAATGTCTGAAATAGTAAATACGGCTCATTGTCAATGTGCTGGTGGCATGATGATTCACACGGCTGGTCTGCGTTCCCAGCAGACCGGAACCTTCTGTAACACAGCGCTGGACAGCTGGGATCCGCTGATACTGCAATGGGCCCGTCTTCGTCGTTAATGACGCAATAAATATCCGGCATTTTCCAGCTCATGTCTAGAACTGCTTTCTTATTCACTGCTTAGCTTAGGAACACGCAGTAATTCATTTTTGGAATGTGGTGCCTCTACACACTTGGTCTGTAATATCGAGTCCCGTGGAGTGAGACAGGCTCCCAGCCCGTCGGCCCGTGCAGGCGTGCGCGCGCGCGTGTGTGTGTGTGTGTGTGGGTGTGTGCGAGAGACACCCCGGTCTGGTGAGTTATGACCCGGGCCCAGCTGAATGACGGGGCCCCCACGAAGCCCCATTATCCGGACAGAGATGAGGTCGAGGTGCTGAGAAGCAGGATCTCATAACAGCCCCACTTCTGGACTCTGGCCTAATGCATTACTTAAGGCTGCCATTTATCCTATTACACTCCCCTAGCGGGAGGTCTAAAGCATCCTGCCTGGGGAGGCGACGGCCCAGGGGTCCGGAGGGCACCATCAAGACATCCATAATGAGGCAGAGATGCTCCAGGCACGCTAGGATCACAGAGTGACCCGTTCCTGGTGCCAAAGTCGGCTGTCCCTCTCTTCCCAGCATCTTGCTACACCGGGCACGCTAGGATCACAGTGACCCATCTGTGATATACCTTTATAATGCTTTATAATGCATACATAAAGTATTATAAACCCACCTATACCTATTCATAAAAAGGCATAACACGTTCTAGTCATGTGTATTATGGATTATGAATGCTCATCTGTAATGCACTATACATACCTTTATAATGCAGCACAAAGCATCCTTAATGCTTATACTGACCATTATAATGCATTTTAAAGGTATCTATAGTGCATTATAGATGAGCGCTTCGTAGAGCATTTATAATGCATACACATGGCTGTAGTGTTTATGCCTTTTTATAAATATTTACAGCCATGTTTGTAACACTTTATTAACATGTTACTGTGAATTAAAAGAACAGGTATTAGGCTTTATCAATATAGGCTTCATAGAAAGTATTACCAGATGATTTACATCTGGTATGATTTAAAAGTATGATTTACAAATAAAATGAAATAGGGAAACATATTTGAGATGTGCGGCATCACAGTGGACCTGAATGCGTGACCAAAGTTCAGAAGCTCGTTTTTCGTGAAGGGAACAGTATTAAGGTCTGTAATTAAACCCACTGTTTCCATAAATATCCCAGCAGGCTGCGGAGTGTTTAAGGATGTGAAGCAGCGCACAGCATCCAGGCTGGGAGATTGCATACCAACAAAATAAAGTGGGAAAAAAATCATCACTAACAGAGCAGAACACTTATATGTTAATGAGGTGGAAAAATTTATATTATGACGCGTTCGGGTACAGTAGGTAGTCTAGGGATTAACGACACAGACTGGTAAAAAAAAGGATTTAGTTCCCAGTCAGAAAGCAAAAACCCTGCTCTTGTGTGCTTATTTTATTAAAACGGCATTTCTAAAAAACATCATTTACCAGGTTGACCCATAACCCCTCGCATGACATTTAGTGAGACACACACAGGGTCATTAAATAAGCACAGCGACTAACAGGATAATTGCATGACTTGTGTGTGTGATAATGACAGATCAGAACTCAGCGTGGCTCTAGTCCCACATGAGACTAAAAAGAAAACAGCACACGAACTGCCGATACAAAGTGTTTTCCTGCTTTGATTAGCTGGAATCTCCCAGCCTTTAATGAAGCAATTAGCTCACCAGTGGAAACTGGTTAGTCCTGATATTTACAATACCATTAAATGTGTCAGCAGCTCATTAGTGTCCTCTGACAAAGCATTAAAGTCGCAGCCACAGGAATATAAGGAGCTGTATCCATTTCAAAGCACCTTCAAGAATCTTTCTGTACATATAACGAAACCACAGGATCCAACCATGCTCCCACAACATTGTTTTTGTGTTCTCCCATTTTGTGTTCTCCTATTTTATCTTCTCCTATTTTGTCTTCCCCTATGTTATGTTCTCCCAGTTTGCGTTCTCATATTTTATCTTCTCCTATTTTGTCTTCCCCCATTTTGTGTTCTCCCATTTTGTGTTCTCCTATTTTATGTTCTCCTATTTTGTCTTCCCCTATGTTATGTTCTCCCAGTTTGCGTTCGCCTATTTTGTCTTCCCCTATTTTGTGTTCTCCTGTTTTGTGTTCTCCTGTTTTGTGTTCACTCGTTTTGTGTTCTCCCATTTTGTGTTCTCCCATTTTCAAAAATGGCTAGCGTACATAGTATACATACATAGTATGCTAGTATACAAGTAATCAAAGAAAGGTACACATAAGTCACTTCAATGACCGTGCGGAGGAGGACGGGGGAGGCAGGGTCACTGTTTGTCACAGGAGAAAGCGTCATGTGACAGATTCGGTTTGCTCGGAGACCCACCACCCATTCCTTGTTCAGGAATCTGTTTATATGGATTTGTCATGCTTTATTGGGACTAGGTCAGGCCAACGTAAGAAATGGGAAATTAATCACCATATTAACATTATTTTTCACTTTTCCTTTCAGGAAGTCCCTTATGTTTGGCGTATGTTTAAACCCAGCAAAGGGGGACACTTGTGTATGCTCTGTGTCATAGGACCTCTGTTCCTAAGGCCACTAAGCCTGCCACAGACCACTGAAAGCAATCCCCAGGGGATCCACCCATTGTTTTTCAGAAACACTGTATTTTTAATGGAAAAGAAAGAAACTCAAACAATAGAGGCAACAGAAAATAGAAAGACGTCTTGCTCGAATGCCGTTTTGCACCTTAGTCCTACGAGTCCTGCATAATAACTGACGCCAGGATGCAAACTCCAGTGTAAAGCACAGACAGCGGTGGAACACATCTAATGATTGTCATTTTATTTAAAAATGAAATTCAATTTTGTATTAAAAGTTCAGGGTCATCTTTCATTCTTGACCATGTAGCGTTAGACCAGGTGGAACATTTTATAAGTAATCCAGGAAGCCACATTGTATTATGAGACTGGTGACATTCAGATATATACATTTTACATTTCTGCTCCTTCATTGCTGCTTTTTCATTATTATCGGCAAATCTGATGGACTGAGTAAAAGCCAAGTGTTAAAGATTCAGCAATATCAGATTCCTGAGATTTTTAAAATGCCTTTAAACTCTAAATTCTCCAAGATATGTTGTCGCCAACAACTTAATTGCTCAGTGAGCGTCAGCTGCCATTTCCAAATTTCTTAATTTTTTGTTTGTTAATCTATTTACCAGACCACCTGATATTCCAGTGACAGGAACGACATAGATGCTCCTGTTGATCTTGCCAAAGCAATGCAATGGATCCATCCGGGTTAATGACAGCCCGACAGTCCTCACTCTCTATGTTCTCATTCGCACTGAATTAGGATTTGTTCTGAGTCTAGTTTTAATTCAGTGTCATTATGGTTCAAGGACTTAATCAAAGTTTGCTAGAGAGCTGTAGCATATCTAGTCTCAGATAAGGGTTCCCAATTCACTTCAGCTATCCTGTGTCAGATTTATCAACAATGGGGAGGCAGGTCATCCAAAAACATAAAGCAGCATAACATCCATAAACAGGTCAATCTTATTCTTAAGACACATGTGGTGTCTTGATAAGGGTTAGTAAAAATACATGGCTGCCAGAATTATGATTGGCAGCTTGGCGGGAGTCGACACATTTTCGAGCAGCTGAGATTGCCCTCAGACACCAGCTGAAAGGTCCCCTGAAAGATCTCGTTGGCAAAGGCTCCGGCCCCAGCTGTAGCACAAACCCACATACCCACTCTTGAGTAGCAGCAAAACGTGGCGGAACAGGTCAAATGCCATATTTACAGCCTGCAGAATAAGCCGGCCCATGACTTCCACAAAGACGTCATCGGGTTGCGTTTGGCCGTGACGACTCTGATTTTGTGCTTGTGTATTTTGTGCTTGGTAAAGGATTTCGTATTTTCACAAGGAGCCCCAAGGAAAAATACATTTTGTTCATGCTTACTGGCTCTTCTTCCGTATATTATATCACTTAATCCAGCTGTCATAGAGCTTGATTTCCCTTGGTTCTAATTTTACTTGGTTCGCTTTGACGCTAACATGGCTGCATTGTTTGCCACACAAAAAGAAGTACCAGCCAACAGAGCCCCTGTCAGAGATTCGTGCACATTGAGGAAGGTCATGGGTTCAGATCCCCTGTCCTGGAGAATAACCATGTAGCTGTTGGGCCCTTGAGCAAAGCCCTTAATCCAAATTGCTTGAGGGACACTGTCTGACCCCGGTGTCTCTTCCTCACTTTGGACGTAAGTGTCTGCTATGTCGCTATAATTAACACCTTTCTTCACACGAATAGGCAACATTATCACTAGACAGTGCAGGAGATTTGTTCGTTGTTAGAGATAGCACAACTTAATGATATTTAAAGATGTTTCAAAGTTTAGATGAGGAATGTGGGCACAGTCTAGCCCCGGAAGGGAGAACGGTGGGGTTCTGTGGCTGAGGGTCAGGTGTTTGATTGCTAGCTCACTCCCGTAAATGTCATGACCCACTTTAGCCATAACACGCCAATAACAAGGCTCCCACTGCATGTCTCGATAATATAGACATTTCATTCAAAACTCTTTTATGTTCTCCATTAACACTGAACGAGAAGTGCAACCAAATAAGGATGAAGTTTCATACAGATAAAAGAATGGACTTCATCCAATGAACATTTTTTAAAAACCACTCCTGTTAGTGGTGGGTGTTTGTTAAGAGATGTAAGCTAGCTGATCACTATGGAGATGGCTAAGAGCGATCTTACGGGCAGAAGAGTCAGGGGTCCAATGATTAACTATTAAAACAGTCCCTTCTTTGCTTGACCGCCTATTACCGTCAAGGAAAGCAGGAGAATCCATAGAAATGGAACTTGTCCATATTAATTATTTTAAAAATGTATCTCACTCCCAAGTGTCAGGAAGTAGGAACCAAAATATGTCTGTAAACCATCTGCAGCTGAAAACCTCAGTGTCTCATCTAATTTATGTTAAGCGAAAACATTTGAGAGCAAATTATTCTGTTTGTTTTCTATATTTTCAAATATTCCCTATTGATATTTCATTGTTTTAAAGGCTCCTTTGTGATAATCATTCTTTTGAATGTGGTCAGTTATGTAATCTAATATTACTTCTGTATGGAGATTCCCACTGCATCATTTAAATAAGGATAAGGAAGGGAGGAGGCTTTCATTTAAGAATAAAGAGGCAGAAACACAGGCCTATGACTAAGGGTAGCAGCCTCTGTAAGACAAGGGATTCCTGTCAGATGCTGTGAATTGGGGTGATGGTACCTAGAGACTTGTGCAAAGTACTATGTATTTCAGAGGGATAAATTCTTTGTGAAACTCGGTACGGAAAGCAGTGTGCAGGGGCAAAGAGTCTCCAGCTGAAATTAGAGACAAAATAATGTCGAGAGAGAGGTTCAGCTCAAATTTTTGCTGAAGTCTGCATGTGGAAACAGGGTGTCTCAGCCAGCTTTTCAGATGACATCAATGTCTGTTATCTGGCTCCACAAAAGGTAGGCACCTTTACATATTGGAGTCACCCGAGTGCCTCAGTGCTCCCATGTATTTTGTGAGAAAAATGTCCATCTGAAAAAATGGGTTGAAAAAGAAACACCTCTTCATCACAGGTTCAGAGGCATTATTTCACCTACTAGCATGTTGTTAAAGGGCGGAATGAAATTGGAGGATCTGATGAAGATCCTAGTAAACATTTTGAGGATGTGCAAACATCCCACGACCCTGGAGAGGCAGCATTGCTAACAACCATTAACAATCCACTGCAGGTGATTCCAAAGC
>JAODKM010000008.1:18467344-18481528 GCA_026780845.1 Petrocephalus sullivani | reverse complement strand
AAATGAAAGGAGTGCGCTGTGTGTTAGTTAGCTGGAGGAGATCCACTGCAGGTGATCCCAAAGCAAATGAAAGGAGTGCGCTGTGTGTTAGTTAGCTGGAGGAGATCCACTGCAGGTGATCCCAAAGCAAATGAAAGGAGTACGCTGTGTGTTAGTTAGCTGAAGGAGATCCACTGCCACATACAGCTGGATTAAACAGTGTTGGCCCATCCTGAGCTCTGTTAGCGTGATTAATTTCAGCCGAAAGACTAATTTTCGGCTAACTGATATATCAGCCACCATCATCCTCTGACACTCGGCATATGACATAATGGTTGATGGTGCCTAAGATATGTGGTGCCTATACGAGGGTAATGCAGTTAGAACAGGAGAAGTGATACACAGCATGCATTCATTTTCATACTTTTTACAAGCTATATTAAAAATCTAAGTTTTCATTATTCACTTTTATTGGCACTTCACTCTATTTCAATAGAACTATATCTCATTTTACAGGACATTTTAACAGCACGCATCACAACATATCAAAATGACTTTGTTATCATCATCTAATAAATATAATTGCCTAGTTCAGCAGTTTGGGTCTGTACCTCTTGGGTAAGGAGTCAATTAAAGTCTATAAGCATTATTGGTATCGAAGATATGGTAGATAAAATGGTCTGACAGATGAAATTAGACTGTTTTTTTCACCCATTTATTATAATTGAATTTTTAAATTCAATTAATATATAGTTAAGTGTAGTTTTGGACGATTCGAATACCATTGAAGCTATGCCACGTACTCAGTCCAGCCTGTCCTGGGGGTATGTCTGTTTCCTGAGCATTGCAAATCGATTTATTCTAGCCATTTCAAAACTCCAGATGGGTTCTCGCAAAATGAATCATCCAGTTCCGTCTCCCTCGGTGATCCAGGAGAAGACGTTTGCAGCCGTTTAGCCTCTGTTTGCCACACAAAAGATCAGGGCAGGTAGCAGGTAAGGAGATGCAGAAACAGTACAGGGAACCTGAAATTAGCTGACTGATGAGACTCTTATTCTACCTTTTGGTACTTAACCCGTCTGCTTTAAGAGATATTTCAAATGTACAATTTTAAAATTATAAGGCTCTTCATATAAATGTATACACTAAGAAATGAATATATATAAATAAGAAACAATGTCATACCCAGGGACAATGTTTCATACATGCTGATAAATGCTGGTTTATCCAGTCAAACATGCACACAGATCTCGTCTCGCAAAATCCCATACGGTATCCGACACAAAAACACAGCTCCGCAGAGAGGAGAAGGCACGCTCCCTGTCGAATACAGATAAGAGTTTCTATGGCAACGTGCCGGGCCGATGGACTAGTGTGGGCAGTCGCCACCGAGGGTCGCAGAAGCTTCAGTTCACTTGTGATGGTTCAAGGAAAACTCAGTTGGTGCACTGGGGAGTCACTTGGGTCGACATCAGAGCTATGGAGAGGCTCTGTTTCCATGACGAACCCCGGGCAGCCTTCATAAAGCAAATGGATTCTCTGTATTACTCACTCAATTGCCCCCCGAGAAGATACTCGCTGTCCAATTTCAGGTGAGGGCCGCTTTCGTTAGAATAACAAACCCTGTCCCGCACGCTAACACATTCAAATGAATTGAGGCTCCTTGCTGGCTTTGGCTTTGGGCTGACTGTGGAGCGAGGGCCAGAACTCAGAAAAGATGAGGGGAAAATACAATGAAAAACATTTTCCACTGGGTTCTAGCACATCAAAAATCCTTAATCCATCAAGTAATTCCATTTAAATGGCATTAAAGAGATTATCCCGTAGATACAATGCAATCTCGGAGAAGGCTCCACAAGAATGCTCACGCCGAGAGTGAATGAAAATGTTTAAAGCAAAAATGGGAAATAATATGACCTGGCGTGATGCAATGTTGTCTTCCGCTGAGGAGAAAGGAGTGCCTGGCTGGTGTTTGTGGAGCTGAAGGAGGCCCTGGAGCATAGGGTGATGCACTTCTAATAACTGAGGGAGTCATTTCAATCCCAAATGTCCATCCGGCAGGCTGGACTCCAAGCAACCTGTACCTTCCACAGATGCCATCCAGACCCTGAAGCCAGCAAAAACACCACAACGTGCTCGTGTGTTCTGTGGCCTCCTACAAGGGATCCAACACAGCAACATTACTCAATATTTCTTTGGGGACATTGGCAGCAGAGATATTTGTTAGTAAGAATCGTGTTCTGGATAAGGTAAGACTGGCACTACCTGCCACTTTACTGCCAATTACGCACTTTGGATATTTATGATTAGGGCCCACAATTTACCGCGGCACGTTTTTTTAAATTTCGCGATGTACCGCGCAGCACGGCAAATGCAGTACCAGAATTTCATAAGACTAATTCTTATCCATAAAGACTAATAATAACACTATAAGCAAAATAAATGCATTTGTTCTTATTCTTAATCCTTAATCAATCATGATCGAACATGTATCCGATCGCACATACACGTGCACCCGATCGCACATACACACGCTCACAGGATAGTACATACACGCTCACAGGATAGTACATACACGCGCACCCACGCATATGATCACACATACACACTCACACATACATGAGCACCCGCGCACACGATCGCACTTACACGATGGAACATACATGTACGTGTGTATGATTAAAACCACACATGTCCCCTGTCTACAGTCTGGAGCTCGACATTAACACATTTCTCTGCACATCTTACTGAGTATAACTTTGTATGTGACAAATAAAACTACGATAAGATATGATAAGACTGTTTATTGTCACTGCGCACAGAGCAGAGAAATGGGATTTAGCAGCACACCGGCCAGCAGTACAGCATATACGATATGCTTAGACAAGGACAATGAATATAGAAACACTCTTAGCTAGACACAGAAATGCATAATATACAAAACACACAAGACATATGATATATGTGGAGTATATGTAGCGGCACTGATGTGTTGTTGCAGGGGGGGCCAGATCACCTGCCCTTTAAAGCAGTGCTATGTAAATAAAATGTATTATTATTATTATTATTATTATTATTATAATACAGTGAGTCCTGAGTGCCCCCCTGGAACCCGCCCTCTGCAAATTTTACATAGTGTGAAATATCTAAATGCTCCGGTCTGGCATACATCCGGTCAATGACCCAGGACAGACCCTAACCGCCATGACTGAGGGAGTGCCAGGAGCTGGTCACACATTCTGCCTGTTTCCGTCCCACTCCTTGCATGGTCACCATGTGTGACATAGTGGCGGTGATACACCACGCCAGCACCCGGCTTCCCAAAGTGGCGTGATTTGAATGCTGCCACCCGTAACATTCCGGCATCCGTACCCTGGGTGGCAGACCTGCCTGCGTTCAAACCTCTCTATGTAATGACAGCATAATGACTGTCCCTGCTGATGTTCCCATACCCCTGGAATAAATGGAGAAGATCACATTGTATCCCCCTGACCACCTCTCCCTGGCTGGTGAATTAGAGCTCCAGCACCGCGGCCGTGGCTGAACAGCGTGAGGTGGCTGTGTTTTTTTTTTCCGTACGTGAGAAACATTTAGTTTGCATGGGAGGAACAAATCTCCTGCTCCCGCTCGGGCCCGCTGGCACGGCTCTTGCTTTCCGACGGGCACGGAATGGGATAACCTGCAGTCTCCCTTTCATCATCTCTTCCGAATCCAAGCTCCCCCCTCGAATTGTCGCCCACTTCAACGCGAGGCGTATTAATGTGCTCGATGTGGAACAGGCCACGGTAATGATAACCTCCACGGAAATGTTTCACAGACCTCCTTTAAACCCCGGTGGCTTATGGGGCTTTTTTAAAAAAGCAGCCGGTGGTGCAGTGTCATTTGTATTCAATGGTCCACATTAGCACCCGATCGCACTGCTACAGTGAATAGTACCACGGGAAACCAAATGCTGCCAAAGACCCTACTTCCATGTCGCTAGTTATATCACTTTCACATAAAGCATTTGGCTATACTTTTCACAGATTATTTTTTTTTTATTTCTACTATTTACATTCTTGCTTTAATTGCAAGTTAAATACCACGTTTCACTCTCGTGCCATTAATTAAGCAAATCCAGCCCCTGGTATAAATGGCCAGGAGGCATTCTCAGGTTAGGGCTAACCCCAAGGCAGGCCTGACGTGCAGCTCTCTTTAAGGGCATCATCATTGTGCTCTTTGCTGCTGTAGGCTCCTCGATGAAGCCGGTCACACGGTATGTGGACTGGAACCCCGGTCTCTGCTGTAGTCCATTCAGCCACGTGCTGCAATAAGGACCAAAGATCCGTGGCAGCGAGTCCAGGTTTTTTTTTACAGAGGCAGCAATCATATCATGTTGTGAGTCGGTAAGCGACAGGAGAGAGGGCACTCAGGGGCCAATTTCAGCTTTCAGCTGGGGCCGGCGGCCCCTCCCCCTGTATAAACGCCACGCAGACGTGGGTTTTGCCCATTTGTCAGAATGTGATGCCATTCAGCAGGCCCCACTGACCCTGAAACAACAGGCAAGATCATTTGCTGAAGAACTCATTTGACTTTTACAAACTGCCAGAAAGCAAGATAAAAACTCACCAAATTAGTCAGCCTGAGTAGCAATTTAGTGAAGCGCTAAATCGGGTTGTTATGCACCTTTTATTGGTTATTCATCCCACCTTCTGTCCAAAGAACAGACTGGGGAGCCGGAGGACACCATGGGTGCGGCAGGGTGTGTTTTGCTCATTAAAAAATGCACACAGTTGGCTTTCATCCCCACCCTGTGCCCATTCCCAGCACTTCATTAAAAAATGCCTTTGCGAGCTGCTTAATAAAGTAACTGTAATAAAATACAAAATCATAAAACACTTACCTCACCTAACCGCAGAGCCAGACCCTAATGGCTCCAGAGTCAATTGAAAAGGGTTTTGACAACAGGGGCCAGAAATGGCGTTGTCTTGCTAGAGCCAGCGCGCGATACGCTGAGGACCGCAATGATATATCACGCGGGATCGATGCGGCTGACCGCTGTCGCATGAAATGCGTGGCATCTAAGTACTTCCTCTGCTCGGCTCCCCTAATGACCGCTTGATTAACACTGGCACGGCGGAGCCCGGAAGCTCTCACCCAGCCGTGCGCAGCAGCCTCCCTGACTTATAGCTGTATATTTTTAAATTGGCCTTTCCCGTATCCCAGATAAATCAAAGCACAGGTCATGAAATGGTTCATTATGCCCCCCGCGTCCCACCCCAGGCAGTATGATTCATGACCGACACTGGAGTCTGTGGACACCGACGAGATGGTCGGGGACTCGTCGCAATTGGCTGCCGCTGTCCATCATCACTACGCTCCCGATGGAGAGACGCACAGAGGTCGGCGAGGCCGCGCATTAACTCTTCCTGAGAAGTTCCTCTCTCGTGGTTCCAATAATTCCAACAAACAGCACCGACATCTAAAATTCATATTCAGTGATTTCTACTTGCCTCTAATGGGCTATCGCTTATTACCCCTCTCAGCAGTCATACGCACATGCAGTTTACTCAGAGACTTTGGCTTTGGATATTGTTTTATGGCAGCTTAGCTGCCTCACTTTCCCTCCAAAGTAGTCTGGGTGTTTTTCAGCATTATTGCAGTTAATGTGGCTTCTTATGAGCTTTTAACACATTCTCCAAGTGGATTTCTCTGCATTTACATACATTATTGTGGCCTTGACAGGTTCCCTCATGATGCCATAATTACTGTCTAGTGATATGCAGGAGGTCAAGTTTCCTATGAAAACATTAGTCGAAAGCAGACAACTGTACCCGTTTCTATCGTGCCCAGCAATAACGCATAAGCAGTTTGTACTACAAGTAAAGGATTACTTTTAATAAATTATTCAGAAATGTTTCTGACTCTTAACATCATTAAATATTATAATTTATGGCAATATTTCCACATACAGGCAGGAATTCTTGCTGCGGTCGGTTCTTAGTATCTATTCCAGGACAGATTCAAGAAAATGTGTCCATATTAGGGGCAGTGCAAGTGAGATTCAAACACTTTTTCTGTTTTGGTTTTATTAAAAAGACCATAAATACTTGGTTGTACTGATATTTTATTCCTTCTGGAAAAGCACAGTTGTAACTCATTCTTCGTCGAGTGATATTTCCTACCTCTGGAGCCCTACCTCACTCCTGCTCACAAACCTTAACACCCAATATTTACATATCTCTCTGTCTGCCTGTGTGTTTGACGTTCTAATTCAATACATCATTCCGTTTGTAATTTAATTAGCTTACTGATGCAAATGTCAGTGCCAGTTCTGCCCAAACTCGGCAAGAAGTTATTTACCCCCGACAATAATTCATTGCAAGCTTTGTCAGGGTAAACGGAAGCCAGTGCCTCTGCTTCTGCGGAAGAGGACATTGTGGTGCGTCAGGACCACTCACCCACAGCAATCACAACATAAAGAATCACACAGCTTTTTAAATTTAACTGCACATTTACATTGTATACTGCTGGAAGGGCTGTCTAAACGTAGTCATGTATAGCGCACACAGGTGACCAAAGCTGTGGAGGAATTATGTAAGAAATACTGAAAACACATTTGGAACATTTATGGCAATATAGCTGATGTCCTCCAACAAGAGGCTTTGTCCATTATTAGGGAAAAACCAGAGCAGATAAAGCACTAGTGGGCACAGAACAATGCACCATCCAAATAAGCAGAACATGAAAGGTACTGAAAGTCATACAAGTAGAACTTTGTCAGGCCTGCTACATCCCTATAGGCTTCAGAATACATTTCGATTAATGCTCATAAGCGGGGTCCCCATATAGGGGTGCAACGAGGGCAGACAGCATGCCATGTAGGGGAGGGCCAACCAAAAAACTTTCCCTGGAACCTGAGAAGTCACTTACCACAAGAAAATGGGCACCTGATGCATGTGTGTGGTACGCACACCTTACGTACTTTTCTTGCAGACTTTTTATAACTTTGTCCAGTGTACATTTATGGCACAGTAGCTGTGCCTCGTTCACATAGTTCATGGACAGACACACATTTCCATACTGAACTTTATTTCCAAAATAAAGTTTCCTAAAACCAGCTACATTTAGTGCGGCCAGGAAATGCAAGGGAGGCCTCTCGTATCATGGGGTGTTTGGTAACCTGAATGTCATCTAGGTGCGAAAAAAAATGCAAACAAACACGGGACCAGAATGCAGATCAAGTCCTCAATTAGCAGGATAACCTTGGTATTAAAATGCGCTCCCGTTGCGAGCCGTTTCCGTGGTGGTTCCTGTCAGGCGTCCCGGTGATTAAGTGCGTCGTTATTAGGAGGTGATCGAGCGGACCATTACGTGCTTTAATACACGTCGCTGTGGAGCAGCATGGAGTAAATCCTGCCTGGTGTCGCGGCCCTGATCACCCACGTTTAGTTAAACCTCAAAGCCGATACGTGAGATGTTGACAGGACTCCTCCCACTGCACAAGCACGCAATTAATGCTTCAACGCAGACCTTACTTGGTCTCCCATTGTATGACCATACCGTGCAATAATTACCTAGCATTCGCTCACTTTAATAGCAGAAAGCAGTGATTTGTACCGAGAAACATAACGTGTGGCTTTTTGTCTTCGTATTTTGCCACAGACCATCTTGGTGTGTGCTGTAGATTCTGCAGCAATTACACTCTTATAGTCGCCATTGTTTATTTATTTCTGTTTCCGCAGGTCGTGACAGAACTCAAAGGGCATTTCCTTTCAGGAACACACAGGGCACATATTTGCTGGGAAATATGGAATCGCGTGAGAGCTTCATATCGCCGGCCGACACTCGCTGTTTTAGTGCAGCTGAAACTGCAACATTGCCTCCTAGTGGAAGAATCGTTTTTCCCCTTCCTGACTTGAGCCACACCGATGTGCTTCAGTGCTCAATGCGTTAGTCGAGATTCTTGCTGTGAGTTGATGATATAATGAGGAATAAGTGTCAGTATGTGAGGAGTTATGTGGGCCAGTCAGGGCGGGGCTAAGTCACATGCCAAGTTCACACTATCAGCCCCCATATGCAGTACACAGCACCCTTACTCAACAGTGATCCTGTTCCATTCTGGTACCTACCCTGCCTCCAGGATGTGTCCAATCCCCCCCTCGAGCCCCCGCTGATTTGGTTAAGCCCTGGTTGGCTCACGGTGATTCTTACACAATGAACAAGTCCCTTTTTTACTTCTCTGAGTATCATCATTAATATAATACTATACAGTTATTATATCCACAACAATGACAAATGACCCACATAATAATGTTTTATTTCAATTTCAGATGCTTACAGTATTACAATAAGCTGCTTTGGATAATGCGTGTCCACTAGGGAATGGCTTCCAAGTGAACTGGGTTGTTGAAGCTCATGGTATTAAGTAATATTGAGCATGTATGTGTGTGTGCGTGTGTGTGTGTGTGTGTGCCTCGACTTGACGCCAGTACTGGTCAATCCTATATGTGACATAGGCAGCTGCCTAGGGCACCATCTTCTGACCACCCCCGCTTGTCCCCCGGATAATCCCACTCAGAGATGTTTTGTCACATTTCAGTTCCTTTACTTGCAAATGTGCATTCGCCTTTAACTTTGGCTACCGACTGGAAGGTAACGCAAACGTCACATAAGCCTGGCAGCCGCTCCATAACAAAGGCCAATATGAAGCGTCACATTGAGCGGTATGACTCAGTCTGACCAGTGGGAAGTGAACCAATTACCTTCTGTCAGGATGGGGTGGAGGACAGAGGGGTCTAGCTGTAAATAAGTCCTGAACCGCAAGCCCACTGAGCGATTAATTTTGCCTGGAAGCTTCTAATAGCTATATTTTCATTCCACCCGTGACTTGGCCAACATGTTTATGCCCATGCATGTGCATGTGGATGTGCGTGTGCATGTGTGTGTGTGTGTGTGTGCACAAAGCCAATGAAATTAAGCAGGCCCTGTGTTGTTCAGAAAACTCCACAGGCTCTGTGTTCAACTCTGGACTGAAATATGGGAAGATGGATCGAGAAACGTAGGCCGTGGGTGGCGGACTTCAACCGAGCTCTGTCACGCGGCCATTCATTATGTAGTTTCAATATTTACGAACTTCTACTCACAAAAAAGGCCATAAATACCACAGATGGACCCAGTCCAATGTGGGGAATGAAATTGTAGGCAAGCAAAGTCTGTACAGCCCACCACTCTTCAAATGCCAATATGTGCAGGCCGGCCCACGGCTGGTGGATCTGGGGTGAAGATGAAGGTGCACGCCTCTGTGACAGACCTGCAGCGGAGCGTGCACACACCTGTCGCACACTGTCATGGAGATGGCCCGCAGCATAATAGACGAACGTGCGAAAACACAGGCCCCGACAGAGTAGGGCATGTGACATCCAGATCGAGCACTTATGAGGTCATGTCGGTGCTCGGCCAGCTCACTACATACTGGGCTCAGAGAGGGTGTAACGGAACCGGGGGAGCAGCACAAGCGCTCCTCTCTGCCCGCTCCTCACCCCGGCCGCCCGTCTCACGTCAGCACGGCCTCTCCCCAAGGAGCTACTGGATACGCCTGTCATACTTCCACCCTGAAGCTGAGTCAGCAGACCTCTGGACCTCAACCCGTCACAGATGACTGCAGATACGTAATCCCCACGATGATTTCATCTGGGACTGGTTCTCGGTGGAGGCAGCCTGGGTTAACAAGCGATCGTGGTAACAAATATGAGAGCGTAGGTCTGATTCAGTGGCAGGTAGCGAGGGCGGCAGGTAGCGAGGGCGGCAGTGGCGACGGTCAGCTCATGTGACTGGAGGAGAAGGTCCAATCCCACCGCCAGTCTGACACATTCTTCCCATCATCCCTTACAAGGGCTGCGCTGGGGCTCCATTGCATGAGGTGATGGCACAGTAGACACTCACTAAAGAACGTGTGACCGCAAAACCCACAGCCCGTCCCGCCTGTATCTGGATCTGGCCTATTCCCTCAGGTGTGGCCATTCACCTGACCACAGACAGGAGGGCCAGCACTCCCCTATGCTCAAGGATAGGGTTTATATTAAGAAGGGGCAATAAGAGAGGCCACGATCCAACCTTTAGCCAATGGCATGCTTTGAATCAGTGAATGACAGGGGAGGGGGCACTCTGCTGGCCAATCAGCTTTCAGCTGGGGCCAGTGCCCCTGTGGCCAAGCCTTTGAACACACCCCTGGCTGGTCAAGCATAGAGTCCGAATCCCCAAAACCTAGTGGGGGGTATGTGTCTCTGTGAGAGTCTTCGGGGAGGGTGTGTATTTTAGTCATTTCTAATCCACATCGGCCGAGCCACTCAGTACAGTCCCGTCACGCCTCACCTCCGGCGATCTGACAACAGCGGAGTGACGAGCCACTCGCGCGCTTCGCTTCTCCGCCTATCCTCCATCTCCCACCCCTTCAGTACAAGAGCTTGTAGCTCACGACGCCTCGCCCATTGATGGCGGCGGCCGCTGTTTGAAGCGGCCTATCTGCATGCGGCGCCTGCTCGCGGACCGAGCCCGACGCTCAGTGACGGAGGCCTTAATGAATCCCCGGAATTATGTAGGACAAGCAGCAGCGGGAAAAGGAGATGGATCGGAACGGATAAGCACGGGGCCGCCGGCTGGCGAGGAGCTCCATTTCCGTCCCGCTTAATATTTAACCCGCCGCTGTTCCCCCGGTCCGTCGGCCAATCAGCCGGCCCTAATGCTTATCGGCCCTGGCTTGATAGAAACATATTTCGCTCCTCTCAGCAGGAAAAAAAGCCCTCAGTAATAAAGAGGTCGCTTTCCCGCATTACAGGCAGGAAGACAATGTTTTATTCCCATGCTGCTTATTTTAGCCCCTCCTGTCAGGGCTGTTAACCCCTTGCTTGCCGGCTTCGTCTGGGCGGCATATCAGGATTTTGTAACCTTGGAAATACCAGGAAAATCTGGGAATAGTGTAATTACATGAACTCAGGAAGAAGAATGGGGCACCACTCAAGAAGTAACTTTTGGGCTCTCCTAGTGTAGTGGCTGTTTGCGGCAATCCACACAAATGCATGCAAAAGGGTGGTGGTATACAACCCTGCTATGTCACTTTTAAGTTGTAATCACTGGTGGTAGTTTCTCTACACTTGGTTGCACCAGCAGTAATACAATCATACAAATATGTAAAACTGTAATTGATATTTAAGCAGCTAAATAAAGATTTTGATTGAACAGGAGCTGCAGTTGGTAGAACCATGGCAGATCTGGCTACAGCAATTAGCTCGGAACAGAGGAACAGTCACTTTGTCACCTGGACAGCTGCTCTAGGCACGGCCCGAAATAAGCCTGCCACCTCCGCCTGGGACGTTCATTGATGAACACATGCCAATTTCACCTCACTCAATAGAGCCACCTGCCAGGGTGCGGGTCCAGTTTGTGTCCGACCGGAGCCCTGGGCTCCTTCTGACATTGTGCTCCAACCTGAGACTGGGCACCAGGCAGCCCCTGGTCTCTGCCAATAGCCGACCCGTGCTTTAATCAGGCCTCTCTGAATCCACACCGGCCTCCAGGCCGCCCGGTTTTCTCGCACGACAAGCGGCAAGCGTAAATAAGTAACATCCCCGAAGCAGTGAGCAGTGGTATCTTGAACAGCGACACCTGGAAGCACCTGGCCACCCTTAGAGCTCTGCCCCAGGTCAGTTATGGGTGCAGGTGTGCCGCTCTACCTGTAGGGGGCATTATTCTTGTTCTTTTTACAGTCCTCGACAGACTGATCAGTGTTTACTGCATCGCCTGCTGCATCTATGGAGCCCAAAAGACACTGACTGGTGTTAAAATGAATTTAATCTTGCTTCCCAAGCAAATTCCTTTATGCGGCACCATCGTTTTCCTGGCACCAAACTTAATTTATTCATCTTATTAGAACCTGTTCCTATTTCTTCAAGCAGAAAATAGTGTCTTCTTGCCCCCGAGAATGTATGAATAAACATTCCTGGGAGATACAGTCTAGCCGAGGGTTTGCCAGTGTGTGCAGACTCTCACAGGTGTCTGTCTTGGGCTGTGATTTTCTCATTAAAGAGGGAACTTCATCGTGAATCCATCCCCCGTGCCTCTAATTGATGTTATTCTCATCTGAACACTATTTCAAATTTCACAGAACGTTGTCGGAATAATGACAGAGTCGCCTGTGTCCTGTAATGGCTTTTTCTCAATTCACTCTTTTCAAACGCAACCCTGCCGTCTGCACTGGCCCCTTCCTGAGGTCCTCGCAAGATATAGAGGTGAATCCAGTAAAACCTGCAGTATGAAAGTTTTGCCCGGAGTTAGGAGACATGGACACCTAGACGTTGCGGTATCTTCAGGCCTGATACCTGACGTCTAGCTAACCAGCTAGCTAGCTACGATCTTCTGACGCTCTTCGTTAGCTGACTGAGTGACTCTTGGGCCAGAAACGCCAAACCTGCCCCCGGGTAAACAGTGACGTACGACTCAGAGCGTCCCATCCATGTGCCCCCCTGCCCTCCCCCAACAGTTTGGAAAAGTGGGTGTTCACTTTCAGGTATACTAAATATAATACAGTAAATAAAAGAGCTCCATTTGGGCTTTGATACTCAATATAACAAAGGCAATTACCCGTAGAAGGGTATTCACAGGAAGTCAGGCTGTGCTCAGCTGGTGGGACTGGTGGCAGCAATCAAGGGCACCCCCCCCCCCATACCACCTGGGCTCCTGTCCCCCTATGTCCTGTCTGCATTTTTCTAGAAATAAAATTATTAGTTGTTATAATGAAAGCTAACCTCATGGTGTACCTTCAAAATACCATAAGCAATAGAATACATAGAAGGGATAAAATTTAGAATATTGGCCAAAATCATTCCGCCTAGCCTATTTCCTGAGCTATTATCCAGAATGTAAACCACTGTGGCTTTAACTCAGCGACTGTACAGCACAGCTATCCGTAGACACTCGAGTACTGGGGCTGTAGACAGCAGTAAAAGCAGTAAAAATTTGACAGCAGGCTGTAGGACCCACTGCACCAAAGTATATTTCTTTATAATACTTAGTGAAGAGTGTCCCGGCTCTTGTCACCGTGCCGTAGCCACTACATCCCGTCAGGCTTGAGGAATTGGGAGTTTCCGCTGCATTCCACCCTGAAGTTGGCCGATAGTCGGGGGACTGGGGCGTGTCAGCTGTCATTCTGGGACAGCTGGGCGTTTCTACACGCTTTGGGGACGTTCCCCCAATGTGTTCAGCTTATTCAACAAACTGCCTGAACATACTGGTTAGAAAAAGTATTGCTGGAGAAACGTATGCAGCTGACACATATTATAAGTACTCTATTCAAGACTATAGGTTTTAAAGTCACTGTTGCCTCTGGGACCAGGGTTCAAGTCTCCGTCATGGCTCCATATGTGGAGTTTGCATGTTCTCCCCGGGGTGTTGTGGGGTTTCCTCCGGGTTCTCCCATTTCGCTACACAATACAAAAACACGCTAAGGTAAACTGGAGTTAGGTATAAATGCCCTGCAAGGAGCTGGCACCCCGTGCTTGGTTATTCCCTGCCTTGTGCCCGCAACTTCCGGGATAGGCTCCAGACTTCTTGCGTCACTGCGTGGGACAAGCAGGCATGGATGGAAAATGGATGGATGGATAAATGGAAGGTTCTAAAGTAAAAAAGTATGCATTTTGTTAAGGTCTCAAGACACAAAACACAAAAGAAATAAAAGTAGCCCAGCCAGATGATGTTTTTCAGCAATTTTCTTTACAGAAATAGCATTTTCTGCTGGCAGCGTTCCTGCCATCTGTGTGCATGGAACGCCACACCCGGTGCACCCTGCATGCAGAGCGAGCGCGGAAGCGGCCTGCCGACCGCCAGCCCCGTGCTTTCAGCAGGATGCCGGGAAACCGTGCCCCGTGCATGCGGAGCGAGCGCGGAAGCGGCCTGCCGACAGCCGGCCCCGTGCTTTCAGCAGGACGAGAGGGAGACGCCGGGATACCGTGCCCCGTGCATGCGGAGCGAGCGCGGAAGCGGCCTGCCGACAGCCAGCCCCGCGCTTTCAGCAGGACGAGAGGGAGACGCCGGGATACCGTGCCCCGTGCATGCGGAGCGAGCGCGGAAGCGGCCTGCCGACAGCCAGCCCCGCGCTTTCAGCAGGACGAGAGGGAGACGCCGGGATACCGTGCCCCGTGCATGCGGAGCGAGCGCGGAAGCGGCCTGCCG
>JAODKM010000008.1:18451150-18464581 GCA_026780845.1 Petrocephalus sullivani | reverse complement strand
TCCCGCGTGTCCGAATGCTCTAATGTGAGGGCCTTTACAGGTCCCGATGCTGGGCCAGCTGCTCTGTCCCGCGTGTCCGAATGCTCTAATGTGAGGGCCTTTACAGGTCCCGATGCTGGGCCAGCTGCTCTGTCCCGCGTGTCCGAATGCTCTAATGTGAGGGCCTTTACAGGTCCCGATGCTGGGCCAGCTGCTCTGTCCCGCGTGTCTGAGTGCAGCGACACAGATTGCGGCACATTTATCTAGTCTGACCAGGGGTGTAGGTATAAATTCTGGCCTCCCTGACAGAATGTCACCCAGTAGGGGCTGCCACTTTCAATCTGAAGAAAATGGTCCCCCACAGAACCTGCCAAGCAGAGGTTCCACAAGCATACAAATTAACTTAAATATTTTATATTCAAGGGCCACTGTAAAGTGCCGGGCCCCCTTAATCCATGTCCTGCCGATGCTAATGTGTCTGGCACATAGTTCGTGGCACAATTTAGCTATGCGAGACGCGCAGGAAACACCAGAAGCTCCTTTTTCACTGACGGAGGTGCACCGGAAATCGTTACTCATCAGTTTGGTCATACAAGATCGCTAGAAATATCCCATGGGCTGCTGAGGCGATGGGCTCTTCCTCAGTTCATGGACCGTCATGTGCTTTTCTCTTAGTTCAGGTGATGACAGGCTCCTTATTTTCCTCCGATGGTATGGCCATGAGCTGACCCAAAAGCAGAGGAGAAAACTGAACCAATATGCTGCGGTACAAAATAAATTAATCAAAAGCTGTTCGGCACAGAGGCCTGGAGTGCTGCCAGGGAAGTGCATGGTTTTGCTGGCCAATCAGATACAAGCTCGCTTATAGCCAATCATAGCAATGCTACCATCTCTAAAGACAGCGTTTCACCCTTTGGGGAAGCTGAGGGAGGAGGGGCTGTGAGTTATTGGGCAGCACAGGTGCTCCCCCGTTGGATAACAGGTTTTGCATAACAGTCTTTCAGCCTGTATGAGTCACAGGCCTGTCAAGCATGATGGGTATGGTGCTGATGGATTTAGGGGGAACCTCATCAGGGCTTCTTTGGGCACAGAATGAGCCTTCAGGTAGCACCAATCCCAAGCAGCATAAGGTACAAGGCAGGGGAACACCCCGGACAGGATGCTTGTCCATCAGAGGAAGCACACATGCAATCATACACTACAGGCAATCTAGGGACACCAACAAGCCTTACTTGGTTAACAACACAATACATAACTTCCATAATCAGAAGGTTCCTGTTTCAGATCCTGTGGCCTACAGAGTGGTTTCACTGTTGACCACTTGAGCAAGGCTTGGAGCCCCAGTTCCTCCAGGGAATGACTGGCCGACCTACCATGCTTGCGCTATTGTACTCTCCGACTCCTAAAGTAAACATAATTTTTATTGCCATACCTCAAGTATCTCAGACTAACTCTCTACTGAAGTTATTCAGATTACATGCCTCCTTATGGTTACTACAGCAGTTACCCTCAATCACTAACTTTTTTGCACAAAATCCTTGCTCTTATTTTATAACTTTATAATGAAATCTATCCACCCATCTTGAAAATACTTATTAAGTGCAGGATTATGGAGATAACCAAAGCCACCCTTTATGCAAAAAAACCCCCAAAATACTATAGAGCCTACATAACACATCGCTTGTGACCAAACATGGAGAAGTACACATGTGGCTAGACAACGAGGGTGAAAGAAAAATGGACAGACAGACGGATAGTCAAATATATGCAGGATGACATTTTTTATGAATCTTGCTCTCCACAAGCTGAAGGCTCATAAATCTAACCCCCCCCCCCACACACAAACAGAAAGATCTTACTCAACATGAATGAGTGACGTTGGCCAAAAGAAAAGGCAAGAAAACAATTTGAATGAGTGCAAAATCGCCATGAATCCTGTCACAATACACAAACAGGAGCCATTTGTTATTCCAGTGTCAGATTTCTAGTGGCCCCGTCTTTCATGCTGACAGACTGCCAAGATATTTCATTATTTACCTGACCCATAAAACCAGTAACCATAAAATGTCTGTCTGGACTTTTACAATGGTGGCATTCGTTCCATTTTATTGACCGCTGCAAGTTGATACAAGCAATCTGTATTTTGTTGCAGGGATGCTTGTTTCAGGGGGCCAACATAAAGATGAGGGGCATGTCGGATTTGTGAAAAACTTCAGCATTTGCAACATTATTGCGGTCTCAGGTCAGTTTCTGATAAAGATGACAGCAGATCGTTTTTCAGCCGCATTGAGCCGTGGGACTACAGAGAGCCATTATGCTAATAAAACAGCGTCCCCTTCAGGCTATCCACCTGTCTGCACCTCAACCAAAAAGATGTCAAGTCAACCAAGGAGGCTGACAAACCGACCAACATCCCCACAGCCTTTTCCTTCTCCATAAACCCATTACCTCTGCAATGAATAATGAGTAAAAGAAGATTAAATGTCCTTATCCTTCTCAAAACAGAAGAGTAATTATCTTTATTTCAGATGGGTGTGTTATCTGCGGGAAGACTTGTGAAACGCATTCTCGGACCAAATGGGCTCTCACTCGCCGTAATCTTCATTAAACGATAAACCCAGGTTAAAGAGGACGTGATGGCTGGAAACTTCACCCGCCGAACCAGGGAATGGTACATGCTCACAAAGATTAATGAATCAGTAATGGAACTGGCCACACGAATGATACGCAATGTAGTATTCACTGTCTGTCCATTCATCTATCTATCCATCTACTTAGCCTGGATCGGTGCATGAGTCCATCATTTAATAAAATTATAAAAGTATATGTCAATCCTTTCGTGGACATACTTTTCTATAGCGATATGCTTAGCAAAATTTTACTCAATTTTTTTTTATTAATTTTAATAGTTTCATTTTCTCTCTGATGGACTGCTCTCCTGTCCAGGTTGTCCCCAGCTTAGAGTCCTGTGCTCTCTGGGATAGACTCCAAGCTCCCCCCCACGAAATTATGAATGTGACAGTTGTATGGACACAAAAAAGTGCATTAGCAGTAAAGGTGACTCTTGCCTGATCATTTATGAATTGGCCACCAGTCACCTCAGGCTCAGAGGGACCATAAAATGCTTTTGAATCACTTGGCTTTTTTTTTTTTTTTTTTACACTGAAAGGCTGAAACTTTTAAATGGCTACAGATTTTTTTTTTAACTCCTGTGTGACATTTCAGAAATGTAGGATATATCGAGCGAATCGCATCCAACTGCATTGCCTGAAGGATTTCCACACTGATAGGTAGTAAGTACAATATGTAAACTAATGCGACATTGAAGAAGCCAGCATAGAATTAGGCTGATTAATGAGGCAGCATCTGCATTCCTGGGGTTAGCTTGTTTTCAGCTCAAGGCTTTTGGAGAATGTTCAACATTTGTTAAACGGACAGGAAATCTTTTCTCTTTACCACTTAGATTATAGTTGTGAGGGTAAAACTGAGGTTTTGAAGCACATTGGCAAATGTGGTAATATGGTTTCAGTCATGGGCTGGTTCAACCAAATAGGAGCCAATGAAATAGAAGAATCAGTCAGAAGCGGGTTAAACCTGTCAGTGACTGACTGGATATTATAGTACCACTGGATAGTATAGTACCAGCCAACACTGGCTTCAGAGCCTCATTCGGTAGATCAAAGCTATAAACAATCAAACACTTTATTTTTGGTGTCTTGGCAACCAGTATGTGCTACTGTGGAGACCACAGTTGAATGCAGGATTCTATTGGTCTTGTGGGGGGGACGCACACCACACCATGGGGGATTCAATACCTATTTAATAATGGAAGACTTGATGTAGCAGCCTATAAAAAGTAGTTTAGTAAAAAAAATGAAAAGTACTTTCATATTATGTTCATATAAATTCTCCTGCATCTCTAAAACAGGTCACAGACCATTTAAAAATAAAAGTGCATTCATTCCGAGGCTCCTTGTGCAGAAAAAAGTACTACTTAATTGCAAGGTCAACATGCAACACTACACGAGTAAATAGTTTTTTCCCCATGACTACAGAAAACCTGGGGATCTCATCCATATTTCAGGTTAAAAAAGGCAGCTGGGTATTTGCGAATACCCAGCTTGGTCTGTGTGGAGACAGCATATGCTCCCCATGGTTTAGAGGTACCCTCCGAAACGCATTCTGCTGAATCTAAATTAAACATGGTGTGCGAGTATGTGTATTAGTGTATGAACTGCAGAGGACTGGCATCCCACTGACAGAGTTGCCCACCTTGTACCCTGTGCTTCCAGGGAGAGGCTCCTGGCAAACATAAGTAGGATAGGCAAATGGATAAATGGTAGAAGAATGGTTGCCTACCAGGGTCAAATAACAAGAAGTTCACAAGCTACAGTAAACAAGACATCAAAGTCAGTTCAAAGTACTCACCTCCTAATTAAAACAAACTTTTGTCCAATTATAATTAAGAACACATAATTACACACACACACAGTATATTCTAATTTATCAGCTCGCAAGAATTTTTCCAAGTATCTTCTCAAATAAAGCATCAATCAATGTCAATCAAGTAATCACCATGAAATCACAGAGCACAAAAGCATGGGACATGACGTTCTCGACTCTACTGACGATTAGATTATGGCCGCTTTATTGTGAGAGCAGACGTAGACTGTGTCCTACTAATTAGCGATGACGTACACGCTGAGCTGGCCATGTACACAAAGGGCTCAGAGTAATTGAATGTCGCACACCACACGGTAATTTGGGCAAAAACAAAGCACGATTCTACACCCACTGACTGTTTGCTTCTTCATTATAAAGGTTTGAATGGACTTGTGGCCTACCCAAGAATAACGTCTAACATGCCAATCATCTGGGGGCCAAACCAGGAACAGCCTGCAGTTCTACAGTTACTCACAGAGAATCAGAGAGAAGTAAGGGCATGAAAAATGCTTGTTGAATGGAAAATACATAGTCCATAATGTCAGTCAATGACAAAAGGGGACCTTTTAAGGGGGGAAACTAGAGCATATTAAAGCCCTGTACATTAAATGTCACAACTATTACCTCACACATTTGCAACCTGCAATTTTCCACAAATTTCTTTAATGATAATGTAGACCTGTGAAAACGAGGGCATATCTTTGCATTTAATGTAATCACTGTCGGAACATTTTCCATCATATTTCATGTCTATTTTTAGTCATGTTATCCTTTGTTGCAGCTATTTCTGTGCTACTGGACAAAGAAATTTTCCCCCACCGGGATCCATAAAGTTCTGTCTCATTTCATCTGATTCGACCTGTTACCCTTTGCATTAAAAATAAATACCTAATAATATTCAAATGTGAACCATCAGGTTAAACTGGCAAATTTCCAAAATTAAATTTTTAAACTGCAGGCATGAGCCTCCAAAGGAATTTTAAAATGCAGTTCCAGACTACGCCAAACTCAAGCTAACATCTGCATCATTGGAACGACAGCTTGCACTGTAATTAAAGGAAATGTATCAGCCAGAGGGGTCGCTATGAGAAGGCAGTGCGGGACTCGCAGGGGGAGGGGGCCAGATCATACCGCATCAGGAGCTGACAATTACGGTTTTAAATCCGGTCCCAATTGAGGAGGCCCCCTGCCGTGCTCGTGGAGTATGACAGATGGTGTGAGCTATTGCAGTCATTAAACAGGCAAACTGTGGAGAACAACCTACCAAGGGTGTGTGTAGACTCTATTGATCTGTTCCACTACTGGAATGACTTTGACGCATAGCAGAGCATGGAGCATAAGTCCAGCCCGTTCAGAGTTCAAAAAGAATAATAATAATAATAATAATAATGTGGATATGTGTTATTATAAGATGTCTGCCTTCCCCTTCATGTTGTCCAGGAAACAGCATCTTCATCCTTATTGGCCATAATCAAGAGCACCATAAAGGTGGGGAAATTAGGATGATTCCAAGGCCGTTAACTGACAGAGCCCCTAAATTGTTTGGAACATAACTGGACTGGTCTAAGTGGGGGGTCCAAAAGCTGCGCCCCGGTTCATAATCAACAAATCACATCAAACACGTTTGCCGAAATGTCTGCAAAGTTTAGAGTCCTGAAAACCTAGCAAAACATTTACACAGAACAAAAGCCTTTAAGATGCATGGAGACTGCATAAGAGAAGGGAGTCCGAGCTGTTCCCGTTTCCACTCACATGACATTTTAATGTGAAAGCCTTCAAAAAATGATTTATTGAGCTATTAAGTGCAATTTACCATAGGAGTAGCTCAGGAAAATGGAAAGTATATGCACCGTAAACTAAGAACTGGCCACTTTCTGCACCAGTAAGTATGGGGAACGTACACAGCAAAACGTATGCTTATCACGAATCTTTCACAATAAGGAGGAAAAAAAAATAAAATATTAGAACGTTTCACTGCAAACCCTGCTGATAGCATTTAAACAAGGTTAGTTTAAATAGCATTAAGTTTGTTATTTCTGCCATGTCACAGAGACACTGCAGAAACATTTCATCGCACAGAAACAGGATGGGGTTAATAGTGTCATCAGCTGCCCAGGAGCATTGTGGCCACTGTGGCCAGCGACATGTCCCCACCCCCCCCCCAGCAGCAGGCTGATGCCAGTGGCCTCAGTAGAGAGAGAGATTGTAGTGAAAGCGCCGATCCACTCTAATCACCCAGAGAGGTCATGCAGGAACAGACGGGATACCCCAGGGAACTCTGAACCGGCCAAGCAGCCCCACCTCCCCTGCGGCGAGTCGCAATCCAACACTGCCCTGGTGCTTATTGCTTTTTCTGCTTCAGTAACCCTGGCCACCTTCCACGCTGCTCAGGTCGGACCTGGTTAGCCACAGTTTGCAAACATCCATTTCCCCCTTCGGTCACAAATCCTGGTTTTTAAGGGAAATAGGTACCAGAAACCTACTTCCAACCCATTCCCTTCTCAAAAGCCTAATTAAACCTTATTCTACAGTGTCAGTAATGAAATATATGAAAGTTTTTTTTTGTAAATCTTACCTAAGAATATAGCCACTGCACTTAAGACCAAGGGATTTCTTAAGACCTTGATTCCTACAGAAAAGGATAAAACTCAATACACAGAGGAAACATTTCGGAGTACCCAGATTCACAAGCGGATTTTAAAAGGGGGGTGAGGGGCACATGAAAGTAGATTCATAACAGAGGTGATGCAAACGCGACTGGATATACATTAACCACAGATCCAATCTTGCTACCATTGAATAAAAGTGCAATTCCCTCAAATCACACCTTTGTATTATGGGAATTTCCCCTTGGGATCAATGAAGTGTACCTATCTGTTCAGCACTCTCGCTTCTCCATCGCACTGAAAAACAAGCAGAGAAATAAAAGCAAACCTAAAATGGAAAACCATAAAGCTAATCCAGGCCATTGCAGTTGCCCTTGAAGGCTTTCAAATACCCACCTGAATGATTTCATTTAACCTCAATGCGGCCTAGTCAAATTCCCCTAATGCTAATCATATTTAACCCTCTCCAGAAGAAGGTGATATTTTTAAAAGTACTATTGTTGTCTAATTATTCAAAATGAAAAGAGTGGTTTTACTGGACTTCCACTACAATGTAATCAATTTTCAATTACTGAGGGATATCAAGGAGTGAGTAAGAAGCTTAAGGAAAGCTGGGTTGTGAAGCCAGGCAGACCAACACTCTGCACCCCCCACCACAAGCCAGACTTCCATGAAAGATTCTTCCGCCTCAACCAAAGATGGTCACTATGGGAAGGACAGCACAAGATCCCACGTTTTATTGACTAATTTTCAAATGATAATTCCAAGGGGTGCCTTTACATATACATAGAAACATAATTACAAAAAAAAAAAAAAACACCTTCGGAACATCCCGCTGCACCTGAGAACAATTAAAAGCCTTCTAAGAATGGCTTAGAACCACACACGCAAGGTGAATGCTGGTCAGGTTAGAACTTCATCTTGATATCAGTAAATAAACTAAACTATACACACTAGAATGTTTGTGAACATGGACACAACTCTTAAATTATTCAATTCATAGCAATTGAATAATTTCAGCAATTAGCAATTCAACATAAGTCAATGTTTAAATATACATTTAAAAGGTCATTTTTAAAATGTACTAAAACATTATATCTGCGCACTGACTGGGCCAGTGCATTCATCTGGAGGCTCGAATGTTCGGGAAAGACTGGAAAATAAAGTGTAGCAGTGCCTGGTGTGTGTGGGAAGGACGGACTGGCCGCTTAGTACTGGAAGGTTCCAAAGCTGCCCTTGCCGTTCCTTCTGAACTGGTTGCCCTGGATGGAGACGAACATCTCCTGGGAGAGCAAGTTGTCATCGGCCTGTGTCACACCCAGCTCCCTCATCGCATGTTTCTGCCGCTGGCTCTTCTTAGCGGACGTGGCCACCAGCTCTTTCTTGATGGCGTTGTTGCCCTCAGTGACATCTGGGGGCACGTCGCAGTGAGAATCCATGGGGGGTTCCTCCACCATCACAAGGGGAACCTTGACCAGGACTCCGCCTGGCTTTATTGGGCCAGACTCAGAGTCTTGTGCCGCCCGTTTGGGACTCACCAACTCATCTGAGGAAGCAAGAGTTTCACATTCAATGGTCAGATGGCCACGTAAAGACAAATCAGGCCCATTCCCACATGGCAGATCTTTTCAGTGATGTCACACAAAACACCTGTCCCTACCAACTGTAAAAGAAGAAAAGAATCAATTGAAATGGAGGGGACTCACTGCAGTTTAGCCATTACATTCCTTAAAATGACTGAACGCAGGAGGCATCTAAAAAAGACACCTTGAGGTCCCCCTGGATTAGTGATACCACTCAGAAAGAAGCCAAATTCCACTACTGCTACCAAGAGCTACATAAACTCACTCAAAAGGACATGTGAGTAATTAGGCAAAATCTAGAGAACGGAAACTGCACAGTAACACACATTAAACGCAGGAACACATTCTTTCCCATTCCTATTGAGGGTTTCAAAACCACAGCTTTCTTCAGTCTCTGTGGTGTGTATTGGTATATTTTCCAGAAACCAAGTCCATGGAAACTCCATTGGCACATGACAATCGAGAGCAGCCATGTTAATTCCAGCCATGCATCCTCCGGGCTTAATTTAGCTACAAAATGCTTTCATTCAGGGCTGCTCTTGTTTTAATGCCATTGGTTCTCATTAATGAAACGTCAGCAGTACAAATTTATTTGCAAAGTGTTAGTAAATCCGGTATTTATCAATGTTTTAGTAAGGACCATCTTTTCACAAAATCTAATAGATCTTACATATGCTCAGGTCCAAGCATAGTATGTGTGTTAGTAAGAAATATGATATATGAATGCCATTTCTGCAAAACTTTTGATGGTTAGGGGAAAAAAAGGGGACTTTTGTGATTTTTTCCTGCAAAACCTTTACAAGATCTTTTTTTCCAGCCAGCAATCCCACCCCCCGATGTCCCCCAAGTTATTAAAAGTCTCAATCTCAATCTCTGCTCTTTTTTCGCTTTTGACATTTTGGCAGATCCTGGGCACATGTGGCAGCACACCCTTATATGGTAAGACTTGAAGCATGAATGGGTGCGGATTATGGTGATGGACTGACAACGTGCATGTGGTTGACAATTTACAAATGATTGGAATTTATTAACCTACGCAGAGTATTGAAATAATCAAGAGTTTACTCATGGTTTGTGAATGTGGTGTGACATTTTAATAAAAATCGCCTTTTACGTGCAATTGTATTTGTCTGTTTATTTATGAACATTTCATTAAAATGCAATGGATCTCATTCTTATGTTAAACACTGAAACAGTTGTAGATTCGGGATATGGAGGTAAAACACAGGTGGGGGGAAACATCAGTACAGTTTCTAACCCTCCAGGGGGTTGAATCATTTTATTCTTATGCTTATTCCTTAACGAGAACGCGTAATGTTAACCAGAGGACGTCTCTTTCACTTCTTCACATGTGATACCAGGGAGCAATCACAGATCAAGGCAAGCAGGCAGGGACATGCACCGAAATGGAGGAGCAAGTACCTGCAGAGTGCCCCCCCGCGGCCCCGATATCTGGGGGAAGGTCGGCCGGCTTCACCAAAATCACACCGTAACCCTCGTTGTTGTGGATCACGTTGTTCACCATGGTGATTCTGGGAAGGGTATCCAAGTCGTCTGCAAAATCCTGCAGGAGGGGGGGGGGGGTTAAAGTAAATGAAAATGTTTTAAATAGCAGACTATTGTTCCACCACTGAGCCTGCTGAATAAGTCAGGCAGCACTGGGACAAGGAAGATGGATGGGTCTTTATCTGTCCGCTTTCACGTTCTATACAAACAGCACACAGTAAGCCTCTGGGTGGGAGATAAGGCCATAAGACTCTTCTATAGGTAATTAAAATAACACCTCCTCCCTTTGTTTTTTTTTTTTTTTTAACTTCCCCAAAACCCCCACCTTATTACATCCCTATCCACAGAATTCAATTTGGGCTCATAAGGTTTTACCACACAATGTGGTCCTGCAGCTTAGAGACAGAGGAGGGATGCACACAAAAACGCAATACCAGAACCACCGGATTACCATCAGGACCCCAGAGTGGTCAGTGGTTGTGACATGGCCAAAGAGCCTCAAGACTGCAGTTCTATGCTGCTCAGACTAGAAAACGATTACACACACGATCCAGAGATGCAAGCTCACAGAGTCAAGACCTTAAGTGCACTTTACTTTGCTGAAAGGAATAATCAACATATGGTGCAACAGAAAGGGATCCAACCTCACTCAATACTGGAATTAGCCATATACAAACAGCAATACAGCAGATACTTGTTTTTTGCAAGTTTAAAATCCAAGCTTTTAAAATAACACCACAGATCTTTAAGTATGTTTTTCCTTAGATCATATCAGTTAAAATGACATGTATTGCATAGTTACGCCATTTTTATGCTATACGTTTTTAAAAAGCTTCTCATTATCTAGTCAGGGTCACAGGATTTCACTTTTCAAAATATGGGTGGAGGGACCGTTTAAAATACACAGGTGTTTCCAATATGCATTACAACTCAACAAATCTCAGTTCCATTTGTAAATGAATACAGTGGCTTCAGCACAGTAAAAAGCAGTTTTCGCCACTCCTTAACATACACAATACATTTTAGAGCTATAAACCCCCACAATGTAACCAAGGTTTAAAGCTACAAAAGGCCCCCCCCTCGCCAAAGCTCAGACCAGACAGGGTCAGTCACCCATCAAAGTCCCGGGCAGACGGGCTGCCTCTTGGCTCGCGGTGTTGAATCAGCTTTCCTCGGCTCACCTTTATCAGCACTCCCTCTCTGCAGTGATGGATGCCATTTCCCACAAGAGTGCAGACGCTGCCGGGGTAGATCTCCACACCAGCCCCCTGCAACACAGGAGTGTGACACAAACGGGTCGAGACCATGTAACATCTAGATTTGGCAAATGCTCTTATAAAAAGTAAAATACATTTTGAGAACGCACAGTCAGGCAGTCCTTGGAGCAATTGGGGGTTAAGGGCCTTACTCAAAGACCCAACTCTGAAATCACTCATTGGTTTCAGGATTTGAACCAACAACCTTCCAGTCACTGACAAAGCATGTTAACCTCCTCAGCCATAAACCACCCCCATAACTAACAGGACCTCAGAACGTCTGCAAGAAGTGAGATTTCAAACTGAACTTTACCATGTGACTGTAGAGTTCAACTTCCTCTCATAATCGATAATCGGGGTGTAGAAAGGAAAGGATTAAACACTGAGCACAGCATGCGTGACAGAAATGGTCTCTGCTGTTAGGTACAGAGGTCAGCATGAACACACCTTTGCCCCATAAAGGTCACACATGTTCATGGTCAGCTGGGCTGAGGTGCGTACGATCACACCGGTAGTCTCGCATTGAAGGACACAGTTCTCCATCTCCAGTCGGCCCTGACGGACACCTGTGAGGGCAAGGGGCAGAACAGGAAAGTTGGGTGCCAACGCCCAAGGCCTGTAGGCAATCATTGGACCACAGAACTCAAAGAGATAAATCAGCAGGATGCTACACCAGGTCCAACAGCACCCTGGCACAGATGATGCCATAACCATCTCTCCACAAAATATTTACATGAGCTCCTAAACACCAAGACGCAAAATATAAAAAATACGAGTGTGACATTCTTTGCCTTGGAAGGGTTGTAAAATGACAGAGCTTAATCACTCGCTTGTATGAATATTTGTATGCTGGGTAGGGGGGAGTGGGGGCCAGTATAGGGTCACACATCACACAGGCTACCAGATGGTCTCTCACAGCATACAGTCAGTGGTCAATAGAGCATTTTATAGCAGCTTAACACTGCCAGGGACGAACATCCATGGATCCTTTTTTATTTATGAACTCCATTAGAGACGCTTAGAGAGGAGGCGCAGATACCCGGTCTTGCAGAACCAAGGGCACCGGAAGTCCCCATACTCACACAAGATGCCCTCGATGGCATCGTGCTGGATGAACTTCAGGTTAGATATTTTCGCGTTGGCGGCTGTCGACTCTATGAAAGAGTCGCCCTTGCCCCTCTTCTCAACCACTACCTCGTCAGACAAGCCGAATCCTGAGGAGGGACCACAAGGAAGGGAAGGGGAAAAATAACATAAAAGACTTGAGAAAAGCAGCCAGAATATCATCAAAATGTAAATTCACTGCACAGTGCGTTTACAACCTACACCCCTTCACTTCCTCTTATCATAGGCTCATTCCACATTTGAGAATTAAATAAAAACCAGCACCCAGGTGTTGCCACTTCCTTTTTGGCATCATCTAACAGCCATAATCATAATAAGAGCTACCCATCTTCCACTAACCTCCAGAGTAGAGGTTGAACGATATTGATTTTTCACGGCCAATACCGATTATTGGTGGTTTATTGGACCGATACCTGATATTTGTTGCCTATTTGCGTTTGCTTTTATTTGCTTTCTTTGCATCCATCTGCAGTGAGAATTTGGAGATAAAGTCTGCTATCAGAGTAAGGCTGCTCTGTTTAAAGTAAATGATACTTTTTAAATTAAATGGCAAATGATTAATTATACAATATAAAACAAAAAAACACATATATACTTTTTACAGATTATTAAGTATTCATAAGGCAGTTGTGGCAAGAACAATACAAATAAAGCACCTAAATAAAATGTATATGACTGAGCTGGACAAATCAAAATAACAGATGCTTTAATACCATTAATACCTTTTGCTTAATAACAGTTTGATAACGCATTTAAATTAGCAGTAAGAGACTCCACGTTGTTGTCAGCTAACGTTACACGTAACATGTGAGAATCTCATAGGGATGAGTAATGTAAGTTCTGTAATGTAAAGTATGATAAGCAGCACGGAACCTCAAAGAAGCTCCTGCTGCATCAGCGGCTGTTGCTGCTACGTAACGCTATTAACACTTT
>JAODKM010000008.1:18427964-18439568 GCA_026780845.1 Petrocephalus sullivani | reverse complement strand
TCGCCATGTGAAACTGCGATAAACTTATAATGAATATACAGGTATACATTTTCCCATTTTCTGTAATGCATTTACACGGACGGAACAGCTTCCCTTCCCCTTCGAAGCGAAGGAAAGCGCCGTGCGCGCTCCCGAGAGGGGGGGCTGAATTCGGCACAACACCTGCCCACCCTAGGCAGCGTAGGCGATCGCCTAGGGCGACATTTCACTAGGGGGCGCAGAGGAGCCAGTGGAAAAAAATCCAAAATAAATAGGCTACCGCTGGTTGCATTCCGTGCTAATATTCACACCAGCTGTAATATTTCAGTACTTTTCTTGTGAAACAGACACTGACTATTTAGTTAGCAGTCAGATACCATGTGTCACTTAAATATTTTGAATATAAATTAATTACGAACCTGTCGTCTTTTAGAAGCACCATTCTACCCACTACAGGAATGTATACATTTAAAACACAGATTGAAAAATATTCTGACATCTATCATTTATCATTGACTATACAGGGTTTAACTCACTATTTATGCTGTTCCAGATATCTTTATTATGCTTTACATTAATAATATACGATCCACTTGAAATGGAAGATTCAGATCTACAATAATGAAAGGGCGTAATCAAGGCCGTAATAATTATATATATTGGAGGATACGCTGCGCTGCCCCCCATATTGACTCCATGGTTACGATTTAGATTGAGGTATAAACACAGGCTAGTTAGAGACAGACATGCATTTACTACTCTGCCTCGTCCTTTTGATCCCTACCACCAAGCCAGAGACATAACTAGGCTACAATAGCTTGGTGATGCCCATCATGTTAAGAGTCAAATCAGATGGATAACTAGCTCTGTGGAGCTAAAACTTGCAGGCACAGAGTTACGGCTGAGTAATTGGTCCAGACGACACGACTTTGGCAGCTCGATAAACAAGCTCCTTACGCCTTACATCGATACATCTTTCCTCCGGTTTATGTCTGTTTTCTTCGTGCCACACGTCAGACAAAAACACTCAGATGCATCTTGTTTGGATGAAAAGGTAATGAACTAGTTAGGTGTTCATTATGTCTAGTCTGGGACAGTGCAACTGCTACATTCTTTTAATAACTATTATCCAAGTATAAACTGCTGATTCAAGCCCTTGATATTACGAAGTTAAAATAATATTTTCATAAATGATGCTGACCGTGATGATAGTGTTTTTAAATCTCTCTCTCTTTCACACTTTTTACGATATTGTAAATGCATGTAATGACTCTTTCGAGCATTTATAAACTGCAATATCACCTTCTGGTTGCATGCCTGTTGTTTATTTTAGATTTAATTTGTCAATATACCTACGTTTATGCCTGGAAAAACCATGCACTGCTTACAAATACATTCTTTTTTCCAATTCTTCAACATTATTTGAATTTCCAGAATTTGAGTTTCCAGCAGTACACCTTTTGCGACTATTAAGACTAAGCGTTTTTGGCCTGGAAGCTGCATACATTTCTTTTTAGGCAGACCGAAGTGGTCAAAATTCCATACTGAGTCACCATGTAAGCTACATTAAACTAAAAATAGCATCTCGGTCCTTTCAAGTAACACCGACGGGAACGCTGGACCGATGAAATAAATATCCACGCCCGCAAGCAGGAAATACAACCTGTGGCGATTCCGATCCGGCCTCTCTAGCCCATCTCTTCCACGTCTAACGGGGGACAGAGTGACATTGCGAGACTCCCACGGGGGATTCGCACTCATACCTCCCAGCGATGTATTGGTTTCTTGCACAAACTGATCTGACCACAGGAAATGCAGTTTGCGAATGCATCGAATGTGGAATAAAGCATCTCAGAATGCCACTTAGCCATTAATGGCTTCTGCCAGCGAGAAGAAAGACGTGTATTCCTACGACGTGACGTCCGAGGCACTTTGATGTTAGACGCCGGGTGCTGGGACGGAGGTATCTGGCCACCGGTATATGAAATAGGACCTGGGAGAATAATCGCAGCCCGTGAGACTGATGCGGGCAGAGGAAATTGGAAATGTGAGGTCTATAAAGACAGGGGAGGGGGTTATTCGATCCTTAACACCAGCCACACCAAGTGAACATTACATCCTCCGTTGTTCGTTTCAATAGCAGAATATGTTGTATTTTGTCAAGGACAAAGAAAATCAACCGATCTTAACTGGCGCTCATGTTTAGGCAGCTGGCTACTAAAAAGCATTATTTTCTTTGATGCATCACAATTGAACATTAATTGTTCTGACCTTTCCACGCTGTCAGCTGTACTTCTGCTAAGCGATTGATATTACATGCTTGATAAAAACGAGCACACCTCCTCGTCACGAATGGATCCCAGCGCGCTCGAAGTTCCGCAGCCAGCTGTGCAGTCCTGGTACCGCAACATCTGCCGGCTGTGGGACTGAAGGGCTCCTACGTGATCTATCCTGCACCATGAATTACTTCTTAACTAAAAGCCCATGCATACGACAAGTTTCGTATAACCAAGATACTCACAAAATAACACATTTCAACCTATAAACCAAAATTATTGCCAAGGTATAGTAACGTATTAATCACAGTAGTTAACCCAAAGAAAATGCTATAATGACGAAAAATAAAAACGTGTATAATACAAAATGTATCAACATCATAGGTAAGATTAAATATACATGTTATCCATCTTCTGACTGAGTCTATGGAAGCGCATGGAGCTGGTGCGCAAACCTCACGCACTCAGACCTCAGCAGCAGCAGCAGCCAATAAAGACGCGCTCATCCTTCGGCCGTATAAAAGGCGCCGCGGTCCCCGCATCCGCTCAGTCCCCCGCGTCCCGCTCGGGCGGGTCCCTGCGAGCACTGCGCACTCTGAGCACTTTGCGCACTCGGGACGGACCCTGCGCTCTGATGGAGCGCCGCAGCCGCGCCGTCCCGGAGCCTGTCAGCTTCCACACGCGTCCCCATGAGCGGTGAATCGCAGGGCTCGCTAGCCATGAACTGGTCCGCCGCTTCTCGGGGAAACGTGACGCCCCTGGAGCTGGAGAACCGCCGGGCGCTGCAGTACGGCCAGTTCTCCTCGTCCACGTCGGTCTTCCTGGCCGTGCTCATGACGCTGCTAGTCCTGGCCACCGTCCTGGGCAACGCGCTCGTCATCCTGGCCTTTGTGGTGGAGAAAAGTTTACGCACACAAGGAAACTTCTTCTTTTTGAATTTAGCCATTGCGGATTTCCTAGTGGGTAAGTGCCTGGGCGCTCAGTGCCGCTCTCTTTTATTATGGCCGATAAGTACATAAGTATATATTCCCCTGTCCATCAAACATGACGCGCTTTTTAAATGCATGCCAGGTACACGGAAGTACATCTGAAATTGCAATTCAGATTAATACGTTGATTTTTATGTCGTGACTAGGAGGCTTTTGCATCCCCGTTTATATACCGTATGTCCTGACCGGGGAGTGGAGACTTGGTCGAGGTCTCTGCAAACTGTGGCTGGTGGTGGATTACACGCTCTGCACCGCGTCCGTCTTTAACATCGTCCTCATCAGCTTCGACCGGTTCATCTCTGTTACCAGAGCGGTAAGGAAACGGCTTTTAATTTAAAGAAACCTACTAAGAATTACTGTAATCGAAATCGCCGAAACAGTTTATGCAAACGCCTGCGCTCCCTGGCAGGTGAACTACAGGAGTCAGAAGGGCGTCACCCGGCAGGCGGTGCTGAAGATGGTGAGCGTGTGGCTGGCCGCGTTCCTGCTCTACGGCCCGGCCATCGTCAGCTGGGAGTACATGGCGGGGGGCAGTGGGGTCCCCGCTAAGGAATGCTATGCTGAGTTCTACTTCAACTGGTACTTCCTAATGACTGCCTCCACCGTGGAGTTCTTCACTCCATTCATCAGCGTCACCTACTTCAACCTGAGCATCTACATCAACATCAGGAAGCGCAATCTGATGCGAGCGGAGCGGCCGGCCAGCGTGGGGCCCCGGGACTGCGAGATGGAGCTGCGCGGCAGGCCTGGCCCCGAGGAGCGCCAGGTGTTCTTCGTGCGGCCCGCGCCGGCCCCCGGTAGCAGCAAGACCGCAGAGACCGAGTGCAGGTCTGGGGGCCGCATGTTCCTCGGCGCCAGGGGCTCGGCGGTTGTGGACAGCGGGCTTCTGGACCTGCCGCCGCTGCAGGTGGAGGACCCGGCCCAGAGGGCAGGCGAGGGCCCTGGCCGGCCCGCTGTGGCTGCCTCGGACAGCTGCATGGCCAGCCGCTTCCGCCTGTCCAGAGACAAAAAGGTGGCCAAGTCTCTAGCAGTGATCGTGTGTGTCTTTGGCCTCTGCTGGGCACCCTACACGCTGCTAATGATCATCAGGGCGGCATGCCATGGTCAGTGCGTGCAGCACTACCTGTACGAGACCTCCTTCTGGCTGCTGTGGATCAACTCCTCCATCAACCCCGTTCTCTACCCTCTGTGTCACACAAATTTCCGAAGGGCTTTCAACAAACTGCTCTGCCCCGCCAAGGTCAAGATCCAGCCCCAGTACATGGAGCAGAAATGCTAATGGGGAGGGGCCTGGTCATGTGACCATTCCAGTCTCTTCTGTCAGGTGAGCCCTTTAAATATGGCGTGGCTCCGCGGACTAATGACTGATTTCATGCATGGACACGCTGGATGCAAATCGCAAAAGTGACAGCCTGACACACTCTATAAAAATGTATTTGAGTCCAAGTCACAGTCTTCTTCAGTCATGTTGGTCCAAGTCCTGGCAGCATGGTCCAATGAAATATTCTCGTAATAAATGACTGAATCAAATTTTGGTTCCTATGTGAATTGAATACACTGGACTACACCAAACCAGCAGGTACCAATAGTTACCACAGAAGGATTTAACACAGACTGCATAAATCTCCTAGCTAGCTGCTCAATAGGCTCATTTTGTTTTCCCTCAAAAACAAGATCTTACTCATCCTAATATTTATCACTGTCTATATGCTGCTGTCTTGTGTTGTGATTTTAAGAATCTGTTATGGAATATATAGTAGCAGTCCTGGAATATTAAGTTATGCAGTAAATATATTAAAAACTTGCAAGACTAAAAATATAAATTCATTAAATGGGTTTTAATAAGAATGGACTTGTATGTATTTTTTGTTAAAGTAAAAAAAAAAAAAGACTTAGGATAGACTATGGAGAACATATTTCACAGCCTGGGTTGACTAGCCATTGATATAGTTTATGATGCGAGGTAAATGGAGGGTAAATCACCTGAAGAGAAACTGCTTACTTCCAGTTTTCTGGAAACTGCAAACTATTGATTCACAAACCCCCGACAATACAACTGCACAAAACGTAGCCGGATATGAAGCAAAATCTACCCATCAATCACTAAGGGCACCTCAGTTACCACGTTTTTTTTTCTCCAAGGGAAGAGTAAAACAAGTGTATCAGAAACAGGCAAGCGACGCTGATGGCAGCTCTCAAATGAGCGTCTCCGGGTAAGGGCCATCCTCTGCGTTTTGTTAATTTAGAAGAAAATACATTTTAATTCCGCACTTGGTACTTCACAAATTACCGTCTGTCACATTTCAGCCACCATTAAACCTCAACATTGAGGTTGTGCCAGAATTCAGAGGAAAACTAGGAAGGAAGCGATGACGAGGAATTCACTGGCGGCAGCTTTCAACCAGAAAATTCAAAGGCACTCTATTCAAATACAAAATCTCAGCTGCCATGACAGAAACAAAGATTAAATGAGGAAATTGTCAGATTAAAATTTCATTACTCTTACCAGAGAAAAGCCATTATCTTACAATGAAGTATGGTTAATCGCAATTTATTGTTTATTTGTGCAAATGACGTGATTCTTGCTGTATTTCTTTTCACTGAATTACATTTAGGTTATGCAGACAATACAGATGGAAAAACCCAAAAGGAAAGGAAATGAACAAAAGCCCCCTTTCATCCCCTGCCCAGGCAGATCTGGAATTAAATGTCTTTTCATGACTTAAGGTCTACAGTAGCTGTTGTATTCTCTCTAGTCCCAACGGGACCAAATGCAGCTCAAGTTATTAACAGCGGTCACTTGCCTTTTTTTAAGCATCCATGCGCCCACACGCACACACACACACACGCACACACACACAGAGCAACACACTAAAGATACGCACAGTAAATAGCGGGTTCCTCCACCAAATTGCACCCAACAACCGGAAATCTCACGGGAGAGGAGCAGCCACCCTCAGAGGATAATCGCCGCAGACATACTTGTCATCACGTGACGGATATGGTTTGTATACACTCGTGTTTACTCAGGATTTCAAAAACTCAGCACGCGCAGAACGATATGGGAGCAAGTTCACAGAATCTCTTATAGGCTGCCAGGACATAAATGTGGCTGCCCTGCCAACTGTAAGATAGGGGAAAGCATGCCACCAGACTGATAATGGCGCATCCCAATTAGGCTGAGAAGAGGCGCAGACCTGCTAGCATGAACGGCCAGCAGAGAGTCACGGCAGCGTCAAGGTGGGGCACTGGCGCGCTCTCCTTCTTAGTTTCAGGTTTGTCAAAGGAATGATTTCAGAAGAACAAAGTGCTACACGGAGGGAGTTTGGCGATAAGCTTGGCAGGACAGACACTGTGGGAATGGGAATTAAATCATTCTTCAGAAGGAGGTCATAGGTGAATGCAACAGGATGAAGAGAGAGAAGAAAGAGTAAATAAGAGCAACTGGGTTAGAAGGGGCCTGTGTTCAACACTGGATGGAGGATTTAGAGAGAGAGGGGTCAGAGGACTTTCAGTGGCGCCCCCTACAGGACCAAGCCCTCGTAAACGGGACCGTCGGCCTCTGGGGACTCCCTCCGTAGCCTCAGGTGCTCCAGGGTGTTGTGGAAGTGCTTGTTAATCTGATCCGTCTCCTCACTCGATTCTAGGTTTGGGAGCTCTTCTCGGATTTTCTGAATGAGCTGGTTCAGGACCTGGACGGTCACCTGTGGGACACACAAAGTACTTCATTAAGCTCCCAAAGACAGCTGCGAGAGAGAGTTTATACTTTCTGTGAAGTTCTGACACTCTATTCATCACATCCCTAATGCCTACATAATCATTCATAAGAGACCCTCAAACCTTTAAAACATTTATTCTTTTTTTTATTCAAAATCTGGTATGTATGGGTGCGCCTCAACTTTATGTTCCATTCTGATGAACCAATCATACGTGGAATATAAGTAAATAAGTACTGTCACTAAACCAGTAATTAAAAAGTAAATTGATAAATATGAGTTCATTTGGTTCAACAGGAAAAATAACAGTATGAATCTCCCAGCCACTACAGAGACTGGAAGTGTTGCAGGCTAGGGGCTGCCATCAGCCAACATCCACAGAACCAAATACAGAACGAAATATCATAAGGAGATCTCTCGTAAGGCGAGGAGCATCTGTATACCAATCACATCGGCCATTATTTTGACAGCACCTGATGCCAAGCATTGCCAAAACAACAAATAGGCAATCCAAAACAACTATTCTTTTAATATATTTTTGCACATATAAATATATGAATACTAATACGTGCTTGAAGGTGTATAAGACCAGCAATTATCTGATGTGGCCACAAACTGCAGGACAAGAATGACCGACCCCCCCCATCCCGAGGACCAGGGACCCACAGCTTCCCCGTTATTACCCAACGCCGTCACCCCCGCTACCCGCTCTCAGAAAGACGCCGCGACGTTTACGAGAAGAGCGACCGGCCTTGAAATAAAGTAACACTAAGAAAGACCGGAGGGCGTACCGCATCATTCTCCTTCCCGTAAAAGTATAAGTATCTGTTCAGTATCTCTATGAAGAGCTGCACTTGCAAAGATGGGTCCATGCACTGGTTGGCAATCTTCAGAGCTTTCTTCAGGCACTCCATCACCCTCTTCCCGTCCCGGATCTGAGAACGACACAGCAAATAGACTCGGCCACTTCAGGAAGCACTTCCTCCCCGGACAAAGTAAATACTCAAAATTCTGCGTACAAGTGAGAGGCTGTGAGGCAGTGCTGCGTTTTGCCGTGTGGTATCATTTCCATACTTTGTTTTTCTGTGCAATGTCCGTTGCTAATTGCGGGTATGGTTCTGCAAACACATTAATCCACATTTATTACCGACAACATGTTTAACTATTTGGTAATTTGGTTATTGGCGTTTAAAGTGTTATTTATTATGCTGAAATGAGATTTCTTAGAGACCTGGAGGAAATTATTATTTTGCCCATTAGAAATAATGGAAACAGCCTCCTAATACTGGAGTTTGGAAAATCCAAGTGGTTTCTTGGAACCAATTACAGTTGGACAACGGGCACACTAATATAGATGGGGGGGACAAATAGAAGACACAAGATTTCCCTAGCAACAAAGAAGCATGACTTCTCCCAACAAAAGGAGGTGCTCTGGGCCCTACCAGCAAAAGGAGGTGCTCTGGGCCCTACCAACAAAAGGAGGTGCTCTGGGCCCTACCTACAAAAGGAGGTGCTCTGGGCCCTACCAAGAAAAGGAGGTGCTCTGGGCCCTACCAACAAAAGGAGGTGCTCTGGGCCCTACCAGCAAAAGGAGGTGCTCTGGGCCCTACCAACACGCACCCGTAAGGAGGGAGACACTAAAACAAATGTGACAGCTTCGCATTTCCGGAGACGCAGGCGGCCCACACACCTCCTCCCCGCTCTTGTCGGTGTTGCGGCCAGACCAGAAGAGGTGTGCGCAGGTGCTGACAGCCCGGCACTGGTCGGGTTTTTTCAGCAACTTGGAGGCGGCAAGCGCACACTGCGTCCGCAGCGGCTCGTGATTCTCCTCACTGAAACAGCGAGTCCGCTCGAACGTGCCCACGATCAGCGTGATGGCGGCCAGCTGGGCCTTCGAGTCGCTGATCTCATCCTCGTACAGTGAGAATGCCTGGGAGAGAGGGGAGGGCACACAGGAAGTGATGTCACTCAATGTGGTCGTCATAAGCAACAACACCACCCTTAGCATACACAGAACACAGCATTGAGCCACTTAAGACCTCTAGGATTACAGGTTTCCTAACTTTTTAGCCCACAACCACCAAAATAACAGTGCCAGAAACTCACGACCCCAGATGTTCCTGAGGGGGGCCCCCTTGGTAGATTTCGCTGAACAAGGGAAGGTTCCCACTCAGAAAAATTCATCATAATTGACCAGTTGTGATGACAGTTATAATAGAATTCTTTTCACCCTGGAAATCATCTCATACCACCCACTTTGGGAATCCCTGCTCCAAGTTATGCACCCAGCATATTTCTGCTTGAATAATTTATTTTTCATCCCCAATAAAGTTCATGTCCTTGTGGTAATTGTAATTGGGAGCTTTGTCCCAATTACAATTATAAATAAATAAATATATAAATAAAGTATTTCTATCTATCTATCTATTGTCTGCAATGACATCAAATCCTTGTAACATGCATAACAACAATGCACCATGAAATATCTGCTCTACTGTCACGGTGCATAGCGATTTATTTTTCTCCATAAACGGTGACATCCACAACTTACGGTTAATTGGCCATAATGGTTTGCTGACATTTAGGGCATTTCACAAAGCATTTAACCCCGATAAGCGGTACTTTTAGACAAACGCGCAAAGCACATGAACCTGTAGCTTGCTACGTATCCATAGCGACAGACGTCTGACTGGACTCTGATTAAAGGCACATACCCACGACCGGCAATCCTTAGCAGATACTGTCGCACATTTTATTAGAAAGGAGTATTCAGTGACTGACGACCAGCTTGACAATTAGAAAATAGATTTTTTTTATAACAGTACAATTTGTGCAGGCGAGAAACAAAGTAAAATTTCATGCCTAATGTGGGCCCCCCAGTTCAGCAAAGCCCAACGGTTTAAACCCAGTTAAATCTCAGAAGATGGAGCGCTGCCAGATCCAACTCAGAGCAGCTTGTCATACAGCAGGCCTAAGAAAAAAACCCTCCGTTTCTACACGCCAGGCTGATGGAAGCCCATATTTTACGGATATTTTTGGGTTTCAAGATGACACCATCAGGTAAATATCTTCTTACAAACCAGCATTAGGTTTCAAAATAATTAGGAACTTTGAAATGCAACAACCCTCAGTGTGTCCTGAGAAGCTACATTAGCTATTCATTATGGATGACAGGCCCGAGCAGAGTGTCCAGGTTCATTAGCTAGTGTTTGTCAAGATGCATTCTGGATGTCGCGTAGAATCCAACAAAGGAAACTGATTAATTTCTTTGTCCATTTTTAGTTTCCCATCATTAAAATATATGTCATAATGTTAACATTAGCAGAGGGACTCCTCTTTGTCCACACATGCTCTTTCATTGGAACTGACACATAACACAACAGAGCGCTCCTTTAAGGTCACTCCAAATTACTAGCATTCCAGGCATCCCATTATGCTCTCCACTGCCCAGCAGACCTCCCAGAGATGCAGACGCGTACCTGAGACATGAACTCGTAGGCGACCGTCTCGTGGTTCTCGAAGCCGATCTCGCCAGCCGCCAGCGCCCCCTGCAGGAAGAGGCGCAGGGGCAGTTCTGCCAGCTCTGCCTTAATGAGCGCGCTGATGGTCTGATGGGCGAAGGAGAATATCTTCTGGCATTTTTTCTCCCACTTGTCATCCTGGAAAAAAAGAATCATTTAGCAATTAATTTCTTGGCATCCAATCAAGATCCTAAAAATGTCCATTTGTTTGTACAGCTTATTTATTGGACCCATTCAGGTTCAAGTGCCATGTGAACAGTGAGCTGCAGTGAGTCCTGGGAGCAGGCGTCACTGCCTCTCGTCCGCTAAGAGAAGGACTTTACTGCACACTGCCTCATTTCTTAAGGGACAGCTACTCAAGCCAAGCAAATGAGACGGGCAGACAGAAGACCGAATACCAATTTTGCTGGTGGAGCTGCTCATATTTGAAGATGACTAAGTCCACACCAAGAATCGGCACCTTCCGAAAATTTATTTTAATCCTCCAAAGTATAGGGCGGTTATTTAAATTTAAATTAAGAATCACACAGAAACCGGACTTCATGGGACATCTGAGAAGAGCAAAAATGATCTGATTCCCTTTGCTAATTAAAAACGCTAAATTTAATTACAAGGGAGGAAGAAAAGAAATGCAGAAGTTTAAAGTGGGGGGAGGCTGTCGGTTGCGGGAAAGTCGCTGAAGCCAAGAGCGAGGAAAGTGGGGGGCGGCTGTCGGATGCGGGAAAGTCGCTGAAGCCAAGAGCGAGGAAAGCGGGGGGCGGCTGTCGGATGCGGGAAAGTCGCTGAAGCCAAGAGCGAGGAAAGCGGGGGCCGGCTGTCGGATGCGGGAAAGTGGCTGAAGCCAAGAACGAGGAAAGCGGGGGCCGGCTGTCGGATGCGGGAAAGTGGCTGAAGCCAAGAGCGAGGAAAGCGGGGGCCGGCTGTCGGGTGCGGGAAAGTGGCTGAAGCCAAGAACGAGGAAAGCGGGGGCCGGCTGTCGTATGCAGGAAAGTGGCTGAAGCCAAGAACGAGGAAAGCGGGGGCCGGCTGTCGTATGCGGGAAAGTCGCTGAAGCCAAGAACGAGGAAAGCGGGGGCCGGCTGTCGGATGCGGGAAAGTGGCTGAAGCCAAGAACGAGGAAAGC
>JAODKM010000008.1:18401411-18413137 GCA_026780845.1 Petrocephalus sullivani | reverse complement strand
ACGTGAGGCACGGTGTATCTGCCTAATGCCCGACACGAGAGCCTCGGAACCGGCCCGGGGACGTGAGGCACGGTGTATCTGCCTAATGCCCGACACGAGAGCCTCGGAACCGGCCCGGGGACGTGAGGCACGGTGTAGCGCTCGGCAGGGGAGCCTCGGAACCGGGCCGGGGCTGTCGGGCAGCTAGCTATGTGGGACACAGAGGCCCGCGTAAGCAGCCCTATTACCCGGGGAGTCACGCCGTATGATACGCAGCCGGCCGGGCGACAGGCACCAGGGAAAATGTTTATTCCGCGAGAGAATGAGTGAGAATCCCGGCCGCAGCTAGGCCTCTGCGCCGCCCGGCCCTGCGCGGACCCACCGCGGACCGGCCGCACGCAGCAGCCCTGCCGCAAAGGCAGCGCAGTACGCTCCGCTTTCATTGTACGACGGAAATATTCCGTGCATGCTAACCGTTAGCTACACTTACCATGGTTATTAATTATGCTTCAGGAAACACCGACAGATAGCCCCTCGCAGACGCGCCTCGTCATGTGACTACGCTGCAACGCCTCTTCCGCAGGACCGCCCTCATTGGCTAAGACATCAAATAACGGCCTCTCTTATTGGTCATTGGCAGTTTGATTGACGGCAAAAACGTTCAATGGGAATAACATGATTTTATAGTAGATTTGAGCAGCACAGTTTTGAGAAAGAGCGCCTTTGCGTTTATTGCGGGTTTTATTGCGCTTGCCAATGCTCTGGCTTTTGGTACTGTAATGTCAACTGGACCTTTTTCGCTTTTCAGAGCCGATATAACTAGTATGTAATCGATTTGTTTGTTTAAGTAGATGGTGTTGAGAACATTCTTAGTTCTTATGTTATCAAGATGTTATCAAAAGGTTGCGTTTTACGGATTTAACAGTTAATCGTTTAGGTTTATTACATCCGAATTGTTACTGCCGAGTGACGTGCATGATCCGTCTTGCTCGGGGAATCCGCTCTGTTTCGTCACTTCTAACTTGACCAATCAGTGGCTGCGTGGGCGTGGCATCTGCGAATTTTCCCGCGAAAAAACGCTACGGCATAAGGAGATTAGTTGTGTTGTGCCGAGTTGTAAAACAGTTCCGCGATGGAAAAGGAGATGTTCCATAAGCTCGCGTCCAAAATGGGCATAAGGTCAGCAAGAATATTACGGTAAGCTGAGAGAAGTTTAGGTTTGTACCAGATAAGGCATCGTGGTATGATCATTATGGCTGACAGCGCTGGTGTTTGGCTTTCTTTGAGAGGTATTGCGCTTGCACTCACATGGCTGAATACCTAGTACGTGCTGCTAGTTAGTAGTTAGCTAGTTGTCGTGTTACTGCCATCGCTCAGCCGTGCTCCAGAAAGGGAGGCGGGGGTGCGGCGCTGATTTAGGGGAATGCCATTTTCAGCTTCGCTTCTCACGGAGAGAGAGCTGCCCGTAACCCTGTTGCACGTTGCAGCCGAGCTGAGGAGTATTTCCGGCTGTCCCGGATCAGATGCACCGGCCTGGGAAGCAGCACTGTCACCGGCACGGCTGTGATGTGTCTGGAGCTGGCAGCTACAACCATGAGGCATCCTCTGGACAGGGTAAGCCGGCCGGCCCCCACAGCACAGCCCCAGGGCGCCTTCGCCTTCCTGCATCCGGCGGCACGTCTGTAACTGGCAAATGGAGCGCATCTGATCAATACTGCTATTATGTGTGTGTGTTTTTCTTTCTTTCTTTAACAGGAGTATGTCGTCAAATTGTCAGGCCTGAACAAGAGCGCCTACCAGAGCAGTCTGAAGTCTATGGAGTGCATTCTGGGCCTGGAATCCCATTTGGGGCTGGGGGACCTGGCTGTGCAGTACGGCTGCATGCAGGCTGCCGGACCAGCTGGCCGGATCCTGCAGAGGTGAGCCGGGGCACGGGTCCCCCTGTGTCCGGGGGGTTCCCCGTGTCGGACCACCCTGCTGTTGTTGACCAGAGTAGCATGTAGCCAGTGGTATGGATTCGGCACTGCAGGAGGTGAGGAGCTTTTCCGGGCGGGAGTGAGTGTCTCCTCCTGTGGGTCGGGCATCGTGGCTTGGATATGGTTAGGGGGGAGTGTGTGGCTGTGGGTTAGCACCCCATGCCCGTCATTGGAAGGTTGTTGTGTCAAATCCCATGACTAACTGAGGGAATCGCAAGAAAGCCATGTAATGATTTTACCCAGTTAACAAATATTTCTATTATTGATTTAAAAAAAAAAACGTTTTCTTTTTCTCAATGACCAACAATAATTATTTACAAACATTTGTCATGGAGTAAAATATAGTAACCTATTAAATCCTTTTTATTAAAAATGAAAATAAGTTCATAACGAGTAGGACTTCCCCTGATCATTCCCTGGTGTTACTTCATTAGTTGGTTACCAGTAGGGGGGCAAGCCAAGTTATTGCATGTTCTGCTGTCTAAAAAATGCAATTACAGCAGCTTAATAATATGCTGTGTTCCATTTACCTCGGAGGTTGGAGTCAGAGCTGGGAATGACATCACACCCGCCTTCCAGTAAAGCAAGCCAGAATGCCATTTGGCAATATCAGGGACCTGTTTCAAAAAGCCAGATTTCTTGTTTAGCCGGATAGCTTGTCAGATTTAAGGCACCCCAAATTAAATGGCCTTTATCTTCCTTCACTTACATTTAGCCCAGACTACCTTAAATCCGAGAAGTTATTTGGAACATGGAATTTTGTGCATAAAACGCTGCAGCAACATGCCCACAGATAGCGGTTGCACAGTATTCTGTGCACGACTGATTTAATGAGCCACAAATAAGACATGAATGCTAACAAACAGCAAATAAACTGCAGTTTTAACTGCACCCTTTATCAACAGAAGTTATCTGAATTCAAAGGTTGGGCTTATGTAGATTCCGCCGACTTTCCGATTTGGAACTTAGAATTTCCGAATCACGACCTCGATATCCATGATTTGAATCATTACATTTGCAGCCTATTTTATATGGTATATCATTGCATGCATTTTATAAGAGAGACCTTTATTGATTGTCGCGGGGGGAAACTTGTCCAGTAATGTCCAGAAAATAAATGAATAAAACAAGGGATATTGCAAGTAAAAAAAGGAAAGCTGTAAATGAGAATCCATAACGAAAATCATTAGCGTGATAATAAGTGGTACAGCTGTGCACAACAGTGTACCTCTGTGGTAAATGGGGTACACAATGGCTGTTGTGTAGATGGCATATGCACTGTCAATGTCCAGTCAGACTTCTGGTATCTTTAGAAGAGGCAGCATTGTGCTGTTGTATGGCAGTGACCCTTTACACTCATAGAAGAGTAGGAAGCAATTCCTTTGTACCTTTGGAAATGGAAAATAATGTATTGTTGTTATCAGTGCACTGCACCTTCTCAGATGGAGACTTGCCGTCCTTTCCGTGCTGTAGGTACAAAGCTAGTCTCCCCGAGGCCCAGCAGACCGACCTGGATTTATCCAAGCCGCTCTTCACTACAGCAGCCCTCCTCACAGCGTGCAGGTAACTGTCACGCTAGTGCTCTTTGCTACGGAGTCCCGGAAGGGGCATGGAAGGGAATTAAATTGATGGTTGGAATAAAATGATTGATTTTTTTTTTGCAAAACCTTTGCAAAATCTCGTAATACTTTTCCATTCCTAATGGTAACAGTGCTGTGTCTGTGTAAAGTTTATTTTGTACTAATAAGTATATACCTAAACGATACATACATGTCCAGTTAAGTGAGTTTAATTCTTAAAACAGTGGAGTTTAATGTGCACCACATAACTTTCATATTAAGTGTTTTTATACGCATTTATTAGTAATTGTACCGAGTCCATTCACTGCCAGTGACTGTAAGCAAGACTGATAGACTGCTGAAAGTGCACACAAAACATTGAAGTATTAGTTAAAATTTGCCCATAAAGAAAGATATCTGGAAAACCAAGATGGTTGCTTGCAGCCATCAAACTGAATATAAAGAATTTTATTGTGGTGTCAGAGTTTTGAACACACTAACTCGTTTCCTATGATTATTTCAGTATACATCCACATATTCCCCACGTACGTCACCAAGGCACAACACCAGGCTGGTAGCCGATACTCAAAAGTGGTTTCAGGTTAAAACCTTAGCTATGACACTGCGGTTAGCTAAATGTCTGTATCATTTAGGTTCATACTTATTAGTCCATTTATTCTGTCTTCTGTACTTAAATCGACAAAAAACTACAGTTATTAGTAACGGAAAAGTACTGAGAGATCACGTAAAGGTCCATGTCTCTTTCGAGGATCCGTAGCTTCCTAACCAACTCCCTATTTCAGCATAATTAATTCCTGGGCTGATGTAATAAAGTGTCCTCTATGGTGTTGGCATGTGTGGCCGGTCGCCTTGGTTGTAAAGAAGAAATATCCTCACATAGGTTGGTTTGCTGACAGGTGGTGTCCTTTGTCTTCCTCCCAAACAGGTGCATGAAGATCAAAGTGGACAGGAAGTTGGCGACCTCTTCTGGAGCTAAGAAGGGGATGCTAGACCGACTCTGTGTCCAGCTCCAAAAATTTGGCCAGGAAATTTGCAGTAAGTTAATCCATTTGTGCAGGAATGGCGTCAGGAATGTGGATTGTTAATAGAAGCAGACGCAGGGCGTAGTATTGGTAGGGACCAGATCCTTGGATTGTAGGGGACCAATAAGGTGATGCTGAGTTTTACTTTTAACCAAAAGCAGTGTAAATGCTAGTTGTCAGAAACGTAAATCAAAAGCTCAGTTTGTCAGCTATATTCGATTTTAATCTATGTACGAAATTAGCTGTCTGTCCACAGTGAGGATAGATTCAGGTCATAGGTTGCTCAGTGGTTGTCATGACTACGTCCCCCATGAGTTCACTGGGTTTCATTCTGTGAGCTTCATTCTACAACTTGGTTTAATATTGAAATGGATTAAGGATGGATGAATGGTATTGGCGACCGCAGACTTCATCTTCTTTTGGTGTAAATAGCATAGGTCGATGTTTCTCAAAGCAGTCCCCGGGGACCCAGAAGACTGGAGCAAAAAAACGTGGATCATCTCGGGGGCTCAGGGGACCAGGTTGAGAAACACTGGCACAGATTGCTTATGTTCATTCATGCCCCCTACAGGTGAGATGAAAACAGGGACAGCAGCTGAAAAAGACCAGTCCAAAACGGCAAAGAAAAGACAAAAGACACTTCTGGAGGTTATTGAACAGAGAGAAGAAGGTAAGAGAATTGGCAGGATGCCCCGCTGTGTGGGTATGAACCCGGGAGGGACGGGAGGCCGTGCAGTCCCCAATATTTCCTTTGGCCTCATCCGTCCCTCCAAGCTGCCCTCCCTAGTATTAGACTCCCTCCTACACCGTGGTATTTTATGAGTTATTAGCGGAGTAAGACTTGCATGCTGTGTGTTGAGATCGTCTGTGTCTCTGTTGTAATGAAGATCCAGAAGAGTAAAGCTTACGGTTTAAGTACTTTGAGCTGAGAGGAACTTTGTTCCACAGTCAGACTCTGGTGCTGGATCCTTCCAGCTCTACACAGGGTTAAAAATGAAAACAAAACTGCACTTCTGTTTGCTGTGACTCACTCACCACATCTGCGCTGTGCAAGGAGGTATCAGCTGTCACTCAAGTATGCCCCTCCACCCCCCTACCCCCAGAGCTCGAGGAGGAACTGCTAAAATCTCCCAAGCAACACAAGGCTGACTCACAGGAGCCCACGAAACAGAATTATGAAGAATGGAAGAAGAGCGTCTTGGAGAACGCCTTGAAGGCCACAAAGGGGGACTCATAAATGCTAAAGCTGGCTAGCGGTGGCCTAAAGTCCGCTTGGTGTTTACGGAGCTGCAGGGTTTGACCTTTCTGAAGTTTCCCAGAACTCTCCGTTCATATTCAGCTGCAGTATTGCCACCCATGCACTTACGTACCGGTGGAGAGGACGCAGGGTAATGAATGGAACAGTGTCGTCGAAAGGTTTGATGCGTTGGCGTTACTTACCCAGGTCTTCGGAAAGACGTCTCAGGCCTTTTGTTTTTAGGGCTTGTGCGAAGCCACTCCATTCTAACGATTATAAAGCGTTTTATGTCTTTGCGTGGTCGCTTTTACTTAAGCTTTTTAATTATGGTCTTTACAATTTATGAATTCACCGTCATTTCTCACATCTACGGAGAGTTTGATTGAATAAAACGTGCAGTTTGTCAGTAGAGACTTCCTGTGTGTGTGTGGGTTTGCGTAGATTAAAAGTGAGCACCAAAATGTCCCCAAAGTGCAAAGTGCGGTAAAACCTGAAATTTCCCTACTCTTAGGGACGTCTTTTCAGGTCCCCGTTTGGAAAACCTCAGTTTCATAAAAATCTGTGAATGGAATCAAAAAAGTAAAAGTGTCACAAGTCTTGTATTTTGTTTGGTTACTTATGGTTAAGGGTGTGGTGATTGGGATTAGGGTTTTCCCATAGAAATGAATGGAAGGTCCCAATTTAGACAGGTATGCTGAGACTTTGTGGGGGGGGGGTTGCACCACCTCAAGGGTGCTATACGTTTAGATGCATTAGAAGTGAAGAATTCAGCATCAGTTGATGGTTAATTATGGACTGAGCTCAGAGTGGGAGGTGTGGCAGGTCAGCGGGCAGAACTCCTGTCTCTTTGCTGTAGGGTTGGGGATTTGAATCCTGTGTGTGTGTGTGTGTGTGTGTGTGTGTGTGTGTGTGTGTGCGCGCTCGAGTGGGCAGATGAGTATGATAGCCATGTGAGGTTTCAGTTGGAGCATTTTCTAAAACCCGGTTTGAGAAGACTGTTTTAGCAGACATACTCATTTTCAGGTTGACTCGGTAGCACTGAAGGCCGGTTAGGTAATACAACATTGACATGGGTTGCAGCACAAACTGTTGGAGGTAAAAGATGGGTCTATAACTAGCCAATCTGAAAAATGTTTGCTATATTATCTTTGGACAGATGGTGATGTGTATAAAATAGGTAGTCATACTTAGGAGCAAATTATTATCCTGAGTCACTGCTTGCAGAAGTACTGCGATGTTTCACTGGAGATGCATGCATTTAAATGTACTCATTTCAAATAGAAGCAGCAGAATACTTTTCCTCATAAATTCCAAAGTCTGTATTATTCAAATCATTGTGACATCATCATAGCTATGTAGGACTGTGCCTATGTGCCTGGTAATGGATATCACTGATCTGAATTCACTCCAGTGAATATGTTATATGTATTATAACATATATTGTAATATGTTAATGGTAGCAATATAATCGTGTGAGGTCTATAAATTGCTTGGGCAAGGGTTACTGGCCTGTTATTCTGTGTGAGATTAGTTCTCTACACATTCTAAGACGGCAGATATGCAAATTGCATCCTGGGAGTGCTAATTACTTTATGAACAAAAGTATTGGGACACGCCTCTTAGTCATTGAATTCAAGTGTTATATTCAGACCCATTACCATCAGTGTATAAAACTAAGCACCTAGTCATACTGTCAGGCTTATTACCATTTGTGAAAGAATGGGTCATAGGATCTTATGTGGAAGGAAATTTTAAAGTAATGGTAGGTCAGGGTTGGGAGGCATTGTGGGATTCTTATGTCTCAGCAATAAGTCCGTTTGTGAAATTTCTTCCCTGCTAGATATTCCACAGTCAGCTGTAAGTGGTGTATACATTATATAATATATGTGTGTGAGCCAGGCCTTCACGTCCAACATCATTGCCTGACCTCACAAATGTTCTTCTGGATCAATGGGCAAAAATTCCCTGGGCGCACTAAAATCTTGTGGAAAGCTTTTGCAGAAGACTGTTGGCTATTATAGCTGCAAAGGGGGACCAACTCCATATTGATGCCTATGGATTTAGATTAGAAGGTCATAAAAGTTCCTGAAGGTGAATTGGCCAGGTTTCCCAATACTTTTATCTATATAGTGTATTTTGAGTGAAGTATGCTGAATAGACAGAAATTTTGGAGTCCGCGTGCCTTAGGACTGTCACATACGGGTGATGATGGCGTGCCTTAGGACTGTCACATACGGGTGATGATGGTGTGCCTTAGGACTGTCACATACAGGTGACGATGGTGTGCCTTAGGACTGTCACATAATGCATACATCACCCCTCAAAAAGAAAAGGGAAAAAAAAATATTGCATCATAAGAAATAAACATCAAATATTTTTATTTTGGACTGTGAGTTTCCTTAATATTGCACATTTAAATATGTTTTCTCCTTGTATGTAATCTTTATCTAAAGAAAAAAATCTCTCTTCATATAGGTGATCCCAGCCACACCTAGCTAACTCTTGTTTTATAATATGACGTCACATTGTACCTGGTAGTGGGTTTTTTTGCTGGCGGCACTGTCGTGCCATTGTGACATCTCTCTCCGGGTAATCACTGCAAGCAAGCCATTTCTATTTGCAAACACAAATCCACATGCAATCCCCACCCCACCCTGAAATCAAACTGAAGAATTTTGATTCACTGCTTGCATTACCAGAGGACTGGTCAGAAATTTCCCACAAAAAGTGATAGCACCCCATACCGATCATTAAGCCATACCGAAGGGACACACTGCAATCCAATGGGGCTGCTAGGGATTCTGGGCCCGCAACCGAGACCAATTATGCTCCAATTTTCTAAGAACCATCCTAACCCCCCCCCCCACACACACACACACACAGGCATGTACACAGAGCCTCTGCTGTAATCAAGCTTCTCCAAAGTAGGTTACGCTACATTAAAGTGACCTTCACAGAAGGGAAGAGAGGGAGGTGAATGCACATTTAAACCTAACTGTGACCTTGTTAATGGCAATTCCAATGAATTCCTCTGTTAAAAACACTACTGTGTCAAAAATATCAGAGCTATCAAAATAAATTCCATCTCTATGAAAACACACATAAAATGCAAAATGGAGGAAGAAAATTAACATCAAGGTATGTTTGAATTCACGGCAGCGCGTGGCATTACAAATTAATTTAAATTACACACTTTAAATTTAATATCAATAGGCTACACAAAAACACCCTGTATGAGAAAAGAAATAGCAGTGCGCTCAGTTTCATGTGCGGATATATACGGTGAGCTGAAAATAACCTGTTATTTACGTTTTTACATCAAAATTTGTAGTAAGGTTGTAAACTTGGGAAAAATGTACAGTGTCGTTGTGTCTGGTGGCGCGTGCTGCTGGGCGCGCGGCGGCGCTACGGCGGCTGCGCACATCGGAGGCTCTGCATCCTCTTAAGCCGATTGGCAGCGGCCACCGCGTAGAAATGTTTCTGCAAAAAATAATCATCATAAAAATACATTGGGATAGTTCGTTTCACTTAGCTAACGAGATCCATTTACTTATGATGCTTTGGGATGGAGGGCAATTCTGTCACGCATTAAATTAAGCACACAGGCCTATTTATAGAAAAGATAAACACTGTCCCGAAACCTATATATGTCCTAAGTACAGCATGTTTGTTCCCCCTAAAATGATTAACACCCATACATGAGGCAGACGCTTTCCTCGTGATTAAGAACAGCTTAATTAATATATTAGCTTTAACCTCTTAAAGTACATATTATGGATTTACGAATAGACAGATTAGCATACATTCAATATTTTTACCACTTATGGTTAATTACCTAACAAAAGCAGAGAATCACCTAATATTTATGGACGGGCACTGAGTGTACATAATGTGCCTGGCTGCACAACTGGCATTTGCAAAACAACCATCTTCCTTACCATATATTATTTGCACAGTTTAATTACATTTTGTTACTGTTCATTGTATTTAAATAGGCTCAGCTATTGTCTGCTTTAAGTTCCGTTATTTCATCAGTGCATTTCTCCATTCCGTGCTGTGTATAATACGCGCTCTTCACCTTCCACTGCCGGTGGGCGGCCAGGTAGCGCTGCAGGTGCAGGTGGGATTTCAGGCGCACCCTCCTCATCCTCGCCTTCTCCTCCAGGTTGTTTAGCCAGCTGTGCTTCATGCAGCCCGAGGCACTGAGGCGCCCGCTGTGTCGGGGGGGGGGGGGCAGCACACGGGGGCGGACCGTCAGCACACAAGCCGCTACTAATGCGCTTTTACGCGCGCTGTCAGATCGCGTCTTACCCGATCGGTCACACTTCCAACTGCGGGGAAAAGAAAATAGGACGACGCAGCTTCCCACGTTTACAGCATGTGGACTGTAGTCCGCTCAGTAACGTTGTTCTCCGTTATTCAAGCCTTATTCGAAATGCAGAATGCGGAATCGAAAGCGGGGATTGTGAAGTGCGCCATGTATTCTCTCTAAAACACACAGGGCAAGGAAAGAAGCCACACTGTTGATATCAGCGATAATAATAATATAGGAGCCCTTTGTGGATAAGATTGGCCACCCCTGCTGGTGATGATTTGGTTTTACATACAACCCCTAATGACCTGTTTCAGGAGAGGTCTGACATTCACGTCAGTCGCAATTTGTTCATTGAGACAGTCAACGCCGGTTGAGTACCAAGGTTTATCAGAATCATTTGTGACATAGAAAAATGGCATTTTATTGCCCCTTCAGTGGAGTGCCATTTCCAATCTAACAGAAACAATTCATTCGGGGTGGAATGTAAAATATAAAATTGGAGGTTTCGCAGGATGGTGTTAGTGGTCACTGTTGCATGTTTATACATGATCAATATGACCTGTGGTGTGGCTCACATACTGCTAGGGCATGAAAAACTAATGACGGTTTCAGACAATGGGAATTGTAAGGGACAGACGATGTTCCCTCTGGATTTTAGAATAAAAATTCGTCACAACCTGGCAAGAGCTTAAAAACAAGGTATGCAAGTCATTCACGCATTCCTTTCGTTGGCTCTGACATCAACACCCCAGTGCGGCATCCGGGGATGGGTGGCCCGCCCCCCTGCATCTGACTCACACAGGACGCACTTAAACAGCCCCCATACGTCACAGAACCCCCCAGTCGTGAATTGCATGGTATTAGACAAATGTTTGCAACCCACGGAGAAGGTAGAGGAAATAAAAACAGGGGGGCCTGCTTGCGTTGATTCTGGCAGCACACAGCTGTGGCTCCTCGATTGGTTAGTCACGGGGGGGGGGGCCAGGGGTGGGGGGGAGCAAACATCTGTCACCCCACGCAGTACTGACTCATCCTACAATGCTACAAAATCCTATTGAACTGCCCCTACTCTCCCAGTGGCACTTACAAATGACAAAACTACGCAGGAGACAGCCACATATCTAACGAGTCTATTTCCGAAGGCGCACCCTTTGATCTGCTTCAACTTCTCCAGATAATCCAGGAGATAGAGCACAAAGGCTTCCACATAAACGAGAACCCAGCTCTCTGGAGAAGCCCGCTGCTTCTCCGAAAGCAGGAAGGCAATTTTTTGCTTTCTGGAAAGAACTGAATCAGAATTCTGATGTAACGGATTCGAGTGGAGTCAAGTCTCTCTTACGGGCTAGTCTGATTAGTATCTCTTGAATTTTTTTTTATATTTATTTTTTATAATTTTTTTTGCAGATGCTACTGTCAGTGACTTCCACAGAATGTTTACATTTTTACAGGGCTTGCATAGAAATTGTAATTCCCTGATTATACCTATACATTTGACAGGGCTGTAGAGGGCCTCGATCCAACTATTATGAAACAAAATACATTAAAATTAGGGCTGTCAAAATTGACGCGTTAACGCGGATTAATCCAGCGTTGTGATTAATCTGATTAAATATATTA
>JAODKM010000008.1:18350324-18373380 GCA_026780845.1 Petrocephalus sullivani | reverse complement strand
TCCCTGCTTAGACTGCTGCCCCCGCGACCCGACTCCGGATAAGCGGGAGACGATGGATGGATGGATGGATGGATGGATGGATGAAACAGAAATGTTTTGGTGGTGCTATAAAAGCTTTTTTTTAACCATTCATTTTAAAGAGAAAATGAAAAGGTGCACTATTTCATTACAGACATTCTTACAAGTCAGCCTCTTGGCTTGTGCCTTATATTAATGGCCAAATAACTCCAGAACCAGCCGGAGCGAATGTTTCATGGCTTCGGCAATCGGGGAACCGCAGCCAGACCTACTCGGAAAACGTCCTGCAGCTTGTGTATTTTCCTTAGGCAGCAACAGCGGCTAGCGGGAAACATCAAACGAAAAAGAGGAAAGCTTTACAAAGTCAGCAATACTGAGCACGTCCTCTAGTTTGAAAAATATGAAAGAATTTTCGGGGATAAAAGAGAATAATGAAGAGCTCTGTCAGATTTTCCATTACGGGGATCTGTTTGCTGGCTGGACGTCGAGTCTCATTGAAAAGAAAGTGTGGAAGAGGGGGGGCCGCTTCAGGCCGAGTCCGATCTGCGATGTGTGGGCCCTCGCCAGACCCTCGCCAGCTTTGGAAACCATCACATTTCATATAAGGTGGTAATCGGCCCTTTCTTTCTGAGAAACCAAAGCGGCCTCCGTCGCTGGGCGGTGTGACATCTCAGTTTATTTAAACAACACAACAAATATTCAAAACTTCAATGTATACAGTGCAGAGAATCGCCAAAAATGAATAAAATGTTATTAAATTAAAAGAGTACAATAAATACGATTCGCAAGGCATATTGTGCAGAATCCTGCCGCACCGCCGTGGCGCCCATCAAGGATTACAGCTCACTTGCGTATAACCAAAGATCATTTTGTATACGAGCAATTCTGCAGCTGCACTTACAGTACCCGAGCTCCTACCCACAATCCCATTATAGCGGCATCATAACCAACTCATCCATTTGGTGTGGTGAGGATTTCACAATATATACACTATGCTTAATCTGAATATAACACATTTTAGAATTTCTACACTTTTCAGACTCAGTAACAGTTTGATAAGAGAGTCAGTTAAGATTTAAAAAATATAATTACTCTGCGTCATCCAGACATGCAAACCAGGTGTGTTGCAGTTCCTGGATCATGCCCAAGCCTTCGATAAATCTGTCAGAGGAATATCTGGAACTATCCAAAGCACTTCCAGGTCACAGTTCACCCCATCAGGTCCTACGCAGTTTGCCATGAGTCCCCGCAATGCCGATCCTGCGTTTCATCCCAAAGTGACTCCCAGAATCCTGGTTATAAGATGAGTCTTTGGCCCAGGATTTTTCTGTTGATCTCAGCCAATGCCACGGAAAACACGAAGGCCTTCTCATCCGAGAGATTGGCGTATATGTCTACTTCTTTGTCCTGTTTTTCTGTGGGCGGGGAAGAGAGACGGTAAGTATGCGGTGTTGTACTGACAGAGGTAACCTGAGGTGAGCACTGCAGGTGTCCTGTGTCAGTCACCGCTTGTGTGGCAGCAGAGCGTGGGGTTTGACTGGCCTTCTTTACATCCACTGCTACTACAGGCCCAATAAAAGGTTCCACCAGGCACTTAATGATTAATGTGGCAGTCAAAGGCGGCACAGTAAATCATTCATCTCAGCAAGAGTGCATGTGTGTAGTTTGCGTGTGTGTACACATGAGCAGTCACGAGGTGAGGGGAATAAAAAAATAACATTTAAGGTACAATATACATAAATTCACGCAGAATCTGCCTCGTACCCTTCTCCTCCTCCTGCTTCTTAAGTGTGGCGGTCTTTGGCCGTCCGCGGCCTCGGCGGATCTGCTCGGACTGGCTGTTGGACCGGGACCGCCTCCTGTTTTCCATGTCAATGGGGGCCGCCGAATTCATCTTCTCCCTGCGGATACGCTCCGTCCTCCTCCTCTTAGGGTCAAACTTATCTATGAAAATATTTAGCAATTCACGTCTAAATATAACCGGCAGTGTTTAAATCTGACGTTTTTTCCCTAAATGAAACTTCCCGGCAAATAAAAAGAACCCAACAAAAAAATAAGCTTACAACTTTAAAATTAGCTCATACTATTATTAGACTAAGTTCTGCACTATCTGCATCCTATTAATATTTAACTAGAAGCACAGACCCCTGAAAATCAAAACAGTGTACAATGCACATAGTTCAATTTTCTACACAATATTTAAGGTTGGCCAGACAACAGGGAAGTCTTCTTATATTACTTTTCTGCTGTTTGGCCAGTAGTTTAATCTTCCACTAAACTAGCAGTAACTTTTACCCACCAAGTAATTGCACAACGAAGATTAGCCCACGCTGCTTTGCTTCCACCACCTTTACAAGAGCCACATATACACAAGTTCCTTCTGATAAGTCTGGCTGTTACCCAAACACACAGCGCCTAACAGAATATATAATAATAGATGGTCTGTAATCTCTAAGCGAACTGCTGGAAAGTCTCTTTTCATATAATGTACACAGGATGCATCATACTTCCTGTTGTAAAAATTTATTTTGTAAGAGACAAACTCCTGTACGTCTACTGAATTTCAGAAGGTAATTACACAGGAAATATATCTAATGCTCCAGGACTTAAAGATCTCTATAAAGCTGTGTAACTGCAGACTAGTGAAGACCCACTTCCTACGAACAGGCCAAGCCCCAGTTGCCAAGGTCTCCTTCAAAAGAGAAACCAGAGTAATGCCTTCGTACAGTTTTAGGTCACGTCTCAGTATCCACAGTCTGAACATGTTTCATTCCCCAAGAGGCTAACGTGTGTATGCCAGAGTATGGTTATCTAATAGGGTGAATGGGTAGGGAAGATGCATCCTGAACTAGATTGCCGCATTCTTTCCTAATCCATCTAAAAGGCTTAGTTGCACCCCCTCTTCCAAATAAAATATTTATGTTCAAAAATATTTACCTGATCAGTTTACATCTGGTCTAAAACATTTTAATAAAACCAGCCTTGTAATCTTCCAGAATCCTGGTAAAATTCCTGGTTAACACTGCAAATACTCAAAGTTGGTTTTCATTTCATTAAGTCTGATTAAGAATTAGCCTCTCTCTTACTCAATGAAATATTCTGCCCTGCACTGCCCTTGTCAAAGCCCCGATTTCCATGGAAAGGATATGGCTAATTCTATTTGTTCCGATATGGTTCCCAAACAAGCCGCATCTCAGCCTGGTACCTCCCCAAAGGCAACTGCTTTGCAAATTCCAGTATTTTAAAAACTGTAAACACAGACGAGAGATGTCAATGGGAAAATGAAATATAAATATGACATCTGTTTAAGCACCAAATTCCCAGGCACGGGGAGCTCTTCCCTGGGATCAATAAAGTTTATTTTAATCTTAATTTCTTCATCTTTATCACTAAGTTAGACTTAAATGTGAACTGGCTTAAATAAAATGAGAAAAAAAAATGTCACAGTCATGAGCACACGTCCTCTTAGTTACATTTTGACCGTATAAGTAGTTGGCATTCATCATAGTTTGAGCATGTCATTTTGAAACCATCTTATTAATAACACAAGGTCATAAAGCAATATCAGACACAAGCACACTCTTGTCTATGACGGAATTTGTCCAAAAGACTAAAAAAAGAAAAAAAATGTAAAAGGAAGGTTGTGTTTAACATTCCACTCACAACTTAGTGCTTTTAAAGGGTAGTGGATGCTCCTAACTATCCCTGGAATGAGGGCTAATATGGGTTTTTAGGACCTCCAGTCCCACTCTCAATAAAGTCTCATGAGAACCTGGGTGTCAAGATAAGTGCAAAGTCATAGATGGTGTTTCTTACAATAACAGGCCACATGATGACACAGCTCAAAGGAAGCCAGTGCAGAATCTGATAGTCTGCTGGTAACCCGACTCGTTCAAAACATGTCAGATGCCTGCTAAGCTCCTCTGTTTTATGCGTGTCTTATTCGAGATGATTTTGAAAATTATTTCTCAACCTTCAGAAGCAATCAAATAATTATGATGCACGTTCTTCTAAAACTGATAAGCATTCAAACAAAAGTTCGACCTAACAGTCATGATGTTATCTGAAAATGTATTTTGCCATAGGTTTGCTGTATGGTAAGATTGGGGCTTTATAGTAACACATAGTATAGTACTGGTTTGGCCACAGGACAAAAGGGGACATCCACACCCCTCGCGGTTCCCATTTAGGCAGACACGGGCATGAGCCAAGCATTGTTTACTGTGCTCAGAACTAATCAACTGGGAACATTTTAAAATCACATAGTTTCTGAAAGAAGAAAACATACAGCAAAAAAACAAAAAAACACAGCTTTGGCACAGACGGCAGAGTAAAATAAAACAAGCTTTTTGCTTGGATAGTGTGAGCAGGTCATATATTCCTGAGTGACACAGAATGAGAGTAAGAACCTGCTGAGCATCACATACGAGTGAAAAGGGAAGTGAGGAGAAGGAGTGCGTTAGTAATAACGGGAGGCACTGCCATGTCAGGCTTCAGAAACTGATATTTCAACCCCCCCCACAAAACAAGTTTCCGTTCATTACCTATAGCTGGAGGTGCTCTCTCAGTTAATTTTGCGTTTAGCAGTTTTCGACTTATGAAGACGTATCCGCAGGGGCATGATTTGCAAGCTACTGGGATCTGATGAGAAATTACAAAGGGGAAAAACACACATGAACACAAGAGCAGCAAAAAAGTCTGTCTTCTGATGATGGAGTCATTAAATATAAATGCATCACGCACCGAGGTTCCTGCACAAACAGCTGAATGAGTGGAAGTAATGCTGAACTCTTTCCACAGACATCCCCGTGCATCGCAGACAGAAACATGAAATAATATATGTCTTCTTTTAAATGACAAACATCAGATCTGGGCAGGGGCCCCAAGCAAAGCCTGCAGCCTCATTTAAAATCGGCACAGACACACTTCTGCAGCAGAGACTCCTGCTACGGATTCCAGTGCAAGTCAAAGGTACACCTACTACCATTAAAGATACCATGGTAATGCAGACGCCTAACCCTTACCTATCGGTGGCGATCAATCCCTGTCTCATTGTGATTTAAACACATTTAAACAAATAAACACACACACATATGCTGATAGACAGACACACACACATACATGCACACAGACAGACATACACACACACACATACAGACAGACATACACACACACACACACACACACACACATACACATAGGCACACAGACAGACAAACAGACAGACACACACACATACATACAGACATATGCTAATAGACAGACACACACACACATACATACATACATACAGACAGACACACACACACACAGATAGACAGAGACACATAAAGACAGAGACAGACACACAGACAGATACACACACCCATAGACACACACACACACACACACACACACACACACACACGAAACCAGGGCATATGTCACCACACAGCAGCACGCCTGAGCATCCAGCGTGGTATAACTGATGTTTCTCGCTACAGCGCTGCTGGAATGTCTGCATTAGGAGTGCTACAGAATAACAATGCACGAATCGGGATACATTTACATCACAGCGATCTGATTAGGCACCGGAATTCCTATCATTAGCTGGTACTATCGCTATACACAACTTTTGCTTCCCTGCTCACAAAGCCAGCCTCTCCGCCCACGCACATTTCATTAAAATAATATTAGAAAACAATTATATATGCATTAAATTCCTCACCTGTTGATCGCATTCGGGACATGATTTGGTAGCCATTTTCACTTTCTTGGCTTTATTTGCCGACATTCTAGGTTTCTCTTTGTTGAATTCCGACTTAGATGCGATGTTTCCCAACCGAGCGATATTGCAGCCGAAGTTGTGCCCACTGCACTCCCAGTAGAATGCGAGCCGAGCCAGGGCTCCCGGACGCGCATAAAGGCGACATCAATCAGCCCGGGGCACTGCGCATGCGCGCCGGGGGCGCCCAGCCGGACCCAAACTCGCCTTTTCCACGGCCAGACGGCGAGCATGCGCAGTCGCGCACAATGCCAGCGATGAAGCGAGACGCTTTATACGAATTTCGCCTTTACAGCGCATGCGCGTCATCTCGGCCCTGGTCACGTGTTCTGAAAGCGAAATGTGCTGACTGCGAGTCGCCGAAACCCTGCTGCTCTTTAGTACTAAGCGCAATGTGTGTTTTTTTTTAATCTTTGGAACCAAAAATTACTTTAGACTTTGGAACTTTAGATGTGTTATTAATGGGAAAAAGTGTGCACATGATAAAGAAGCCGTCGTGCAGTATTTATTTTACAAACGTATAGTCTTCTTCTCTAAGCAGTAATTTTAGGGTCGGTTTGTGATTTCTTACTAGACACAGACATTTCCTGAATGAAGACCAAAGACAGCTAGATCAGGGCTGCCCATCCCCCAGGGTTCTTGTAACAGCAAGTGACGTTTCCTGCTCGTTAAGTACACGTAGACGTTATATTTTAGGTGCGATGGCGATGGAAGATGTTTTAATAGTTGTGCTTCAGTTAAATTAACATTACAGTGGAACCAAAGTCATGCAAAATGTGCACGGCCATTCGTGTATGTGTAAGACCGACTTTGGCAGAGCAGCGATCTGGGGCAGGCGTGGTCAGGTAAAATAATGCGTACTGCTTTTAAGAGGAATACGGTAAATCCGTAAAGTTAATTAACACAATCATATTTATAGTGAGTACAGTAGTTCAGTGGTTAGTACTATCACTTCGTAAGTCCGTGGTTGAGGATCGGCTCCCACTCCGTTAATTGGCGCCTTTACATTACAGGGTGTCTGATGAATTGGCGTTAATTGTCCCCCCGAGACCCTGACCGGGATAACCGGGCTAGAAGACAAATGGGTGTATATCTATAGATATAAAGACGAATACATAACACTCCGAACCAGCGTTACGGGCAAAAACATGTATATATGTGTGTGTATATATATATATACATACATACACAGTACTGAGCAAAAGTCTTAGGCAGTCAAAGAAAATTATTTTTAAATTACCTTCATCTTCATGTAAAACTGATTTTTTTTGTCAACGTCTGTCAGCTTAATCATTTCAAAGCTTCTCCTAAAGTCACCTCAGTATTTACAGCAACCATCTAATATACTCATGCATTTTTTTTATTTGACCACTAGCACACTGGTATTTAGGGCAATCAATACCCCACTGAGTTATTAACTAATTAATTAATTAAGTGAACTGGTGGTGAAATGTAACGAACACATGGAATGGCGGAGGTGCCCCAGAGGAGAGGTTTGGGATCTGAAGCGGTGTTCATCTAGCCACCAAGCAAGATATCAGTGACTTATGAGAGAACAGAGGATATTCCTGTTCGTTTTTTGTTGTGTTACTCTTAATTTGCATATGCTAAGTTAAATGGGGTTTTTATTTGGAGCAAATATACACTTACTACCCAGATTAACAGCTTTAAACATTTCCTTTGACAGCCTCAGACTTTTGCACAGTACTGTATATATGTATGTGTGTGTATATATATATATACACCCACACACACACACACACACACACACACATATATATATATATATATATATAAAGGTCTATTTCTAGTGCGTTTTCCATCCTGCAGTCGGTCTCTCAGCAGACTCGGGCTCGTGTTGCCAGTATAAACACAAGGGAGGGATTATCAGTGAAACATAGCCGTGCCAATACATTTGCTCAATGTAAAATTTACATTATTGTAGACACATGACTCGTTTGGACATGCCTTTATACGAATGTGTATATGTTTTGAAAAGTATTTCATATGAATTGTATAATACGATTCCAGTGATTATTATGAAAGGTTTTTAAGACCTCATCTCATCCCAGAAACAGCCTGCAGGCACTGGACCTGAAACGTGGTGTGCAGCGGGAAGCCAGCTGCGTGATGTTGAGGACATTCTCTGGAAATCCCAAACGTAGCAAACTCAGGTGCTCTGAAGGCATGGTTTAGGGCCCCTAAGCAGGGATCATTTAGCCTCTAACGTGGGAATGGCCCCTAGGGGGCGATGTTTTGTTATGATGAAAGTGCCTAGTGTACTGCACTACCCTGCTCCGCCAACTGGTGGCAGCCACGCTCACTGACATGCCTGGCGTAATACGCATATTACTGGGTCTGTCACTGCAGGATCTGAGTCAACTGTGGATTTCAGTCGCGCATGCGCCTGCGCTGAAGGCCAAATACAAAATAAGTAATAAATAAATAAATAAATAACCAAAACTGAAGACTAACCAAAAGCAAGGCAAATACAAAGAAATAATAAAAAAACGTGTATGTCCAGTTCCGGTGAGGGGCTAGTATGGAAGCCCGTTTCCGCCAGGTAGTAAAAAAAATAAGCCACGGAATCTCGCAATTGCGACTTTATATCTCAGAATTCTGACTTTATATCTCAGAATTGCGACTTTATATCTCAGAATTCTAACTTTATATCTCCCAATTGCAACTTTATATCTCAGAATTGGGACTTTATATCTCAGAATTGCGACTTTATATCTCACAATTGCGACTTTATATCTCAGAATTCTGACTTTATATCTCACAATTGCGACTTTATATCTCACAATTGCGACTTTATATCTCAGAATTCTGACTTTATATCTCACAATTGCGACTTAGTAAGTCTTGCCTTGGTTTGAGTTGTTCCGTTACGTACTCTAATTGTGATGTCGGTGTTTGCCGCGGATTTCTATAGTAGCTTAAAAGACAAAATTTACTGAAAGACACATCCTGCGATGTTCGTTACGATTATTAAAGGGTCTGTAACAGCTAATAATGTAATAACTACCATTAATGTAATAACTGCCAATGGCATAATAATGGTCTATTTTTGTGTAATAAAAGTCTATAATATAATAATATTGATATGTTTTTGATTCAGAAATGTTATTTAGTAATCCTCACAATTCTTAATTTATTTCTTGTACATCAGAGTTCTTTTCTAACAACCAGCTCTTTAAAGCTCGCTTGGGCTTTAATGGATCAATGCAATGCGCCTACAGTATACCAGACAGCAGCGAAGGCTACAATGTCCAGGCATTTTAATATTTCCAGTAGTGTGTCAATGGTAGCCTACTGCGAAAATTGCAATAAGAAATACCCAGTAAACGTTAACCAGGTTTGAAATGAAAAGGGCAAATAAAACATATCTTTCTCCTAATCGGGTATGATAGAGGCAAGTTAATGCTTCGTTAGACCCGCAAGAACCTGCCTCAGCCAATATGTAATACCTTCCGTCGGTGTAATAACTGCCAATCATTTCTCTGTTCTTAACGTAATAAAAGCCGATAAAGTAGTAACTTACCAATACTATGCTAACATTTCTGAATCAGGCATGTTACATTATTACATTAAAGGTTACTCTTATTACATAAAAACGGGAAAATGTGTATGCTATTGGCAGTTATTACATTAATGGCAGTTATTACATTAGCAGCTGTTACAGACCTTAACAATCATAACATTGCACAATGTGTCTTTCACTTAATCTTGTCTTTTAAGCTACTAGAGGTCCTGGGCAAACACATCACAAGAATGACGGAATAAGTCAAACCAAGGCAAGGAAGGCAGTATCAGTGCCACCCTGTTTTACTGCTTTAAAAATGCAGCTAACATGAAATCCATTACATTATGTGTATAATGCGTGTTTGGAATATATTCCTAAATAGTATATATACCTAAATAGTGACGCTGCCTGATTGGCTAAAAAAGTCTGAATTCTGAGATATAAAGTCAATTGCGAGATTCCATGGCATATTTTTTTACTACCTGGCGGAAACGGGGACAATTCATGAAAATACATGAGATGGGCCTTAACTTTCCGTAACTGGCACGGATGCAAGTTTGGGAGAAGCTCTGAAGCAGGGCCTGCCCGAGCCTTTATGGAGCCCTAAGCAAAATTTGATTTGCCCCCCCACCACCACCTAAATCAAGATATCTTGACATTTCCAGCACTCATGGGGGCCCCCTGGTGGCGTGGGGGCCCCAAGCGGCCGCTTAGTTCGCTTATGCCTTGGGCCGGCTCTGCTCTGAAGTCATTTATCATATGAATAATTCAATACTTCAAAAGCTGAAGATGGTTGACAGATCAGCAGCGCATGCATGACTCAGATCCACGGCTGACTCAGATCCTGTAGTGACATGGTCAGTTCAAATTAATTATTTATCATTTCAGGCCATTTTATTCAGTAATTTCTTATATGAATTTATAAATTGTATATATCTAAGATTTGATTTGTTGTATACTTTGTTTTTCTTCTCTGCTGAACTTCAGTATGCGTGTTTAAATATAAATTTAGGCCGATACACAGTAGTGTCCAAAAAGTGGTGCGTCCTCCTATCCGAATTAAATTACCATGCATTACATTATTTAGGGCAGTTGCGACTTAGAAACTACTGTAAACAAAATTAGTATGTCAGCTGATTTAATCTGTGTATGATAAGATGAAGTAGATTACACCACGAAAAACAAACGAAAATCTTGTTTCAGTCACCAAAATAAATCAATGCAGCCATTTCACTTTCGGGTCATCCACAGTGGGCAGAATTGTATTTTAATTATCCAAGAGATAAAGAATACGGGTAGTGATGCAGTACATCTCAACGATCAGTAGATGGCTCCAAGTACCAAACGAGCTCAAAATGTAAAGCTTCGTGTATGGACTGAGAGACTTAAACGTGATAATAACCGTTGATCATGATCAACGATCAATGGCGTAGGGGAGAGGGTGGTATTGGAGGGGCGTGATCATTTAAATACAAAGGTATATTTGTTATTGAGATGGATGGAGCCAAATTAAATATTGAGGGATACACGCCCCTATGCCTATAATAGTGAGCATAAGTCGTATTAACCTGCATACATCCAGGGCCAGTCAATACTGTTATCAACATGCATAGGTAGGAAATTCAGGTTCAGAAAGTACAAATCCAGACCAAGAGTTTGTATCAACCAACCGGTTTAACATAAAGAGTCATATTGACAGACTACTCAACAGGTTGATTGAACTAAAACCTTGGTCTGGACTTTTACTTTGGGGACCTGAATTTTCGGTCCCTGTAACATAGGCCCTACCTATATCTGCACCGTGCAATACATAAAACTTACACATACAGAGGGAAATAAACTAAATGAATAAATGAATTGAACTTAATAACAGTGAGGTGCTGGATTTTTGGTTTTAGGATAGCAAAATGTTCCACATCCCAATTTAGAATTACCACCCATAAGATCATACTGAACTAGCAATAAAATATTACCTTTCACTCAAGTTAAAATGGTACAGCAAATCTTAAAAAGAAAAATACTCCAACATACAGCACACAACAACATAAGACCAAAACAAATAAAAAATAAAAAATACTAATAAATTAAAATATAAAAAGTCACATCGATTCACTGCTATTAAAAGCTAAGGAACAAAAATGTATTTTTTTTACAGTCAGCCCAACAGCAGCAGTAATATTGCACTTTAATAAGGCCGATTACTAGCCTAGAAGTTCTATGGTTTTCTATGGTTAAAATGACATATTATACAGCATATATGATGGCTCCGTCTATAGAGTGATGCGCGCCGACGTGCGCGGGTGCGTCAGGAGCGACTCCCCGGTAACAAACGCCGCCTTGCCGGGGGGGCCGGGGGGCGCGGGGGGCGCGGGGGGCGTCGTCCGCGTCACACGGCAGTGCGGCCCCCGGAACCCCGGCGGGCGGAAGGCGCTGCTGGGGGGGGGGGAGGCGCACATGGAGGCAGAGCGCCTCTGCCGGAGCTGCGCGGCTTCCGCGGAGGGCAGCATGCGTCTGGCGTGACTCTCCGCCTCGGATCCTGCGTGACTCTCCGCCTCTGACGCTCGCCGACACGCTAATCGGCGCCTCCCGGGATCCTGCGCGTAACTGCGCCGCCGAGTCGCTTCGTCTCCCGGGGACCGTGCTTCTGACGCCGGAGATGCACCGTCTGCAGCCCCTGTCAGCCCGCCTCTGGCCGGGCGGCCGAGTCCCGATCCGGGGGGCACCGCGGGCACCGGTCCCGGCCAGGCGCTACGGTGCGGCGGAGGCGACGGCGGAGAGCCGGCCGAGCGGCGAGCTGCGGGAGAGGACGCTGACGATGGAGACGCTAAACCCGAACGTCAAGGCGGTGGAGTACGCCGTGCGGGGGCCCATCGTCAGCAAGGCGGTGGAGCTGGAGAAGGGGCTGCGGGACGTGAGTGTCGGGGAACCGTGCCGGGCGCGCCATGGGGATCTCGGCAAAAGGTGGCCGGGTATCGGGGGCTGCATCCGCGCAGTGCCCGCGGGTATCGGGGGCTGCATCCGGACAGTGCCCGCGGGTATCGGGGGCTGCATCCGCGCAGTGCCCGCGGGTATCGGGGGCTGCTTTCAGACAGTGCCCGCGGGTATCGGGGGCTGCATCCGGGCAGTGCCCGCGGGTATCGGGGGCTGTTTTCGGGTGCTCCTCAGCTTAGAGATAGATGTTGCATCAGCCGAAGGTGCATCGGCGCAGGAAGCGGCGCGCGGGCGGCGGGTGCCTCCTGATTGGCTGGCCGCTGGGCGTCGCTTCCACGCGCGACGCCGCGTGGGCTGCCGGCAAAATAACATTTGATGAGCGCAGCTCTGAGCACGCTTCGGCTGTAACGTAACCCTCCTCTCGTATTTATCAGGCATGCCTCTGAGTCTGTTTCCTTGGATAGTTATACCCATGGGATGCTTTCTGCATCTAGAACAGGGGTGTGAAACTCCAGTCCTGAAGGGCCGGAGTCCTGTGGAGTTTGACACCCCCTGATCTAGAAAGTCATTGTCACCTAAAATGATCTCTACATGGGGAACAATGCAACTTTCTCACAATCCGTGCAAGGGACCCACTACCAACAAAGTAATGTAGGATGCTCCTTGTTCATTGTAAGCCCTTAGCGTTAGAATGTGGTGTAAAAGATGCTTCCTGGCTTAAATTGAAGTTCTGTGATTTAAACCCTTCCTTAACCTGACATCATTCCAGTCACACACTTTATGGTTGAATGCATTAATTCAGTCCTTCGAGAAGCTGTATATCTCTGTGAGCAGTGCCATTGGGTCAGGAGGAAGGTGAGTCTGGCTGTTGCTAGGCTGTGGGAAACCTTACTTCCCATCTCTGCTTGTTAGCTTAGCCATGACACAGCCGCTTTCGCTAGCCTTGTATGTGCCCCGTCTCCGGGCACGCTAGCCTTGTATGTGCCCCGTCTCCGGGCACGCTAGCCTTGTATGTGCCCCGTCTCCGGGAACGCTAGCCTTGGCTATGACTCAGGCGCCCCCGCTGCCGTTTGGCTGCTTCTGAAAATAGCTCCGTAACAGGTGGTCGTCTCGGGAACGTTTCATCCCGACCCACGATGCCCTGTATGGTCACACACCTGCTGAACCGTTTGCCCCCTTAATTTAAGATGACTTTTATACCCATAATTTTAAAATGAACGGGAATGAAAATGAAGTGTCTTTAAGTTCCCGTCTCCTCTGCAGACGGCCATGTTTTGTTGCCCAGGTACACGCTAAGTACATATCGGGTTTACAAGACGACATTCACAAAAGCTACGTTACACCTCAACCGTGCTCTGTTTACCTCTAAAAGTTGGGATGTGGGTCCTTGCAGCGTGAGCCTAGCATGACCCCTGAAAGGGACCCATTTGACGTTTACAGGACTTGCGCTCAAGCAAAAAACAATGGCAATGATTCTGGATGTGAAATGTGTGGAATGTGCTGGAATTTGACCAGTTAGTGGGGGGAAGGGGGTATATTTAGTGGAAAAATCCACCTGAACTATAGTGGCACTCTCTTACAGGGAATGAAGCAGCCATTTGCAGAGGTTATTAAGGCCAACATCGGGGACGCCCACGCCATGGGGCAGCAGCCAATAACCTTCCTGCGACAGGTGGGTGCGAGGAGCTGGACCCCCCCGTGCCATCCTCCTGGGTCTCTTCTTTTCCTTATTACTGCATCAGGACTCTGTGGGGGGGTGTCAATCAGTCAGATGTCGCAGAACTATAATTAGTAGAGGAAGTTGTTAGTTATCGACCGGCGTCTAGCTGAGGGCTGAAATCAGTATTTACGATAAAAAATAAATGCTCTTTAGCCACATGGAAACTTTATTTCATGAAAGCTGTATCTATGAAGAGGGAAAAACTCCATCCAAATGGAGTCTGGCACCTCTTTGCCAGACACGCTGGCTGTTTTTAGCTTGTAAAGTCCTTGTCTAATTTGCCAAAAGGTGGCCCGTTTCTCCGTGAGGTCATCTGGCTGGCCCAACGTTTCTGTTTATCCTGCGAAATAGACTGGCCTCGTCTAGCCAGCGCTCGCCTCCTGTTTCCAGGCAACGGAGGGTGCTCTTAAAATAATCTAAAGCGAAGACGCGGCATCCGCTCTGGCGAAAAGGCACTTTGGGGGGCAGGGAAATGCGTGGAAATGGCCACTTTTACAGGGCGTGCAGAGCTGTTTGGGGCTGGGGGGGATTGGTGACTGTCCTCGTTGCCATGGATTTTAGGAGGCTCCAGGTCGCTTGTCACCCTCCAAACAAAGGCCCTGGCGGGAAGTTTTTATAGCCTGGCCCGGCGACATACCTGGGTGGGTGTGCACAGCCCCCAGGCTGCTGGGGGTGGAGGCGTGTTTAGAGAGATGGTTTCTGCTCGCCGAGAAGTCTGATTGAATTGTTATTAAAGACACCCTGTCACCTGGCCAGTGCAAGGGCCGCCTGTGGCAGTATTATTTGTTTGTGTTATGCTTCCTCTTAGCCTAACGGAAGCTGTAATTCAGGTAGCTGGCTACTTATAGTGATCCTTCTGCACTGCCTCTCATGTTTACTTCGACACAAATCGTGACTTTCTCACACTTGCCCGGTCCTGCCTGGGTGTGTCGGAGCACCTCCCGCCGTAAGGGAGGGGGTCCACCTGCCCCGGCCGCCACTCCCATTTGTGCTGACTGCTGTCCCCTGTTCCCTGCTCAGGTGGTGGCCCTCTGCACGTGTCCCGAGCTGCTGGAGAGTCCCATGTTCCCAGAGGATGCCAAACTCCGGGCTCGCCGCATCCTGCAGGGCTGTGGGGGAGAGAGCTTAGGTGGGAAGCTAGGGTGTGAGATACCCTGTAACTGTCACTTAGGGGGATGGCAGAACCTTCCGTGTCTGTGTCCCCGGCACAGAGGCGTCGTTAGGACACAACTGCACGGGGGAAAATGCAGAAGAAAGGCGAGGAGGGCGTACCCGCTGGTGCCGGCCAAAACGGGCGGGGGTTTGGCGCTTTTTCACACAAGTGGGGGCGGTTATGTACCACGTGAAATATGCAAGACGAGACTCGCAGAATGAGGCAGAGCTGAGCTTGTTTTGCTTATGCTGTTTGTGTACATTCTGACTTTACTAGCGAAACGTCTCTAATCTGGGCAGGACTGCCGCGCCCCCTCCCTGCCGACCGGTGTAACTGCACGTTCTTTCTGTGCTGACCTGCAGGCTCGTACAGTGCCAGCCAGGGTGTGGACTGCATTCGGAAGGACATCGCCGCGTACGTGGAGCAGCGGGATCAGGGCGTGCCCTGCAGCTGGGACAACATCTACCTCACCACCGGGGCCAGCGATGGCATCATGGTGGGCGTCCGGTCACCACCGCGCCGCTTACCTGCTGAAACACTGGGTTTGGAGCCTGTGGTGATGGAAGACTTGTGCTTCCTTTGTTTCGATGGGATTGCCTGCTTCACCCGTTTCCTGTGTTGACAGAGCATCCTGAAGCTGCTGGTGTCAGGTCAGGGTCCATCCCGGACTGGGGTCATGATCCCCATCCCCCAGTACCCTCTGTACTCGGCGGCCATCTCTGAGCTGGAGGCTGTGCAGGTTAGCTACTACCTGGACGAGGACCACTGCTGGGCCCTGGATGTCAACGAGCTTCACAGGTCGTTCCACGAAGCCAAGCGTTATTGCAAGCCCAAAGTGCTCTGCATCATCAACCCAGGGAACCCTACAGGTGGGTAGGAGTGAGTGTGGGTTGCGCGGTGAGGGTTGGGCTGTAACGTGAGCCTGGAACATGACAGCTCGCCCAAATACTTCTGGGTTGAGAGATGCCCGGTGTTCAGCACTGACAACTTTGCAAACAGGTCCTGAATGACGGGCATAACTCCAGATTCTTTAGTTTCCTGGAACACTGCAATAGCTCTACTATTATGCCATAAATCATGAATCTGAAGCGTTCCAAGACCACATTGCACTCTGCCCACTCATGTGATGCCATTATGAGGACTGAGCAGTGGCGTATAGCCCTACAGCAAGAGTCCTTTCTTCTCCACCATTCTGTGGATTTAAAGGGACTTGGCTGGAATCAGCTGTACTGGACTGGTTGGGGTTTGAGAGTCTGTCTGTTCAGGCAGCCCTTGCCATGAGCCGAAATAAGACACCATAGCTGTAAGAAACCAAAAAACGCACAGAATTAGGAGTGTGTATAGGCAGGTCAAAAAATCTCCGTCACAGCTTATCATTTTCATTTTGGGTATTAGATTGGCGTTATCTCATCCATGGTAGCTTCATCTATCGTTATCCCAGCATATGTGTCTCCTGCTGGTGACGTGCTCCTCAGTAGCGCTGGTTATGGTCACTGCTATCGCTGTGCCGGTTTGCAGTGGTATGTGCTGATCTCACCTACAGGCACAATGGCTAAAACCAGCTAGACAAAGAGGTCATGCGTGTCAGATCCAAGACTAGACTAGACAATGACTAATTAATATGCACCCTCACCACCAACTGCACGGGGGTGTGACTTACTTACGGTAGGTCACATTCAGTGTCATAAGAACGGCCCTCATTTTGACAGATTATTAAAAATGTTCAGTCAGTGATGGAAAATATTTGGTTAATGTGACCCTCCGATACATACATGCAGGCAACAGATGCATAATGCAACTAAAATTCATCTACTCCAATCTAGATAATCAGCACGTGATCTATCACAGGTAAAAGGGCAAAAAGCAGGATTTAAGTCGGTGTTTATCTTGTAGGCCAGAAGGAGGAAGACTATTATGGAAAAGTCAGCTTAGTGTACAGTAGGTTGGTATAACAGACCAAATATAATCCCTGCTTCCCCTGTGGATTGGCCCCACCTCCCCGATGTCTCAGCTGTGCATCCTTGTTGGTATACGTTGTTACTGGGGAGTTCTGCAGCATACTCAGCCATGCAGATGGATCTCGTGATGAGTCAGACCTTCTGATTTCTGTTTGCTGACTTATTGGGTGATGTCACTTTCTGTTGGCTGGAAATGACCTTGGACCCCCTCCCCCCCAGGTCAGGTTCAGAGCAGGAAATGCATCGAAGATGTCCTTCACTTTGCATATGAAGAGAAGCTCTTCGTCATGTCAGATGAGGTAATGGCTTCTCATTTCCTCGTGACCTCTCCGGTTTTTCCCATGTAATTGTATGTGGCACCCTCTCCTCCCGCTCTTCCGTCAGCCCGGGGATGCTTTTGTTTCTCTGATCACCCTGTGACGTTCCAGGTGTACCAGGACAATATCTACTCCTCCGAGTGCCAGTTCCACTCCTTTAAGAAGGTGCTTTATGAGATGGGACCTGAGTACTTCAACAACGTGGAGCTAGCATCCTTTCACTCCACCTCCAAAGGCTACACGGGGGAGTAAGTGTCGCCCTCTGCTGCCCGGCCATCTTGGTGCTCTGAAATATCTCATGCACGTGTTGTTTTTTTCTGGATATCGGTTTCACAGCTGGCTGGTCTAGAATAGTCTCTAGTGTTGGCTGAATTTGATCTTGACAAGCTGTAATTTGGGTCTCGTGTTGTTTACGGTATTTTACTACTTGGTAGATGTCCAAATGACACGTTTGCAGCCTGATGTGTTACTGAAGCAACTTGTCGTCTGTACCTTTCGGCCGACCCCCCAAAGGTGTCCGGGCACCTCCATTACCCACTTGTGTCTAAATCATCCAAGTTCCAGAAAACTTATAGATATCTCGCTTATCTGAAGTTTTGCTTAATCACAGTAGAACACTTGATCAGTTGTGGGTTGGGCACAGTAGAAGGCCATGTACTGCATTTTGATTAACTTGACCAAGTGACATTTTAAGTGAAATCAGCCTCTGACCTGCTACTGGGGGATAGAGCCCCCACAACCATACTTTGAATTACGGGGGGTACTGTACCCCCCGATTAAGACCCAGACCCCCCCAAAGAGACACAAATAGCAGTTTGGGTGGGGGGGGGTCTTATGAAGTTATGTTATGAAGGCAGTATCCCCCAGTTATGGAGGGGTAATTCGCACTCTGCCAATAACCCCTCCGATGTGCTAAACCTCACTCCTCTCCAGGTGTGGCTTCCGCGGCGGCTACATGGAGGTCATCAACATGGACCCAGAGGTGAAAGCCCAGCTGATCAAGCTGCTCTCGGTGCGTCTTTGCCCCCCGGTGTCCGGACAGGCCGCCATGGACGTCATCGTCAATCCACCCCGGCCGGGGGAGCCCTCCTTCTCCCAGTTCCTCAAGGTTGGTCGCCCAGAGGCGGTTCTGCCGTCTAGTTCTCTGGAAAGGTCACTGCCACGTCTCTCGCTCCCGATGGCCTGGTTTCATGTTAAGCTGAACTGGTTGGTGAGCTCTGTGTCTCTTCAGGAAAAGACGTCTGTGCTCAGCACCCTGGCGGAGAAGGCCAAGCTTACGGAATCGATCCTGAACACGATCCCGGGTATCAAGTGCAACCCAGTGCAGGGGGCCATGTATGCCTTCCCTCGGGTCTTCATCCCACCCCAAGCCGTGGAGGAGGCCAAGGTCTGCGTTTTCCGTCATCTGTGTCCGCTGTAGTCTTTCTCCAATAAACGTTTCACCAGACGACATAAAAGTTTCAGTTGGCGTGGTGTTAAACCGACCCTACTTCCTGAAATCCAACACCAACTGGTGCTGAGTCGGACACCCATACGAACATCAGCCTCGTGTCTGTGTGCTTGTGGCCTTCTAAATTTAGTAATTATGACACAAACAAGTCAAATGATCTTTAGTTTTTCAGTCCATGCCTTTAAGCTATACAGGATCTCAACAGCATTGCTGAAAGTTTTATATACCAATCATTAAATTTCATTAGAAAAACTTAGAAGAACTAGAAGAAAAAATTAGAAGAACAGAAAACTGTTCTTGTCACTGGAATGAACAAGATGAAACCATGTCGAATTGTTTTCCTCTTACGTTATGAGAAATGGCTGAACGTTACCTTATTTATACTGACTAGTTAGGAAGTGCTATTCCTGTTTTCTGTCTGGCCAGTTTGTCTGTTAAGACGTGACCAAAAAAATTATTCTCGATCTCCCAGTCACTGATTGCTGGCCGGAGGTTTAACCTGAATTTTGGAAATTTCATACACTTGGAAGGAATTTATTTCTCAAAAATTGTCTACTCAAAATTTTACCACTCTCTCTCTCATGCTGGGTGTGAGATTTTATGTGACCCGACTGCAGCACTGAAATCCAACCTGTAGAACCAGACCAGATGAGTCAGCATGAAGAACATTATCCTTTCTGGGAAATATCTTGTAGAGTTGGTAAATTCTAACTGCCTGTTGACTTCTCATAATATAATTGTACTTCAAGCAGAGCAAGGCTCACCCATGGTGCACCAGTAAATGGACTAATTCGGTTCAGTACTTGGCTATACCTGAAGGGGGGACACCTGCTTTGTTGGTGAGAGACAGTTTGTGCTGTGTTTTATGGAATCCTCATCCAACTCAAGCGTTTTAACCACGGCTTTTAAATTCCACTCACTCACACCAGTCACTTTATTGTTCATGTATGACTTGCTTAAGTCTTTCTCTCGGCCAGTTAAGTGACCCATGGCCAGTCAGACACCCTTCTGCCGGTTGGGTACCAGTGACGTTGCTTGTTTGGGTTTTGACTCCCTGAGGAAACCCATAATGCACTCTTTGTGTGGAAGTTGACTGGGGTGGGGCTGTTTTTCAGGAGCTTGGGATGCCCCCTGACATGATGTACTGCCTGCAGCTCCTGGAAGATACTGGAATCTGCATTGTTCCCGGCAGTGGCTTTGGCCAGAGGGAGGGGACGTTCCACTTCAGGTGACCTGCCCTGGCATTCACCCCTTTGTCTGGCCCTGAACCAAGCCGTCAGCATCACAAGTGACATCAATTGAACTGAATAACAAACTGCATCATTCCCAGTTTGGTCTGTGGGGAAGGGGAGGGGTGTGGGGAGGCTTTTATAAGTCAGCTCTGAAGTCCATGGCCCTGAGGTGGTGCAGAGCGCTGCCATTCATGCTGTAGTCTCCATTTTTGATAACTGGCAGACAGGTTTCAGGGGGGGTTAAAAAATGGGGAAATTTGGAAAAATGGAGTGACTGGGCATGGTGTAAATCGATGCTAGGAACCTGATTTAAGATGTATGCTTGGTTGTTCTGAACTGCCTAAATATAGTTTTTTTTTTCCCTTTGTAGAATGACAATTTTGCCATCTACAGAGAAGCTGAGACTGCTTCTCGAGAAGCTTGCTGCTTTCCATATCAAGTTCCTCAAGAAATACACAGCCCTGGGGGACTCCTCTGATAAAGGCCCGAGCGGACAGGCCAAGGCATGCCACCCCTAGTCAGGGAATGTGTGTGCTCAAGTTTCCGTAGCAACCTCCCCCCCCCTCCCTCCCCCCCCCAAGCCATCAGCGTGCTGTATAGCCTTTTAAACCCATTGACAAGTTTAGAAATGTCTGCAGTTTAGCCAAGAGAGACAACTGTGCCTTGGAACTGTAAACTGTAAAAAATAAGATATTAGGTGGAAGAGAGATGTGGCATTTAAGGATTTTTTGCATGATGTTCACACGACAGCACGCAGAAAACTGTGGAGCCTTAGTGGGAAACATGAACTGTTATTTGTGTCATTTTTTTTTTTAATGGAACTTGTATAATTCGATCGCCCCTCGCAAAGCTCTAAAAATGGGTCATATAATTCCTTATCAGTCTTAAGTCTGTCCTCAAAATTTATTCCTTTGCATTGTCAATATTAAGATCATCAGGATTTGAAGAGTGCTTTGCGTGGTTAATTATAGTTGTACCAAAAGCGCATTAAAGCATTTAATGTGCAGAAGACCGAGACCTCTGCATCATAATGGCAATAATTAATGTTATTTTTGTTTTACATTTATGTCATAAATGTGGTGCAGTTTCTGAGAGCGGTAATGCGTAGAATCACAGACTTGTATGTATATAGAGTTTGAGTAAGAGATTGTAAGGTGAGTTGTTTACATTGTGATTATATCATTACCGCCTCAGACTGTTGTAATATCCCTCAGTTCTATGCACATTAGCGATGGACTGCTTCATCTTTGCTTTGTGGTGATATATCCCATTTGCTTGTGATTGGGTTTTTGCTCATGGCTTAAGTGCAATGGTTTGACAACCAGGTGTGGCATTAAACCACAAGCCTTGTACACTTTCTGGGGTCCACCTGCAGGTTTGCCGTGGAGCATTTGCGTTACCAGTACCCAGTGAGTACCCAGTACCCAGTGAGTGCGCTGTCATCGCTTGGTGGGCCCAAACGTAAAGCAGAAGTCTTCTTGTTTGATACGGTAGCTTATTTTCCCCTCTTGTCGACTCAGCCGCCCCCTCGCGCTGAGGAAATGCACCGGAGGCCTGCCTTCCCTGTGCCTGCTGGCGGATGGGGGGCGGGGCATAGCATGCAGGTCACCCAGCGTCTGCACTCCTTGCGATTAGCACGCCCTGCTTGCAATGGAAAATGGTTTTATTTTTAAGCGTTGCTCTGTGATGTGTTTCTCCATGCTGGGTTTTTGCTTTTGGTGACGCCGATAACAGACTGCCAGATAACCGCAACGTAAAATGAAAACGTCAGTGCCGACTTGGCAGCATCATACCTTGTCGAGACGTAGCGATAGAATAGCTACCGCCGCCTAGCGATTATCTATGCAATATGTTATCTAAATCGCTTTTCAGCATAAAACACATTGCTTTTCTTTAACACTGGTGGTCACCCTCAGTTAGCTTAAATAACCCAGGCAGTCACTCTTTACTAGGAATGAATGCTACTACTAAAACCAACAGATCATTAGTTTTCTGGTGTGGTGCCTTTGTTTGACTAGTCAGTTATTTATTCTGACTGACTTTGGCTATTAAACTATGAGAGATTTTCAGTCATGCTTGGACATTTTTATTTTATGTATTTTATGTATAGTTTTCTTTTCAGATGTAATTCTTATAGAACTCTAATGTGAAACTAAAAAGGCGACATAAACCCATAACATTCATACTGTATTGTGTAATAAACCATTTTAGGGGAGTAACCCTATTTAACAATTATTTGGTTTCTCATGTAATTTTTTGTAGATATTAATTTTTCATAAATTGATTAAAACCCAATTTTTAACAAGGCTTGTTGATTTGCGTTTGTTCTGTACGCCTCAGATGGACCCTGGGATGAGCACTAAGCACTTCCATTTATTCAGAGCGTCTAACTGAGGCTGCCCACCAAAAGATTCAGGATTTGTCAAATGCAGTTATACAGTTATACATGTACAACATGTATCCTGAACCACTCTTTTGACTATGCAGCTGTTAAAATAATTTAAGAAGGAACTGTTCCAAAGATAAGAATAATGTGATTTTTAAAAAAAAAAACTTGAATAAAATACAGATTTGAAATATTTACAGATATGCAATAAGCAGTATTAAAGTTAAAGTGCATATTGATATGTCCGCACAGGAGTGTGAACTGCAAGAAACCTGTGTGACAGTAGCAGCATGAACAGGGCATGTAATAGGGATGGAGACAGTATGGAATATGACAATGGGACACGGAGAGGGTTGCTGTATAATAATACACTGTATATGTAATATACTATAGTGCTATACTGTAACGGGAGGGGGCATGTAATAGGGATGGAGACAGTATGGAATATGACAGTGCGACACGGAGAGGGTTGCTGTCCAGTGATCATGAACAGAATGCTATACTATAGTACTATACTGTAATACTAATATACACTCACCTAAAGGATTATTAGGAACACCTGTTCAATTTCTCATTAATGCAATTATCTAATCAACCAATC
>JAODKM010000008.1:18334435-18346906 GCA_026780845.1 Petrocephalus sullivani | reverse complement strand
GCTGGGGTGAGGGGGGGGGGGGGGGGGAGAAGGAAAGGGGGGGAGGGGGGGGGGGGGGGGGGGGGAAGGAAATTATGGCAAACTGGAACCAGATCAAATACTCTGCCACTCCATTAAGCTTTTACACGGAGGCGTGCACTACTGATGGGCACACTGCACGCCTGGGCCATGATGGCCGCTTTCGTCGTCAGAGCTGTCGTTGTACGCCTCGCGCCGGTGGCCTCCTGATGAACTCTGGCTCATATCGTAATCCAGGAGGTCCACCTCCTCCACGTCACCCGATACGATGGGCGCCTCTGCTCGCACAGGCAGCAAGTCCTCCAGTTCCTGGATACCACAAAAAGGGTTACCAAACAATCCAAAATAAGCAGCGCTCGTTATCGTGGGAAGGTCTCCACTATAGTAACCACAAACATGGCTGACAAGCTGCATGTCTCAGACTCAGAAGTCTGCAATTAGCACTCAGCAATGGAGAGATGCTGAGTGCTAGTTTTCCAGTAGCTAGCTAGTAAGGACAAACCGGAAATGTGGGAGAAGTGTGTACGCATTTGGGTTTGATACTCTGTACTTAAGAGGCTATCACCTCATTTCAAATGACCTGCCAGGTTACACAGCAGAAAAGTACAAGAACTAAGCAGACATCGTGCATTTCCAGTTAAAATTCTCAGCGATACTCACTGCAAGCTTCTCCGGGCTTATCCAGTTGTTGTCTGGGAACTGCACGTCAAATTTAATATACAAGTCCCCCTTTTCAAAAGGGTTACGGTACTGTGGCATGCCTTCACCTCGCACAACTCTGAGTGAACCTACAGAACAAGACAGGGATGTGCAGGATGAAAGTGCAGCTCCTCAGTAACAAACCGCTAAAAAAAAAAAAAAAAGTCACCTTATTTCACCTCACGCCCCCCCACATACCTGGTTCAATGACCTTCCCAGGGGGGTATTTCACGACAATCTGTCTGCCGTCTAAGTGCTTCAACGTAAACTGAAACCCGCAGAGAGCTTCGACAAGGCCTATCTTGTAGGACATGTGCAAGTCGTTGCCATCTCTCTTGAAAGTCTGTAGTACAAGAAACAAGGCAAATGGGTTTAAAGGACAAACCAAACCTGCAGTTGGCAAGAAATGCTGTGGTAGGAACATAGCGTTAGTTCATTTTTGCATCAGGAAGAAGTAGCAACCTTAAACACAAAATTACTGGCCATGTAGGGTATCAAGACATAGGTATACTTCACTGATTTATAGTACTAGACTTTAGTTCAGGGAGAATCTCTTGTCTAGATTAGTGGTACTGCAGACTGGCGCCACCTGCATGTGTCTTTAAGCAAATTAAAGGACATCTGCAGAGGATTTTAAGAGTCTGGAGCTGACATGGAAGTGGAAAGTCAGCAGTCCTCGCAGTACATACTCAGGATTAGAGGGACCGAAGTCATCAGAGCTCTCGGCACACAGCGATGCTGAGTATGTAGGCTACACAGTAGGGGTAGGACGGCAAAGAATGGGTCAGCATTACAGCGTGCCATCTCCCAGAGGCATCACGCTGGCGCTGCTATCTGGCTCACCTCCCCGAGGACAAGGAAGCAGAGCTGCAATGCTACAGGGTTCCAGAAAGCTAAACTGGGACAGGCCTCAGATCCAGGAGACTGAAAGTAACTGCATGAGTTCTAGCTGGATGTCAATGTTCTGTCTAGCAAGGTGGCGCACAAGGGCACCATATTCATGCCAATATAATTATGATTGGAAATTTGAGGTAATCAAGTCTCTCAATTACTGGCATCAGTACAAATCACCAAAAGCAGGAGCACAGTCTAAGGCCTTTCTGACAAAAGCTGCCATCAGTAGTCACCGCTTAAAATAAGAGCATTGTCTTCAGGTGGCACAAACTGCCGACACTGGTCCCAGGCAAAGCCTCCACACACCTCATTCTCTTTCTCCTGCAGCACTAGGACGATGTCTCCAGGCTCCAGCCCCGGGGCCTGGTCCGCTTCGCCGCCAAAGGTGATCTTCTGGCCGTGCTTCATGCCCTTATCTACATGGACCTCCAGGATCTTAACTTCCTTCACCACCTTCTTGCCCTCACACTTTTTACAGCGGTCTTTCTCGTTGATGACTTCACCTGCGAGCAAGGGTTCAATAACATGAATGCACTAGCAACACCAGCAGAAGGAGGGGCCTCACAGCACCCTTGGTAAAATTTGCCAATTTTGTGTGATTGTCATTGAATGAGGCACTCAGTAACATATTCGGGGAGGGAGACCACGGGGTCCCCTTTGGTAACATTTTGCTGGGAGCTCCTGGAGGCTCAGTGCAGATTTTTGTTTATAGAAAGAACACAGGTCTTTGGCAGATCTTAATGCAGAAGACTCACCTTCCCCATTACAATCAGTACAGACTGACTGCATTTGTTGGACCATTCCTGGGGCAAGCTGTCGGATCATGACACGCACACCACGACCCCGGCAGGCGGTGCACTTCTGGACAGCTCCTGTTTTGCCACCCTGACTGAATGGGGGCGGGGGGGACGAGGCCAGTTTTACATCAGAGACGTTGTAGTCGCAGAATTTCATTGTAGTAAATTAACAAGCAGAAGGCACTCAGTGTGAGCCCAGAAACGGCAATGTTGTGCCCTAAACCAGAGTTTCTAAACCTGACCTTGGGGACCCCCAGACTGTCCACAATTTTGCTCCCTCCCAGACTGTCCACAATTTTGCTCCCTCCCAGACTGTCCACAATTTTCACTCCTCGGCAGGGAGCTTAGAGGGACCAAAAACCATGGACCGTCTGGGGAACCCAGAACACCAGGCTGAGAAACACTGCCCTAGACCAGATGAAAACTCACAGCTGCCAACATGCATGTATGAAGTGCCCTGACAAACAGGGCCTAAGATGGAGTGCCAGCTGACCCGTCACACGTACTACACAGGACATTCAGCTAACCCGTCACACATACTACACAGGACATTCAGCTAACCCGTCACACGTACTACACAGGACATTCAGCTAACCCGTCACACGTACTACACAGGACATTCAGCTAACCCGTCACACATACTACACAGGACATTCAGCTAACCCGTCAGACGTACTACACAGGACATTCAGCTAACCCGTCACGCGTACTACACAGGACATTCAGCTAACCCGTCAGACGTACTACACAGGACATTCAGCTAACCCGTCAGACGTACTACACAGGACATTCAGCTAACCGGTCACACGTACTACACAGGACATTCAGCTAACCCGTCACACGTACTACACAGGACATACAGCTAACCCGCCACACGTACTACACAGGACATTCAGCTTACCTCTCACACGTACTACACAGGACATTCAGCTTACCTCTCACACGTACTACACAGGACATTCAGCTTACCCGTCACATGTACTACACAGGACATTCAGCTTACCCGTTACATGTACTACACAGGACATTCTTGCTTAGCTGCAGCTTCGTGGTTTTTCCATTGTATAGATCTTCAAGTGACACTCTGTTGGGAGGGGGGGGCAGGGGGGTGGAGGGGTCAAAAGGGATCCTTTTACTTTGTTGATTCAAGCCGACATGCACGTCATAAGCCCTGGGATTTACAATGTCATCAGCAAGCTAACATTACAGGGCCAAACTTTTCAAATTGATAATTACAAACCATTTTCCACATGGTCACATGCTTCTATTGATTTTTTTCTTGTCTTCTTAAATGTGATCTTTATGTCTTTTATTTGAATGTATTCATCTGCCTTTGTAAAGCACTTTAAAAATTGCCTCGCATCGGAATTGTGCTACATAAACTTGCCTAAACGAGGACCAGTACATATCTAGAGCACAGATAGTCTTTATAATCCCACATGCCCTCTAACCACAAAGAGCTTAAAATTTACTGCAAGATTCACATTCACTCCTTAGATTACCTGAAACAGTAACTCCCGACAGTGAATGACACTAAAGAAGTACTTTTTCTGATGTCTGACACATGAACACATCCATCAATCCATTTTCGATAACTGCAGTTCTTATGGAGGGTTGCAGGCGAATTAAGCCTTTCCTGGACACTACGGGCGCTAGGTAGGGAATAACCTACACACAGGAGAGCACACACACACCATTCACACACACATGCACACCTACGGGGAATCTGACGACTTCAATTAACCTCAGCATGTTTCTGGACTGTGGTGGGGAAACTGCAGTACTCAGGGGAAACCCCACGATGAAATAAGAACATGCTAAGCCCACACATGGAGAGCCAGTTCAAACCCAGATCCCAGAGGTGTGACGCAGCAGTGCTGCAGCACTGTGCCATCCCGAGGCGAATACATGAAACTAAAAACAACAAGGAGCCCATGACAGGCTAACGACAGAGGGCTGAGCCCAGCAGGCGCACCGACTCACTTGAGAGGATGCACCATGTCCTCGCCTCTCCTTCTCCCGCCATTGCGGCTCCGGCTCTGGCCACCCATGAACCCGAAGAGCCCCCCTCCGAAGATGTGGGAGAAGATGTCATCCATGCCGCTGCCCCCGCAGCCACCTTCCCGCAGGCCCTGCTCCCCATAGCGGTCGTACAACTCCTTCTTCTCTGGGTTCATCAGAACTTCGTAAGCGAAGCTGATCTCCTTAAACTAACACGAGGAGGGGGAAGGTCCCTTAGTTACTGAGAGACCTATCAGGTAGTTTTTGACAAAGATGATTGATATGACAGCATATGCTATTTGGCATCATGTTTGCATGCATTGGAAGATCGGAAAAGTCTAACCAGTCTCACAAACAACTTTCAATTCATTGTTAATGACGAAGCAGCAATGTCCTGGATCCCATCTCCCCCAAATACGAGGAAAACATAAATAAAACCCATTTACCTTGTCTCCAGCATTGGGATTTTTGTCAGGGTGGTATTCCTTTGCGAGTTTGCGGTACGCCTGTGGAAAACAATGTTATCTTGTAAACACCGTTTTAACCCGATTAAATGGCCCGAGAGGCTCAGTTTAGATAACCGAGAGTAACCGAGAAGCGGTCTCCGCAGGCCGGGGCCGGGATAACAATGGGACGTGCGTGCAGTCACTTATCGTGACCGAGAACGATAAGTACGCGATAAATAATCACAAATCAAACGGTATATCCACCTGGCAGCGGGGCCCGGGCCGCGATCCGGGGAGGGACAATGGCCCCGTCGCCAGCGCGCTTCCGCGGCCTGTTTACCGGCTCTTTCGGAACCGCACTGCAGCTTAAGCCCATGAATACTCCCCGCTAAAGGTGACACTAAGGGAACGAGCGGCCCCGGAACGGCGCGCAGCGGCCGGCCGCCCGGCTCCCGCCGGTCCCTCGCTTCGGGGTCGCTGACCCGCGGAAGCGGCCATCAAAGCGGGCAAAGCCGGCAAAGCAGGTAAGCACGTCCCCGGCCCCGAGCCCGGCCGCCGAACCGAGATCCGCTGGGCTCCGCGGGCCAAGGCCCCGGCCGGCTTCTCGGTTATAACCGGGGCTCCGAAAGCCCACGCGCCCGGGGACGTGATGCGGCGGCGGGGACGTGATACGGCGGCGGGGACGTGATGCGGCGGCGGGGACGTGACCGGGACCCGCGCGGCCAGTCAGCCGGCCAAGCCCCCGGGAAGAGCGGCTACGCGGATAGAGCCAATCGGGGGGAGCGTCCGGGGCTGCGAGGCCGAGGCCGGCCGGAGGGACGGGCTGCCGGGCCAGCTGCGCGCTTCCCCCCGCAAGGCCCTCGGAGGGACAGCGTGTAGGCCCCGGCAGCGACGCCCGCTTTCCCGGGGACGCGGGGCCGGCCGCGGAAGCGCCGCTCGGGCGCCGGCACCGCAGCCCCCGAAGGGACCGTACCTTCTTCAGCTCGTTCTCGGAGGCGCCAGGGGACACCCCGAGGATGTCGTACAGCTTGGTGTCAGCGACGTTCGCCATGACGGTGCTCGGAGAAGAAGGGGGGGGAGTGGAAGAGAAAGAGGAGCCGGCCCGGCACGTCACGCGTACTGCGTCACCCTCACCCGCGGCGCGCACGTCACGCGTACCGCGTCACCCTCACCCGCGGCGCGCACGTCACGCACGGCGCGTGCACGGGCGGCGCGCTCCCTTTGTCCCTATAATAACGTAATAGGCTGAGGGTAGGAGGAGAGGAAAACCTTAGGCGCGTCATTGTGTGCATTGTGCAAAATAATGCTGTTTCACTGCACATTCAACAGAGATTCGCTTACTGCGCAGACGAGGAAAGGCTGCGCAAACTGCATTATATAACCGTGATTAGAGTAAATAGAACTGCGCCTTCCTGTGTATCAGATAAGACATGAAAGAGCTCTGCTGTGAACATCCAGGAGCGGCGTGTTCTAGTGCATTATCCACTATGACGCTGTTACCGAACATGTATGATCTTACGCGGTATACACTTCATAGGTTATTTGCATGCTCAACATTTAGTACAGGATGACAATGATCGCTAGATGGCGTAAGACACAGGTTACACCCCCAGAAGCAATTTGGGGAAGAACATTGATAACTTGTTTGGATCAGTCATTTTAGTTAATATGGAATGGTTCATGCAATGCTTGTATAATAATGCAAAAAATAATGCTGTTTGCTGTAAGAAAGGTAACAAGAATAGTTGTTCAAGCAAGTCAATATATTTTTTGTAGAGATCATTTTACAGTGTTACATTCTTTCATTTAAATAAGTTTCTAATAAAAAGTGCATTTAATTGCAGTGCAAGTGCACTGAAAACCGAATTATTTGGCCCGTTTATCTACCGAACAAAGCATAATATTAAATGGTCGCTTTCCCGAGGGTTTAGAAATCAAGCACACTTATCTTTGAGAATTATTCATAGTAAAACGTAATGATAAGGTACTGGTTATAAGCGGAGTAGTTATGATTAGACTAGGCTGGATAATGGTCGCATTTATTCAGATAAATTATTTACTGGTGTCATTTCAAAAGAAACGGTACATTGCTTTCAGTGTGTAATTTGGTGGCATCCACGGGTGAATATTCGTTCACTAACTTGATGTTCCCATCAGATCACATTGCGTCACACTGGCACACACTTACACGGTAGTGTTGCGGTAATGTCAATAAACCGCATTAATATTAAGAACAAATGGCTATTTAAGAACAAATCGGATTCCTGCTTTATTAATTTAACTATTAGGGAAATCTTTAATCAGATTCTTCAGTGTAAAAGGTGTACTCGGATATTAATGTCATGTAAAATTACTTCGCTGTAATATATGACATTCCACAAGAACTCGCTAAATATAGTACGAAAGGTATTGCTGCGTATGGTTTCCCATTGGTGCAAAATCAAGTATTAAATAAATTGTGCGCCCTTTATCAATTTTTAGTTCTCGAATATCTAATATATAGGGCACATAAAGGTATGGTCATTTTAGACACGTTATTGTAGATACCGGCTTTGCATTATGTGAGACCAGCCTTTAAGGCTTGTAGCTTTTATAGGAAAGCAGGGAAGGGAACACTGAGGATGTTTTTCTTATTTTGGCATCCTTGCCTGGCCAAAAACACAGTGGACACAAAGATAAATGTTACCACCACAAAATCAAATGCTGCAAAATGGCTGGATCTTTGTATTCACTTGGCGTTCGGTGTCTGCGGCTGTCTGTGCTCACTGACTTTTTTATTTCGTGATTCCCTGAGCCAGTATCGTAGGATGTTTAATCACACCGGTTCTCTAATAGCACGATAAGCTACAATGACTCTTAATTAGACCATTAATGTTGTTGCAAAACTTTTTGTCAGCAGTATCTTATAATGTTGAAATATATCTTGATGCGTGGCAGAATAGCCCAAGCGCAGAGAGATAATAACTTTGATAACTTCAGTGAAATTACAATACTCGATTTAGTAAGAGTAAGAAATTATTCTCTCAAATGATGAATTATTGCTCTCGCGAAATTATTCAATACCATTCATACCGGCCCACTGATTATCAAGAACGGGTAAAAATAGTGATTCACATTTGGGCGTTTGGTGCATTTGGAGGGCGTGAAAAGGAGAAGGCTCCGGGGATCTCTCCCCCCCACCATTACGTTGTATACCGTATGGCTTATGTGCAAAATTCACACAACGTTGCAAGAATGGGATCCCTGTTGCGGCGAAGATGCTCCTCATGCTGACAGTGATCGTGTTAGCATTGGACAAGCAGGGCGTCCCTTTTATTGCCTGCAAAGGCGTCGCTGTTCGCGGCTGTCACCTGCGGGGCTGACGCGCACAGCCATTATATATTCTATATAAAAACATATTTTGGCCATAGATGTCACGTTTATTTTCGGTTAATGCTGTTGTGTGGGTTGATTATTTTTTAGTTTATTTATTTTTTAACCATTTCGTAACGGCCTCAGACTCATTTCCTCTCATGAAATGCCACTGGAGAGATACGAAGTGGCAGAATTGTCAGTCAAAGTTTAATGATATTTTTAAAACAAAGTCTTGCATCAGAAATTGTTTTTCAGCCATGTAGGCCAAGGAAAAAATAAGGGTTTGTATGGGATTCATCGACATTTTCCATGGCTTCTTTATACTTTGTGGTGCTGTGTGTAGGGTTACAGCAAATGCAGGTAAATCATTCTGACTGACTGCCGTAGCAAAGGCGGTAATTAGTAATGTTTTGACACGTGAGATGTCAGTTTTATTTGGAGTAGCTTGAATAGGGTTGACAACTTGTCAGAAAAAAAATAAATGATAATAAGAGTCAAGACGAAAAGGATGGTGTCTCTATTGTCATTGTGACCCCTAACCAAGAGCAGATTTCAAAAGCAGTCGATTTAAATCACTCCATCAGTGACCATCGGAGACCCAGAATGACCTGTTTTACCTGTGCTTGTTCATTCTTTGCTGTGTGATTTGACTAAGCAGTCTTACACACAATGACTAATGTCAAAAGACTACATTTGCATTTGATGATAACATTTAAATTCACCGGGATAGAGTTATAATATATATATATAATATAATCAGAGTTATAAAATAATATAATCAGATTAATCAGATTAGAAAAATTGAATTATAATCTGGAATAGTCATGGCTGTTTTTGGACTGAGTTCTGTCCATGGCTATGCCATACTCTGCAGTACCCCCTATGCTGGATTCTTTCTCGTCACATGCTCTCCTTCAGATCTAGACATGTCCCGGCAAAGTCTAATGAAGCAGGACAGCCGCCAGAGATGAGGTGAGCCAGTGGTGATATCTGCCTTAGACCTTTAGGTTTGCTGCATGGCAATGTTAAAGTGGCATTTTGTATAATTACAGCTGATGGAAGAGGAGAGCGTATGGTAGATACGTATTCAGGGTTTCTCAGTGAGAGTGAGCCATTCATTGTGCTTTCAATGTGGTCAATTAATGTTAAACTTTCTAATGAAAACCAAAGTAGGCCATGTGGTGGTAACCAACGTAATAGAACTGCAAAAGTGTCATATTGAGTTTTTTTGTAGACATGTCATATTTTTATGACCTAGGCCTAATGTGCAACCTATAGGATATTGTTCTTTTACAGTTTTCTAGAATTACACATTATAGTAAGAATGTTGTACTCTTCTATGAAGGCCTGTAAGGAATGTATTGCCATTAAACTGATTAGTTAACGCTATTGTCCAAAGCTGCTAGTAATTCTGTCGGATTTGTGCAATTCCAGTTAAGCCTCTGGCTCTGTGGTGCAATGGGAAAGCCCCTTTCTGGCAAAGGGAAACAGCAAAATAACCCAAAGAAGCCAATCTCTGAGGTTTTGTTAATGGCCAGTGTATTAGTGAGGTATTCAAAACCAATATCGGGGCTGCAGCCAAATTCATATTTTATTGCTGTTGATTTCACTGTTAATAAAATAGCTCCTTTCAGGCTTTGACTGATAAGCTGATTTTCACAAAATACTGTGGCTCAGCGTGAGAGGATCCAGGGCCCCCATTATTGGTGGTGCTTGGCTGGTCCTTGTTATCGCCCTGTTGGGCTGAACAATCGCATTTGAATTTTTTTCCGAATCGTTAAAACTAAGTGATCTACACTTGAATTTACCCCAGTCTGGCAGTAAACTCAGTATGACAAAAAGACCCTAACAGTGTTTGACATTTAACATTCTTAGATTGCTTCCCTTCACTTGGTGGTTTGACGTAGAACTTTTCCATCCAGGCTGGTAACGCCGTTCCCGTGATATTTCACCGATTCGCAGGGGATTTCACCATGAGGTTTTCCGGACCTGGCTTGGGAACTAACATCTTCGTTGTGCTACAGCTGTCGTTCACTCCGTTGCCATGCCGACACAGAAATAAAAGCCGCATTAGCACAGGCAGGTTAATGCATTCGTTAATGCATTTTTTTTTAATCCAAACCAAACTGAACATCTTAAGAACAAAATCATAAAAAAGGATGGAGTCTTTTAGTGACTCGTGAGTGGAAATATGGTCCTCGACTCAACTTGGGGTTCCAGAAGTGAACACTCGCTATCAGGGTTTCGCTCCAAAGGTGGGTATATTTACACCGTCCGTGATTATTGGCTAATTAAGCGTAGCACAAAGCTGAAATGTGTTTTTTTTTATGTGTACACAAAAAATAAGCCCATACACATAAGTGATGATAATATTAATTCATTTGACACGAAGGTTTAATTAAAATGAGTTAAAAAGACACAGAGTTTGGTATAGTAACCGATCTGCATTTGCTGCTAGTTCCCGCTGTGTGTTCGGGGTGGAAGAACGCGGGAGTCTCAGAAGTCCATGGAGAGGGAGCGCGACTGGACGGCGTCGCTGCTGTTGCGGCTGGCACTGGCGCCCCGCACGTAGATCTCGCAGGGGATCTCCTCCATCACGCGGTCCTCGATGACCTGCTCGGCGCACTCGTGGCCCTGCTTGTACCCATAGCAGCTCTTCTTGTAACTGCTGTTGAACGTCTTCATGGGCGGCGGCTGGGAAAAGTCATTGCGGTATGGCAGCTCTATGGAGCCCAGGTTGGCACGGCCCTGCTTGGCGCCCGGCGGCTGCGAGCCGCAGTGGTGCTCGTGGACACAGCGCGAGACCGTGGAGCTCCTGCGCAGCTTGTGGTAGCTCTCCAGCTCCTCCGACAGCTCGGCCAGGTCCGAGGAGATCTCCTTGTCCCGCAGGGAGAAGAGCTCGTAGTGGGGGGGGTCGAAGACCTCCTGGAAGCCCGCCTTGTTGAAGACAGACTTGCGGGCCACCACTTTCTTGCGGGGCTGCTTCATCTGCACCAGGATGGAGATGAGGAGCAGGACCAGGACCACGCCAGCAGAGACGCCGATTACGGTGCCGTGGGCCTTTGTGATCTGGTGGAACAGACCTTTGGCTGTCTTTTCTGTGGAGGCAGGGAAACCGGTCACCGAGAGTGATTTTTATCGCATCACTGCGCCACAGAATAGAGACGAGACACATTCAATTTCATGGGTTTACTCACAAAACAAATACCTCTCTGCTTCTCCACAGCACATTCACCTCACCCTCCCGAAAAAGGCTCTGAATATGATTTAAGTCTGTGCTTCAATTCAACCGTTACTCACCATTTTACAGCATCAAGAATGGATATTAAAGAAAGAGCAAGCAAACAATGCCACTGTAAAATCATGCATAAATGCAGCGATTCCTAACAAAGCATTTACCGTAACTGAACTAGAGAAACACATTTCATAAACTTTTAAGTGCAAAGTGCAATATATGGGTTGACTTAAAAGAGGATATTATGAGACCTGTAGCAGTGTTCAAACTGTGGGGGATTTGGGGCATCCTAGGACCTCCAAAAAGGGTGCAGGGACCCCTGGAAATAGCTGTACCCCCCCAGATACCACAGAAAAACAAACACAGAAAAAAGCAAACAAACAAACAAAGTGGGGTTAGCCGCGGGCGGGAGTCAAAGGTCGCTCACCCTTGCAGTGGTTCTCGTCCCAAGGGTACACACAGTTCTGAATGCCATTGCAGACCAGAGAGCTGTTGATGCACATGTTGCTGTGGCAGAAGAAGGTGTTTCCAGTACAGGGGGCTGAAAGACATGTGAGGCGAGCATGAGTCCCATGGGCTCCTCCTCAAGCACGAGACATACTGGCCTTGGGTCGGGTGCTGAGCATGAGTCCCATGGGCTTCTCCTCAAGCACGAGACATACTGGCCTTGGGTCGGGTGCTGAGCATGAGTCCCATGGGCTTCTCCTCAAGCACGAGACATACTGGCCTTGGGTCGGGTGCTGGTCGGAGAGCTGGAAGCGAGCTCAATGGTTCTGCTGGATGCAAATGTCCCTGCGTTACACCCTACTGCTCCAGCTTAACTGAGACGAACTGCCCCCCTCCTCCCCCCAAATGGATGATAGAGTCTCTGCTTTCATAGACAGCCAGCACGACAGCCCATGTCTTCAACTGGCTTCCAGGGAGATGGACACTTGTTTGGGGAACCACGTGTAGCATGTAGTGTAATGCGGACTCTTACGGAGTACCGCTAACCTGTTCCTGCCCCCAATGAAATGGTGACTAGCAC
>JAODKM010000008.1:18245983-18259599 GCA_026780845.1 Petrocephalus sullivani | reverse complement strand
ATGCGTTAATATATTTAATCAGATTAATCACGACACTGGATTAATCCGCGTTAACGCGTCAATTTTGACAGCCCTAAAAAAAACAAAAAAATTTAAAAGGAAGAGAGGAAGCGAGCATGATAGACAGCGTTTATGGAAAAGACCAAAATGGGGAGGCAGCAGGATTTTACTGGAATTTTACTGCATTGTACCCTATTGGAAAAAGGGGCGTGGATGTTTGGCTGCCAAAGGTCGTCAGTCCTAGACGCCCAGTTTACTGACCATGCCACACCTTACACCTCAGAAATATATCCGCAATGTTACCAATGAGACAACACAGAAATGGTATTTAGGTCTTTCACTTCCGGGCTAGATTTAACCTCAAGCGCAGAAAAGCTGAGATGCTGGAGCCTCGGTTTTCCCACAATTCAGTGCAGTATTTTAAAAAGGAGGGGGGCTGACAGGACAGAGCGACTGGGGGTTCAGAACGGCACGCCCGCACCAGCACTGACTTGGACGCGGCAGACGCAGAAAGCGGCGGGGGGGGGGGGGGGAATCTAACCGCGCCGCATGTTAATTGAGCCGTGGGGGCGCCGCATCTTTAAGTTTATGCACAACCCCCCCAGTGTGCGGATTAGCGGCTGCCTGGGGATCCTCCCGGAACAATTATCAGTGTTTCCATTTAATACGTTTTCAGTTCTGCGAATACATAATTGATTTCCATTTTCCCTGTGCTTAAGATTCGCATAGCAAACGCTATTTACATATGCCGAATAACACGTTTTAAGGAACTCTGAGCACTGTTGGCACACATTTAAATATTAATTACTGGCAAAATCTCCAAACCGTTTCACGACCCATGCTGGAAGGTTGCTGGAAGGCGATTGTGAGCCATTCATGGGCATTTTCTTCACATCCAGTGCCTGACTGCTTTTCCCGGTCTGGGCTGCGTGGTGCGACATGGAGCCTCTACCAGGGATACTATCCCAGGAGGGTTACACTCAGGTATTCTAGTCTTGTCCCAGCGTCTAAAGACCTGCAGTGTGCATGATTGGCATCACCAAATTACCCATAGTGCACAGCTGCTCGCATATGTGCCCTGCAATGGACTAGCATCCCCACCAAGGAGAACCCCGGCCTTGTGCCTTATGCTGCCTGGGATAGGCTACAGACCGACTGGAGGAAGGATGGACGGGTTTAAAGAGAATGTCTCATATAAGGTACGTATATAACACTGTACGATTCCGATGTGGCTGTTGACGCTAGACAGAGCTCACATTCTGACTGATGCTCAGGGGCCGCAGATAAAGGGGAGCAGTGTGCACCATACCTGATTGGTCCACGTCTCAAACCCATTCTCCACCGTGAGGAACAGATCTGCAAAGCAAGAGGGAAAAAAATACTTTTAAATAGCAGAGCCTACTGCCCCCTACAGGAAGGACATTATTTCAACAAATGAAGAGAAGTGAATGGCGTTTAATAGCAGGTGGTGTAATGCATGGAAATCGTGGTGAGAGGGTGGGTAGCACCGGGTGGGTAGGGGGTGGGAGCCCCCATCTGGTGCAGGGCTCAGGCCTGGAAAAGCTGTCGCCAATTCACACAATCTCAGATGGTTAACGCTTTCTTTCAACCTAATAACAGAAGCTTAATGTCAACTGAAGCCTTGTCTTGAAGTTTTACCTTATATTCGCCAAAAATATTTCCGGGTGCATTCTGGGTAATTCTGGTTGGTGGCATGGATGTTTCCTTAAACCGAGCCCCCTCCATGACACAACAGCCAACCAGAGTAGCACACCGTTTATGGACACAGCGCCAGTGATCAGCGACCACAAAGCAGGGCGTGGTGGGGTGGACACACGCACACACACATCCTTCACATGTGGGAAATCAGCAGCTGAGTTATATGTGTTTTGAGCCAGAGCATGATGAAAGGGCCCTTCACAAAGGTGTCCTGGTTCGGGGGGTGGGGGCAGATTCCCATAGCCTCCTTCTGGCCAATAAGCTGCAGGTTCATCCCCCAGAAGAACTACTCTGATAACCCAACATCTCAGTGCAGAACGACACGGAGGCAGATCGCGAACTTTCCCACACACAAAGTCAACAGGATCATTTTATTGTCGCTAAAATTAGCTATCAGATAAAGCATTTAGCAATAGCCCAATTAAAAGCACACTTTGAAAATAAGTTTGCCTCTTTCCTTTAATGAAATGTATGACTTTAAATAATCCTCAGCTCATCAGGAGATGTGGGTGCAGTTTAATTAGCTTAATTTATTTTTTATGGTTCTGAATTCTCTTAAATCACATCTATTCTAATACGTTCATTAGTTCTATGACAAAACGCACAAAATAAGACAGTTATAATCACTAATGAGAGTGAATAACTGTGTTTAACACGGGTAAATGAGGATACACACAAATACACGCAAATAACGAAGGGATGCAAATGTGCATCCCTTCGTACAAAAGCAGCTAGGGCGGTTTGCAGCACAGTGGGTTAGGACACTGCCGAATGCCGCAATGATTTCATCAGTAGGTTGTTGATTAAAATCCCAGGGTCAGCAGTGTGATTGCATCATTGGGCCCCTGACCAAGGCCCTTAACTGCCAATCATCTGATCCTGCTTTCATAAACATATTGCTTTGGATTATAGCATCAGCTAAATAAATAAAATCGAAATAAACATCTCTTGGAGGTTTTTGCCCAATATCTGCCTGGCTATTAGTTAATTAGTACAATTCCTCAGAAACAAAATATGGACAAGCAAAGATACTGGATGCCTACAGATAAATCAGTAAGCAGAACAAAATTAAGGAAGTGCATATAATTAACAGAGTGAGAGGTGCAGCTCGGAGTGCTGGGATCTTAATTACAAGAGCGTGAGTTACAGTTACACTTGAGAAGACGACCTTTCGAATAATTTCAGCAAATATTCCACGGTAGGGATGAAAAAACGTGCCGGGCAGCATGTCCAGTGGAGTGTTCAGGATAAAAGCTCCTCCCAGGAAAATGATTAATATAACACATTTTCACCATGGTTTCATGACCCACCCCTGTGTGCAAACATTGCTCAGGTGTGACTGCGCAAAGCCAACAACGTTGCTCCCTTGTCTGTAAACTCCTGCATGAAGTGGCTGTTTCCACTGCTTGGCATCCAGGATGTGCCCCTCAACTTTTCCCACAATGCCCTGGGACCTTTTGCTTCTGTCATGCTGGGCTTAATACATTAATGAACAGTATGACATTACTTTGCATTATTACCTATGCTGCCTTCATATTAAGAACACTTCATTACAAATCAGACGAATACCATTCTCTTCAGTCATTTCAAAATCACCTGTTTTCAGATTTTTGTGAATGACAAGCTATTTATTCAAAATCACATCTAACACGGAACCCAAAAACAAAGCTCGGTTATGTTCTTTTCCAAGGTAATGGTGCTCGGTCGGGCTTCCTGGCACTCGACTGCGTCCAGCTGAGCCCAGCTCTTGTCATCCAGCTTCACTGGGAGAAAGATCAGGAACGGCAGACTGGAAATGGGAAAGGCTGTGCTTTATGGAGCGCCAGGGAGACCGAAACCACAGTTAAAATAAAGCGTTTTCAGACAGCTGACTTACACAGCCCATAAAGTGGAGGTGGTGTTCGCAAACAGGTTTGGTGATGTTTCAGAGAGCGGGTAAAGGTCAGACACTGACGAGCTGACTAGACGCAGCACTGTCACGCTGGCAGGATTCACAAAGATCCTACAGAAAGGAACCCCACGCTGTGCTACCCATCCGACAGGGCCCACGCTACATGAGTGAGCCAGGCACATTAACCAGAGACGCTCTCCACTGCCAGAGCCCTGCTCTGTAAGCCACCAGAGTCATGCTCTTCCAAATGCTCTTTCCAGAAATTCAATTACGTCTAATGAGAACATTGGAATGAGACACAGACCGTATCCCCCCCAAACACACTCAAGAGGAGAACATCAGGGTCTAAGATGTGCTGACATGCTCCCCTGCCCCTATGGGGTGTGTGGGGGGGTAATCAGCCTCGAGATTTCCGTGACTCTGCCTGCATCGCGAGCATTTTCAGTCGCAGACTCGCAAACATTCCCCGTTTCTGAATTCCAGCTGTCGGAGGGTAAGTACACAAACGTACGACGTCAGGGACTTTCTGGAAACATCTTCTGCTCACAGTTCCAGTTCCTTGCATGCTACCCTGAAGTCCACATCCCGTCATTTAAGGTGGCAGGCCGGGACTAAGAGAAATCCAAGCTAGCCTCATACTCCACAAGGATGCTGCCAATCAGAGGTGCTGACAGACAGCGTTCCAGGTCCGACAGACCCACGCCATCCCCAGGACCGGTCCTGATTTATTCATCAGCTCATTCCCACCCCACGCTTTTTATCTGCCGTCACTAAATGCTACAGGCCGGGACGAGGCCTCGGAATTTATCACACATCTTTCAGATGATATTTTTTCTGGGGAAGCAAAGGCAATTTTGGAGAGGATCAATATTTGATTGAAAGCAGGTGCGGTGAGATATATTGCTTATAGTGACGAGTATATATTAAAAGCAAAGCCATTAAAATTCAGATATATTGAAAAATTGAGGTACTATATGAGGCTGGTGAAGTTTAAAAAAAATTCTCGGTGGTGCACTTTGTCCTGAATAAGCGGGCAATTTTTCCCTCCCCCCCCCCCCCCCCCCCCCGGTTCTGCAAAGGGGGCAGGGCTTTAACTAATAAGTATGAGCAAATACATTTCCACCCTGCGAATTTGCTTAGGTTTCATTCATTACCGGGGTTCAGCTCTGTACTGAGAGCCCGGTGCCAAAGGTTCAAAAATAACAAGCCATTCTGCCCGACAGGTGAGTGCCACAGGCAGCCAGCCCGCATCTTAATAGAGTGCCTGTCCTGACCCCACGTAATTGTTTCTTATCCCACTGAGAGTATCCCACAATGCCCCTCTCTAACTTCCGCATGCCACCCAGATACCAGGCTGCATTTCACCCATGTGCGCTGAATTAACCTTCATTTCATAAAAACGACGATGCTTATGATGATGACGATGACAGTGGTGAGGAAGGCCACCCTCGCTCTGCGTATGAAGTTAGCACGTTAGCATGTCTTTGCATGGTTTTCTGCCAAACAGCCAGCAATCTGACGAACTGCATTCTGTAAATCTATGTATGCACGGAGGGACCGCCACCCTGCCCAGCGTGGACCCCCCGCCTGGTGACTTGTGGAACAGGGCTCTGTGACCCAGTGCCGGATAAGTGGTGGAGAGCCAAATAGATGGATGGTTAGTATAATCACAATAATAATAATAATAACCACCTGCCTACCTGTGTTTATCGGTCTACCTCTGTTTAATGGTCATGCCTCTATTATTGAGCCAAGCTAAACTAAACATAGACAAACCAGAATGTGAGTCACATCAAAAGCTAACTACCATTCTGGGCTTTGAGGGATACTTCAATCATCTTAAAATGGTGACTACCTGCCATTTGCCATTTTATTTTTCCCATGAGCCTCTTTGTCCTGTTTAAAGACTCACTTCCCAGCCATTACAGCACTTCATAACCCTCTTTACAGGAGACACACGGTTCTGGAGTCCCGATGCATATTTTATGAAGCGATTCAGGTTAAGCACCTTCCTGAAGGACACGGTGTTGGAGCCACCAGGCGGGATCCTGGCCCCGGATTTCCGTTTGCCGTGTAATTTCAGGGCACCTCACTTACTGTCACATGCAGGTCACGCCACAGCTGGGGGTGACCGGAGGGAGAAGGCAGACACCGCGCCGCCTGCAGGAGGCGCTGTGGCGAGTACACACTCACTGCTAAGGGTGTGAAGGCACATATACATATTCCAGCTAGGCTTGGGAGCTACTGTGCTGATATGCTATACTGCGCTGTTTAGGGGAGGCTGTGATTGAGCAAACTGTGGTATTTCAGGGTGTCAGCTACACCCCAGTGTGGTGGTCTCACTGATAGTATCACTGCGGTATACTATCTGGGCAGTATGAATTAGACAATGCTTGTCCGTCTGGTGACAGACATTTCTTTGTACCACTTCTTTTGAGTACGAGTATATTGGAAGTCTTTTTGTCTTCACTTATCATCCCATGTTCTTTCTGCTGGGATATATTATAGCCTTGCCCAAGCGCCCAATGGAGGCGTGAGTACTCGGGATCAGGTTTCGACCTGGTGACCTTGTAATTACAGGGGCCTAGTCTGTCGAGCCATACACAGCCTTTATTAACCTAAAGACCACACTTACCACCGCCTGCCCAACCAATCAGCTTTCAGAGTCCATCTCCACACACCGAAATATGAACAAGCCCTGTCATCCGCCTCTAATGGTCAGCACTGGTGCCCACTGAACCGTGGCGATCTGGGATTCAACCTGTCTCGCCCATCTCCATCCCATCTCCTAGGCGCCTGGTCCCATTTGGAGGGGGAGCTGCTGAAGGTTGGCGTTGCGCTTGCTGAGAGTTTAATGGCTCTGAGAGGGGCTGATTTGTTAGCTTATTATCCTGCCGATAGGCTGTGACTCCTCTGCCTCTGACGCAGGGTTAGGGTTATGCTCAAAGAAATGAATGGAGAGTACTCATATATATATAAAAAGATATGAATTCAAATGTGTATGTGTGTGTGTGTGTGTGTGTGTGCGCATGGCCACTGACAGGGGGCGGGGGGATGGCTTATCAAAAAAATTTATTTGTGAATCAAATAAAAGCTTGTTATTTTTTTTTCTTCCTAATTTTCCTTGGCATGGGTGTTTGAAAACTCTTTCAGCAAACTTACGGCCTTTCCGAAAGCATGGCCTTACATGCCAAAAAGGCAGCACCAATTGGGTTTGGTTTTTAGGGGATTTTTGCTAAATGTTCCTGGGTAGTCAGAGAGTTTGCTAAAGCTGCTCTAAGATTTCATAGATTTCCAGCAGGACCCAGAAAGATGCAGTAAGTGGATTACAGCAGTCAGATGGGATCACACAGAATACACCCATTTGTGTATTATTTATACATATGATTTATGCATGCTTTTTATGATTTATTTTATTAAAATTAGATTCCAGTTTGCAGTCAATTCAGTTGTCACTTTTTCATGTTTAAACCTGTTTAAGGGCATTTCTAAGGCGATTTTCAGTAAAAATGGAAGTAAATTAATATCATTAGACAGTGCAGCATTAATAAGATAAGGATAAAACTCTCTCCTTCAATATGACTAGGAAGCAATTTCCCATACACCAGTCCCGTGTACATGACTAACCAGAAAATACTTCTATGCATCTAAATATTTTTAATTAATTACACTTGACATGACGGTTAACTGAACTGCGGATCATCTTGTCTGCGGTCAAGAGTGTGTGACTGTGTGTGTGTGTGTGTGCGTGAGAGAGAGTGGCAGGTTTAACACTTAGTTATAGTTTCCTCTCTGTCCTCATCCCTGTACCCTCTAAAAATGTGCGGTGTGGTTTGGTTGCCATGGGAGACAGAGCCAAGCCCTTGACATTTAGAGGAGAGCAGTGTGTCATTGCTGAGGCCACTCCCCGCCCACAAAAAGAGCGTCCTTCATACACTGTAGTGATCAATGCATGTGGAAAGTCACTCTCTCACCTACCCCTCCGTCCTGTCAGCCCCCGCCAGAAACCACAATGTTTCACCTTTATGTTACACTGAGCCCAGGTGCTATTTCGGCACTATCAAGGTTACCGGATTACCGTTCCAGATATGATTTTAACCGGAGTAATTCACGTGACATATCAGCCTTGACGGCACCAAAGCCAGGCACCATCAGAGTGTAGAGTATAGGTCATTAAAAGGAACATCACTAGGGGTGCGGGAGAGAGGGCCCCACTGCTGTGGGAAGCTCAATAATGGCTGTTCATTACAGCTGCCAGTAGGAGGCGCAGTCATGGTCACTGACGCGCTCACACAGGGAATATGAAAAGACGTCACTAATGATCCCCTCTCTGTCCTTCTTCTGTTCTACTTTCAGCCTCACCGAGCTCCCAGGAAGCAAAAATGTGGACTGTCTGGCAGGGAGCAAAAATGTGGACTGTCTGGCTGGGAGCTGCGACGGAGAAAAAACGTAAACCGTCTGGGAGTCGCTGAGGACTGGGTTACGAAAAGCTGATTCATATGATGAGACGTAGGGGGCATGCTAGCTCCCTGATTTAAAAAAGATAGGAAACTCTTGCACAAGACTAAAAAAATGAATAATGATCAAAGTGGCGCCATTCAGGTGATGTGAAACTCTCACACTCACATTTATCAATGCACCCAAGCCACCAAAGGCAGCGTCTTTACATAGGCTTATTCACACAGGACAACAAAATCTGAAAGGTGTCTCTGCACACAGTAAGGCCATGTAAAAAGGGGCGGACTAATGCGGTGATATAAGGCAGCCACCACGGCAACGCGGCATTCTATAGCTAGTGTGCACAGGTTACCATTGGTTACCAACACTCGTACTATGCACTTACATGGGCCCCCGTGTTGGTAACAAGCATTTACTAGACTGGGGGAGTTGGGGGCAGGAGGCGGGGCCCAGAATTCTGGCCTGAGACAGGCACTCCTCCCAATCCCATGAACCAGAACTAAAAAGAAAAAAGTATAATGGAGAGACGGTACCTTAAGTGGGGGGGGGGTTAAGATTCCATGGGTGCTACAGACCTGCGTCCAAATCGTAGTGACATCGATTATTATAATCGAGCTCCCCCGTTAGCCTGCGGAGCTCATTAACACAGGGGTGAGCATTTCTGCCTTTCCTCAGCGCGCCGTTAATGCACACGACTTTTAATTAGTTCTCCACTGGCGGAATTAAGTTCCCCACCATGCAAATGTGTCGACCGTGGCCCGGAGGGGGTGTAGCGACACAGGGCCCGGGCCCCAGCCTTCGCTAGCGAGGATTATCCATCACCCGCTAATCCCTCACAAATACATTTATATCATTTAATACAATATGTTATTTTTACCATACATCTATGTTCTCGTGCCAGGCATTTGGCATCGCGGGCCATATGGACACATTCTCGTGTTGGAAACATACCGCCTGTGAAATAGCTATCCGGATAACGTTCTTGTGTTTCTGTGGGTGGATAAGTATGTGATCATGTACATTAACCTACCAAAACCCCAAAAGCATCGGGAGTTATGAATAACGAATGAGCGTTGACCTGGATGACTAGCTGGGTGCATAATACGGCACTATGCCGCCGCTCTGGCTGGCAGATTCACTCGGGCCCTCTCGAGCATCTCCTCTCGCAGGAAGCGCTCCTCCAGTCGCTCGGCTCTCTCTCCACAGCATGCCAGTCGAGACTTTGATTGGGCCACTCGACGGGGTTCAAAAGCCAAAACAGCAGTTTTAGGAAAGCAGGAGGGGTTAGAAACTAATGCAATTAGACACTCAAAGGCACATTCCGAAGTTCCACTTCATACCAAATTACACGAGAAGGCTTAAGGAATTTTTAGAAATGCCTGATTAGTATCTAATACTCATGCCTACGTAGTAGGAAAACTAACACTGCACTGAATGTTCAATCAAAAAAGAATGGGATACATGCAGGAGGGCTGATGCAATATGCAATGTGATGCCAGGTTTGGGCAGAACGGCTTGGAAAATAACAATGATCAGGCATATTAACACTGACAATGGGACGTCAGAAGGAGAAACCCAAGCCCGACATGCAGAGCCCGCACTTTAGTCTGCAGGTAATCCTTCAATAAACCCATGCCGATAACCTCTTAATGCGACAGATCTGTTTGCCTAACATTACTCTAACAATTTACTTGTCTTCCAAGGGAAAAAAAGAGGTTGCCTAATTGGTTTCTGCGGGGAGTCTCGTGATGCCAGGTTGCCTAGCAACCCGCCGCGCCGCAGTTTCGGTATCGCCGCGCCTATTTGCGCATAATGACTTTGATAATTATTTGGTTATTACCACCTTTTTAAAACGAATCATTTTGGCCTTAGGCCTGGAACGAGGGTCTTGGCGTAAGCGTTATCGTGATGCGGCATGAGATATAGGTTCCCGGAGAGGCTCCACGCTGGTAGAAGTAGAAGAAAAAAAAATGAGACATCCCACTGGGTAATTTTCTGAGCTGGAATGGGATCAAAGCTCATTTCCATTTTAAGCACCGATCGGCCTTCCGTTGTAAGTCCTGCTGGCGTTAGCTTCGGCGTGGATCCATCAAATGGCATAATGCCTTTCGTCTATGCCGAGACAGACCTATTAGAAGAATCCAACACTGCTCATCCGCCTGTTTACGCCTTAGCCAATTTGTCCTGCCTCGCCCCCATAACCAGCCGAGACGTGAAGCCGACACGACGTGAGGTTCCCGCTCGGAAATGTACGGCCGTGATGTTACCATAGAGATGTGACCTTCCCACAGGATGAGAGCCATAGAGGAGGATGAAGGGGATGGTGCAGCTCATTGCATAAACGAGGCCCCGAGGCCCAGAAATATGATCCCAATACCAAGGTCCATGGAGGTCCGTGAGAGGAAGCCGTCCAGCCAGTACGGAATGGCTCCCCATTCCCTACGGCGACCTGATCTCCGTAAAGACCACGGGCGGCTGAGAGGCACCAGCTACGTACTGCTCCGGAAACCGTGTGGGCTGAAGACTCCGAAAAGAGAAATTACACCTGCACCCCGCAACGCTACCCAAATTGGTTCATTAAATTCTCAGCGGAGAAGCTTCTACGATACTAGTCTTGTTCTTCTTCCATTTGTCTTTTAACATGCAAACGGCAAGGAGTGGGAGAGTGGAAAAAAAGAGTAGAAGAATCTCACAGCTACTTGGCAGCAGACGACCACAATGAGAGCGGGCGTCTCGTCAGAGTCCATCTACTGCTACGGGAACTTAGCAGCGCCAGTGCCTAAAATGCCATAGACGGAAACCAAAGGCACCCCCCCCCCCCTCTCGTTTAGGGATCACAACCAACTGTCTCGCAGTGTCCCAAACAACAGGAGGCGGATCCTGTAGAGGAAACAAACTCTGATTCGTCTCCTGGCTACCCCCGCACCTTCCACCCAACAACACCGCACACCAGACAGCTGTAATTACGGGGTGGCATTCGGCTCTGCTAATCCACTGCAATTGCTCTCTGGCTGCAGAGATGCAGGGAGCTTTCACTGTCATTACAGGCCATCGGCAGGCGGCGGGCTGAGGTCTGCGGTGACAGGAAGCCGCAGGGGTCATTTCCGTTGCCGCGGTTTGGTCAGAAGCGGTAACTATGGATGCCGTTCATCCATCGATAAAAAGGCAAAGAATAAGCCACAAAAAAAGCATCCAAACAGATCATGCTTTCACAGCTGAATCCATGCCGCGGCTAGGCTGTGTGCTTGCTAGCATACATTTTTAAAGATAAATACAACACAATACACTACTCAGGAACCATCAGTGAAAAGGTGACTCGATAAATGTCACAGTTTCTGCTGAGTGCGGGCATTATTTTGCACGGATGCCCCCCGTCAGGCGTGTAACTAGGACACCTGTCAGCCATATTGACTCGCGTCAAACAGCATGACTTCCTGGGGGCGGTGAATGTTTTGGGAGGACATCAGTATGCGGGAGGCTTCTGATCAATCCCCCTGGTTCCAGAGCGACCCGAGCCCGGCCTCCGGAAAAGGTCCACATACCAGTGCTTCTTGGAATTTTAATGTCCAGATCCATAAACAAGAGAGAGTGCCATGTGGGGGTACAGCCCACGTCCACCGCGGGCTTAATAATTAATTAATCCTGCACTTAAACATCACACCCCTGCAGGAAGGCACATGGGCCCCAGGCAGGTCCCACACAGATGCATTTTCATATCCAAGGACTTTGTTCCTCCATTTTCTTTTCTTTTTTTTATTCTTAAAAGGGATGATTTAATTTCTAAGGCAAGACGTATTCACAGCCAGAGGGTACAGGAGAAGTGACAAGAAATTACCCAGGGGATGAAACAGATTTATTTACTCAATGGCTGAGAAAATAGGTAACGCTCTCCCGGACGACACAAAAAAAACCTTAGCGTTACGAATCAATCGAGAAGTTTAAACTGCATTACGGGGCAGTAAAGGAGCATTCTGAAATGGTGACCAATTAGCGGTATGCTAAGTACACCAAAGGCCGACGCCCACAAGCCCCTCCCCCCGCAGGTGACTTATTTCTGACCCACTAAGAACACCATGATGGCCTAAACAAGGGGACCCCAGCCTCTTTGGCAATCACACTGAGTTTATTAAATCCAAGGGACTGAAAGACTGAAAGACCCTCCCCTCATCGCTGCATTCTTACAGGGGGCTTAGAAAGTAGCTCCAGTGGTCCCACAGAAAAATACAGCCACACCACCAGAAGGTTCCCAGTTAGCAGCTTACAGGATAAACCACCCTCGCTAATGTGGAAAACCAGAGTAGACTAAGAGAGGAACTTAGAGGGTGGACCAAATATCAGCATAATACCATAGTGATTGAATACTGATTACATGATTGACTAAAACAGCATAATAGCATATTGACCAAATGTTGACCAAAAGCTAAAAATCAGCAGTTTATATCAACCAAGACTGACACATGGGACCAATGTTGAAGTCATAGTCATGTCTAGATGGGACACCTGTCCATCTTAAGGCACGATATCTGATGTGAGCAAAGACAGTGCTGCTACTCGCTGCTACTCGCTGCTAACAGTGCAGGGAAGCTGGAGGTCTCCAATGAAGAAGAAAAAGAGGGCGAACTTCAGACGCAGCAAGCGGACCCAACGCCCCAGAGAAGTGAGGGCACGGTGCCAGATCAGATCGACGTGCCAAATCACAGACGCAACTCAATGGAGGCTTAATCAACTTAACTGTGAAAATGCTCCTAGGACAGCATGGGAAGACTTCAGCCCTACAGGCACTTCCATATTAATGTACATTAGAGAGTATCTCACTCAGAGTCTGAAGCCCATCTCGCGTGGCAGGTCCGGATGTGATGCATCTGCGAGCTGGACGGGGGATGGAAGCGTGCCGTGATCGACATCAGCCGTCTGCCACACAGAACGACATCACGGTGCCAGCAAACACCCCCTGTGACAGCAACACTAAGCAACCCATCTGAGGGCTACCTCAAGCAATGCCGGTTTTTCTTACATCCCACCGGGGGACGGTGACCCTACGATGCCATGGTGACAGAACACATCTCGCCGTGTCTGTCAGGCCACCATCCACACCGCTGCCGGCGTTCAGCCGTAATGATTTCCACCCGAAACCAACAACCACTACATGAGCAGGGCCGTTGCCAGAGCGTATTAGCATTGGGTTGAACTAATGATTCTGCCAATTTAACTAATTAATCCTCTATAAATTTGGCTTATTAGCAGTTTGAAGAGATGGAAAACCAGAACGGTTCTCAGCCTTGAGCGGCACTGATCCGGAGTCCTTTAACCACAGCGAAAACAGCAAAAGAGGCCTGCAGGAGAGTGGACCAATGCCATTTAGAGGAGGGCTGGCAGACAGGGAGGGAGGACCAATGACCTTTTGAGGAGGGCTGGCGCATGGGGAGGCCAGACCAATGCCTATAGGAGGAGGGTGTTGGATGGAGAGGGAGGACCAATGCCCTTCAGAGGAGGGTGTTGGATGGAGAGGGAGGACCAATGCCCTTCAGAGGAGGGTGTTGGATGGAGA
>JAODKM010000008.1:18212875-18234318 GCA_026780845.1 Petrocephalus sullivani | reverse complement strand
GGGGGGGGGCGGGGGGGAGTGCAGGATCTCTCACCGGTCAGGGACGCTCCCCTGTATGCGACAGCAGCCACACCCCCGTAAAGGATGAGAAGGATGTTACCCACATTGTGTAAGGTTCAGCTCCGAATTGGATTTGAAAGTGCTGTCCAGAGTGGAGCCCCCGGTTTCTGTGGGCGACACACAGGCTTGTGCTTCCCAAAAAACAGACATGAGAATGTTCAGTGAAATTCAGAACTTTCTATCTAGCCAAAGGAAATAATTATAAAGAGTATATGTGCGCAAACCTATGGGTCTGTATGGAGGATTGTGCCAGGATGCCACCAAATGTGCTATTGGACACACAAATAGGCTTAATTTTAGCCTTCCTGCCAGGGGAGACTGTACCAAGTACTAAAAGGGGTGTCAGTAATTGTGGAACCCTTTGCTTTTTGTTGATTTTGTTGCATCATTCTGTATTAAGATGTTTTAGATTTTGGAAAATAAATAATAAATTGCAGTAGCTTTACTTTTTTTCTGCAGTTTTTTGCTTTTATGGGGAAAATTATGCCTATATTTTTGGACTCGCCCAGCATAGCTGCCAGGTGAAAACGATTGTCCATGCAGCGCTGCTGATGCGTTTGCTTATGCCCGTTGCTCTGTCCCACTCGTGCAGCTGGCTCCGTCCTTTCGGGCAGACTCCGCCCCCCTTCGATTCAGCCACACCCCCATCCACCTGACTCCACCCACCCGTCAGCAGACTCGCGCCGGCCCTCCCGAATAGTTACACAAAATGAACGTACCTTTTACTCTGCGGTGGCATGATGCGGCAGTGACAAATGAACTGCGTCCCTGGGACCGGATGCGCACGGCCGGTGACTGAGAGCATGGCACCAGGAGTTGTCAGGGATGAGAGAAAGATGAGGAGGAGTGGAAAGATGGGGCCCTTGTGATGCCTACGATTGCATTATCGGCTCGTGTCCATTTACTCTCCGCAGCTGATGGAGGATGCTGGGGACGCCATTTGGTTACTCTAATCTCACTAATGATGGATTTATGCTAATACAGAAGAGTGATTGCGGTAGTATGGGCGGCCGGCTTCGTTAATACGTTTTTCCCTTTGTGCTTTAATTAATTGTCACGTGAGAATCGCAAAATACGGTTCTCCGTGGCCATAGTTGCCTCCGTTTTCGCTCCTGTGATCGGGCGAGGTGACACGTGCTGGTCGCCGAAACCACAGAGAAGTGAGCTACAGATGAGGTCCTTGAGAAGGTCTGCTGCTCTCTGGCATTTAATATTAAAAGAAATGATTTCGTATTTGCTTGTAACCGTAATCAGTTTGTCCTGAGCAGGTGCTGGGATGAGGCTCTGTATCAGTGGTGTGCGCATAGTAGCCTGTTGATCAGATACACCTGCTTCTTCACACTGTGAATCATGTTGCTGTAACGAAGTATGTACAGCATGCAGTCAGGCTTAACGTTCAGCTGAGCTACACTAAAGCGCTTTTTCAGAGCAAATATGAAGTCGATGTGATTGTTGACGCAGACCATTCCCGCCTCCTACCTGCCTGGGATTTTCACTCACTGCGGTGTTTAGAGCCGGGCCGGCCAGTCTTATCAGAAAGTGCCTTCCTGTGTGTGAGTTTTTGCTGCGATGCCCTAATTTGATTGCTAATTAGAGGACTGGTTTGACTGAAGAGTCCTCACAACTGGATGTGAACAGCTGACCTAGAGGTTACCCCGAGAACCAGCACAGACACTGGCCTTTTGTGGATACGATTGTCCATTATGGCCAAACTTGTATAAGCTTGCTGGAAGTTCAAAAATAACAGCTGAGTTTTGTGCAGAAGTGACTGCACGACCAGATTAATTTCTGAAGGGGTTCTATTGGTTAAAAGTGGGCCCTACCTTGTCCTGGCTTGGCATCCCTAATAAAATGGTCATTGAGTGGGTGGAAGGCCAGTTATTGTCATAGTGCTTCTACAGGCTGCCAACTTTAGTGGTGAAGGGCATAGACGTCTAATAAGGCTGCCGAATTAGTCTCTGCGTGTCCTTTGAATGGCGCTTGTTCTGGGTACTCGTATGTATCATTTTATGATGCATCTTCCTCTGTCTGTGTTCCTTCCTGCAGTGAAGTCCACCATTCTGAACTTCCAGAGCCCCACTACCGGCCTGTTCCCCACCAAGACATGCGCGGACTGCAAGGAGGCCAAAGTGCGGGATTCTCTGTACTGCGCTGCCAGCGCCTGGGCCCTGGCCATGGCCTACAGGTGGGCCTGGGGGGTGGGGCCTGTCTGCATCTCACTGGTCTTATTAAGCTAAATGTCCACCTGCCTATTAGCCTTGGCCCTGGCCATGGCCTACAGGTGGGCTATCTGGGGGGCGGGGCCTGTCTGTGTATCTCACTGGTCTTATTAAGCTAAATGTCCACCTGCCTATTAGCCTGGGCCCTGGCCATGGCCTACAGGTGGGCTATCTGGGGGGCGGGGCCTGTCTGTGCATCTCACTGGTCTTATTAAGCTAAATGGCCACCTGTCTATTAGCTTCGGCCTGCATTTTATCTCGGCTACCTGACCGAGTGCTAATTTGGTTCAGCAGGTGGTTCAGTCCATTATATCTCAGGTGCATGGTACCTTCCTCGATTACGCGCACATCGCACGGCATCCTGTAAAGGTTTATTTCAGTTTTTTAGTTATGTCGTTACTTACGTTTTCCTACTTCTCGGTCTGGTACTCCTCTGACGTGAAATATCGGGTCTGGCCGTCCCACAAAACACGGCGGCCAGCCTGATGATCGCCGTGCCATCGGCGCTCTCATAAGCTGTCCTCGGCTCGGTGTCAGGTCCTCGCTGTCCCCCCCACCCCAAAAATAGAAGTGGGACTGGACCAGAGGCCATCAGTCATGGTTTGTTCCTATTAGCAAAGACAGTGGGATTTAATTAGGATGAATCTGACCTGACAGCACAGACCAAGTCCATTACTTATCCTCGGGCCGCTTTTGTCGAGGAGCGTGGGGCCCGGAGAGGGACACGGTCTGCCCCTGTCTGCTGGGCAGGATGGATGACTGCTTGGGCTTTCACGTTTTTGAACCCTTTGCAATTACACCGTTGCAGGAATCCTGGATTTACGGGCCCCTAGAGCACATTCCCCACGCTTTTCTTAATGCTGCCATTTATTGCACCCTGGCATTTAGGATTCTGGCTCTAAACATGTCCCCGCGCTATTAAATGTGACACTTTAATCTGATAATTTTCTTCTTCTTCCTTTTTTTTGCACTTCTTGTTTATCTCCAGCAGGACTGCCCCTGGATGTTTTGAAGGACAGTTTAATTTTGATAAATCTTCACGGTAGTTATAGGCCCACAATACCAAAATACATATCATTCGTATTTCTCCGGAGGGATAATATGTAAATTCTGATGCTTGAAGAGTCATATACTGGCTGCCATGGTAACGTGGATGCAGTGCTGTCTGACACCGGCAGGGTTGGGGATTGAATCCCGCCTCTACTCTCTGCGTGGAGTTTGAATGTTTTCATCCAAAGGCATGAAATTGTTAACTGGCACCTATAAATAGGTCATAGTGTTTTATATATATATGTGTGTGTGTGCGCGCCCTGTGATTGGCTGGCATCCTATCCAGGCGTACCCCTGCATTATTCACTGTGCTGCCTGGGATAGGCTCCAGACCCTCTGCAACCCGGCCTGAGATAAGAGGTTGGAAGATGGATGAATAGATGGTAAAAGACTACAGAAAAACGATCCCATCTTTTCCTTAAATGGACAGCTTTCCTAATTGAACATTAGGAAAGGCTATATGTGTCCTGATATGTATGGCGCCCTGTGTCAGAGAGGCATTGAATCTCATCCTGCTTGAATTTGTTTCTAAGCTTAACTTTAAACTGCCGCTGAAGGCATGGAATTATTGCCACAGTTCTCAGTCGTTGTTATAATTTTTCTGTGAATAATATGGGGTGTAAATAGGGACTCCTGCTGAAATGTGACTTGCAGAATTAAAGGCCGAGCGCCGTATTGCAGTCAGCCAGTGGTGCGTCTTGCTCGCCTCTGAAAAGCGGGTCGCTTCACGCTCTCTGCCCCTCCCCCACTGTGTCCAGGCGCCTTGACGACGACATGGGCCGCACCCACGAGCTGGAGCACTCGGCCATCAAGTGCATGCGGGGCGTCCTGTACTGCTACATGCGCCAGTCCGCCAAGGTGAGCCCTGCACTGCTGCGGTCTGCTGCACAGGCAGCACGGAGAGAGAGCTGCTCTTACCTGTAGGCTGGGCAGGGTGTCTGGCCAGACGCACCTGGAACAGATAAGCATGCAAATCCATTTTCAGCGTGAAAGTCACCCTTAAGCATGTCAGAGAGTCAGAGTAACTTCTGTCGAATCACACAGTAGTGATCAATCCCACAGTCCTATAGGTGCTGAGCTGTAGTGATCAATCCCACACTCATCTAGTGGTGAGCTCTAGTGATCAACCCCACACATCTCCAGAACTGAGCTCTGTGATTAATAGCATGCCCCTGGTGTGCTCAGTGGTAGTGATCAATCCCACACCCCTAGTGCCCAGCTGTGGTGATCAGTCCCACACCCCTAGTGCCCAGCTGTGGTGATCAGTCCCACACCCCTAGTGCCCAGCTGTGGTGATCAGTCCCACACCCTCTACTGCCCATATCTCGCGATCAGTGCCATATGTCTCTTGCACTGAGCTCTAGTGATTAATCACAAACTCCTCTAGTGCTAGGATCTAGTGATCAATCCCAGAGTCCTTTAGTGCTGAGCTCCCAAACGACAGCCGTTGCCGTCAGTTGCGTGGGTGGGTGTTCACCAGGCTTTCACACCCTTAACAATATTTGCCAGAGTCGCGCTCTGTGGAAAATGCCAGCATCAGATCCTGCCTTGCTCCTTCCCCATGCCGAGCCCGCCGCTTCCTTCCTACGGTACCCCCCCCCCCCACCACTCTCTAATCGAGCATCTCCCTCGCTTTTGAAATTGTTCCGTTTCATTTAATCATGACCCCGGCGACCCAATTTGGGGGGAAAGCTTTTCCGTGTCTTAATTAGGATGCCCCATTTATACAGTTAATTACTCCACGCTGCATTCATTAACACCTGTCTCTGCCATTAAGAGGGAACAAGTCATTTTAATCCTCCTCCCGCGCAGAGGGAGTATCCAGTGGGGGCTGCCACAAACATGGGGCTGGGGGGTACAGCATCACTGCTGTGTTCCTTGTGGGGTGGTGGGGGTTTATTTATCCAGTGTCCAATGCTGCTTCCTCCAGGGATGGGAACATTTGCACTGTGTTCTTCATTCGACATGGGCGCAGTCACCCGCTCTTGCCCCAGACCCCTCCCACACTGAAAGCAGCCCCCCACGGCCGCCCCCCTCTCATCCACGCCCTCAGTTCTCGCATGGCTGTTGTGTTTGAAGGAGGATGGCATCAGAGGCACCGGGGGCAGTGGGCGGTTTGCGATGTTCCTTACAGGCTCCGAAAACCATTCACACCCTGCACCCTCTCTCTGCCAACTCCGCGCCTGATGCCCGTTCCTGGCTGCGCCGTCCTGCCTGTATGGCGGCACCGTGCATATCTGGGACGGGAAAGTGGCCGATTCAACCCCACGAGCTACTGTCAGAGGACCGGAACGCTAAATATAGGCTGCCTATTTATAATGGCCCCAGAGGGGTTTGGGGCAGGGCGGCCGGGGATGACGCTTGGCATAGATCCGTCTGACAGCGGTCCTCTTCACTCTGAGCTCGCCTGGCCCGGCGCCGGGCACCTGGACGAGTCCGACTTCCCAAGGATTCCCATAGGAAGATCTGTGCATACGAAGGACGCCAACCGTTTGGTCTGTGCATACGAAGGACGCCAACCGTTTGGTCTGTGCATACGAAGGAGGCCAGCCGTTTTGTCGTGGCAAACGGAGAGCAGCACACACGACCTGAAAATGCTTTTCACACCTCACATCTGTTATATATTAATGCGCTCTTATCCGACGTGACCCACATAGCTAAGCCGTGCTCTGTCGCTTCCCCCCAACCTGCAGGTGGAGCAGTTCAAACAGGACCCCAGCCCATCCAAATGCCTGCATTCCATCTTTAATGTGCACACGGGCGATGAAGTCCTGTCCTATGACAGTTACAGCCACCTCCAGGTTACCGATCCTCCGTCTCCGTAAAACTAACCCTTTTGCAAATTACGTTTCGTCTTTGTCTGCTTTCAACTTTTTCCTTATTCTCTAATAGTCCATTTAAGCTATAAAATGTACCACTAAATTTATTTAATGTTTAAGAAACAGCCTTTCAGTGAGATGAAATTAAGTCCTTGATTATTTTAATGGAGGGCATGCCGTGTCATTTACAGCATTTGCTGTTGCTTTGAAGATCTTTTAAGGGATTGCTGACTTAATGATTCTGGGAATACGAAAACTATTTTGGAAACATTTCGGATGGGAAAGTTGTCCTCGTGCAATTATGATCATTCTGGGTCTCATTTGGGATTCATGCAGTAGCACTTCCCAGCTGTGAGGAGGAAAAAAAAAAAAAATATATATATATATATATAAAGGGGAAATGGGAGACCTGTGGGATTTTCTGTTTGATTTTCGCAGTTATGGCTGGCCGAGCGTTCCCAGTATGCTTAATTGCGGGGCTGTTGCGCTGTTCCTTCCCACATTAGAATCACTTAGCAGCGAGCGTGAGCGGTTTGTCCAGAAAGCAGCTCCCCAGCTTCTCAACCTGACGTCGAATATTAATGGCTTCAGAAAGCCCGTCTGTATATGAAAAATGAGTTTGAGTTCCTCCTGCCCTTCCCCCGGCCCCTGCTGATCCGGCCGCATCTCAGTGCTCTCTCTCCCTCTCTCTCTCCCTCTCTCTCTCTCTCTCCTTTCCTTCCTAGATTGATGCCGTCTCCCTCTTCCTGCTCTATCTGGTGGAGATGATCTGCTCCGGCCTACAGATCATCTACAACACAGATGAGGTACTTTGCTGTGGTCTCTGAGCTGGCAGACCCCGTCGTCCTCCTGAGACGCTGTAATTCTGGGCCCGCTGCTTTCCGTTATCCCCCCCCCCCCCCCCCCCGAGTTGTCCCTCACACACGTCATTGGAGAGACATTTTCGTTCTCCATCCCACCTCATCCGTCTGCCGTCTGTAGCTCGTGTTGGTCCCGTAGGAAAGTACCTGTATGGTTACTGCTCTCCTCCTGATCCTCTGATCTCCTGCGCTGAGATTGCATTACCCAGAGTGCCAGTGTAAGAGATGATCGGTGCCTGGCCCTGGGAAATGCGCACTGTCCCCCTTGAGGTTTTGAGGTCATTTACTCTGTTTATTAAAACAGACATCCGGCTGACTATTTACCCAAGACAAATTGACTTCCTGAGGGATTTCTTTATGGGGGGTGGGGGTGGGGGGGTTCACAAAGCAACATTAATTTGCATTTTTAAGACCCGGTTTATTGGACTGGATAACCCAATTAAAAAGCATGAATGCAAAGCCAGCCACCATTTCATTATTGTCATTATTCTTAGTAATAGTAAAAGCATAATGTAAGGACACTTTTATGTGGGACTGGAGGCTTTATTTTGACGTTTATGTAGCTGGGGGGAGGGGTGTCGTCATGGCGATGAGGACCTGAGAGAGATTTTCCTCTACTGTCTCGTCTTCGATCAAGAAGTGTGAATTTGCTGCACGGGTGCTTCCCGTAAGACCGTGCAGGGCCCGGCGCGTGGGGGGGTGCCGATGTTTTCCTGTCATCTGCAGCACAAATAAAACGAAACGTGCCACGGGGGACCTCGGGCTATCGGCGTTCATTATGACACCGTGCCACTCTAGCCAATCAGAATGCTGAGCTGCACCCCAAGCCCCCCCTCCTGTCCGTCAGTCACGCAGGCGTTCCGTGGCTCTTCCCGCCGGCCACGCAGGTCTGCAGTGACCCGCGGGCTGCTGTAGCTCTCAGAGGCCGGGAATTGTGGCAGCGGGGGCTTGTGTGTGTGTGTGTGTGCGTGTGTCTGTCTGTGAGTGTGTGTCTGTCTGTCTGTCTGTCTGTCTGTGATTGTGTGCGTATCTGTGTGTCCCCCGCTGCCGCTCGCAGGACACCCGCCGCAGCGCGTGACGGGGCCCTGATGTAAGCGCCTTGAACTTGCGCTTTTAAGTGTCCGTTTTGCGATGCAGAGAGCCCGTGTGACAGCATTGTCAGTCCGGAACACAGACTTTTATGCTTGGCTGTAAAAATGAAACTGCAGCCGTTAATATCAGCGAGACGGGCCAGTTTCTGCCGGTTTCCCCGCGCCGTGCCTGATGGGGGAAGGCTGGGCCGTGTCGCCTGTCAGCACGCTGCCGGCGAGCTTTGATGACTCTGTGAGGCTGTATCTGAGATGAATGCTAACAGCTCATAGCTATGGATCTGACAGGAACCCCCCCCCCCCGATCCCCCCACCCTGCATTTGAAGGTGTCTTTCATCCAGAACCTGGTCTTCTGCGTCGAGAGGGCCTACAGGGTCCCCGATTTTGGCATGTGGGAGCGCGGCAGCAAGTACAACAATGGGAGCACGGAGCTGCATTCCAGGTGACGAGGCAACCCGCGCGTCTCCACGGGGCCCCTGACGTTTGGGGAGGCCCCCTGCTGGCCTCAAACACACACTGCACTATCAAACACCTTTCTTACTTAGATTGGTCTGCTAACCAGCTAACTATGCTCTTCATGCTCTATTTACAGTTTTTGTTTTTTTGAATATTGTATATCAGTATCATTTTTTATTTATTTCAATTTTGAAGCTTTGCGGGGCGTCAGTCTGGCAGATTGGGGATGTCTGCTCTGTGATTGGCTATGGCTCCTGACGCATTAGGCCCGCCCCTGTCACGTAATAGACCCGTTTCTCAGATCAGATATCGATAAAGGTCAGGGCTTAGGAAAGCAAGGTTCCTTCACCACAAATGGGATCAGAGGTCAGGGGTCAAGTGCTCTGGCTCTCTTGCCTACTGGTGAGGTTCCCGGCACATAGATTCTGACTTCTGCCGATACTTCCATCCGCGTCGCTCTTGTTTTCCCAAACTGCCGTTCCATCCCAAAGCTAGGTAACGAGCAGAATCTCTGCGGTTAGACACAAAAGAACATATCTATTAAGATCTTTTTTACCGGTGGTCTTACTGTAGGGAGCCCATGCGAAGCATCCGTCTTTACACTGGCGTCGATCATACTTAAAAAAATAATAATTTTGGAGCAAGGCACCCTTTATAAAGCAGTGTACTCATATTTACTCCTCTATTTTAACCATCTGGAATGGCCAGCTAATTGCGTCATACGTCTCCCACTCACCCCGCACCCCCCGCGTGGTGGAGACCAGCACACGGCTGTCTGGCTGTGCGCGTCAGCTCGCCGTCCTCTCCAGTCCCCTCCATAGCCCTGCAGGCTCTTGCTCAATAGGTCAGTACCATGAGAGTGTGAGGGGCCACGATGTCCCACCCCCCACCTGCCTGGGGCAGGGTGAGCCAGGTCTCCACCCAGGCGCTGCAGTGGAGCTCGAACCCGGGCCGTTCTCCCTTTTATCACTGGCCTGGCCGTCATACTTTTGCTTTTGGAGATATGAGGAATACGCTGATGAATCTCATTGTGTATTCTGAAACCGAGCAGCGGACAAGGCTGCATCTCATGGTGATGATGTGCTAAACATTATATTTCATTATCTTTATAATATCCGGGCGGAAAGTTTTAGGTATTCAGCTGGATCTATGTACGGTGTCCTGCCTTTGTTTACATCCTGCTCTGGTGCCCAGCCTCGTTGGCACGCCCGCGTGCGTTTTGGCAAGGCCCTAAACCATCTGCTAAGAAATTTAGGACAACAGGAAGCCCAATGGGCTGGCAAACTGGCTCAAAAGGTAGCAGGAAGGGCAGGATGTTGTACCCTAAACAGGCTTAATGTCCTGTAATTACCTGTCCCTGAAACCAAAGGCTGTCTGCGAATATGACAGCAGCCCCTAAATACGCGCTAATCAGAGCGTAAGTAATGTGTAATCGGAGCCTGTGTTTCTGCTTCGTCCCCGTGTTCGTCCCCTCCTGCGTTCGTCTGTCTGTTCCCGTTCATCTCGGGCGGGCCGGGACGTCTGGATGTGAGGAAGATATCAAGCAGCTAGGGGCTCGGCCTTGCAGTTTGTAGCGGGGAACAGGGTGCCGTTATTCAGGACCATCAAAGAGCTCTGTGGCTGACAAGCCTGCAGCACAAATAAAAGCGGGGGGCGCAGGAAGTCGCGACGGGGCCTGAGCTGATTTTTTATTTTTATTTTTTTCTGGGTGAAAAATAGACAGACCTGATCCCACTCTGAGATGCGGCATCTCTCCATCTACTTTTTTTTTCTTTTCAATAATTTGTGTCATGGTAGGCTGGCCCAATACAGTGAAGCATACATATCTAATGTACATATCCACTTCCCTGTGATGTGACGTCCTGGGGGAGTCCTGGGGGAGGGCGTTCTCAGTGCCTTTGGGTGTAGTACTTTACCTGAATCTCTTCACAGGAAATCCAGCTAAGTCCCTTTGGGGCGACCAAAGAAATGTAATATTTGTTTCTTACAGTGCCCTTTGTTTTATATTGACGCACTTGACTTTGCGTGTTGGATCGTTTCTCCTCACAGCCGTCTGTCCTTTGCGCTTTTCAGCTCTGTGGGGCTGGCCAAAGCAGCCCTGGAAGCCATCAATGGATTCAACCTCTTTGGGAATCAGGTGCTTCCCTGTCCGCCTCCCTGCCGGAGTCCCTTTGTATTAAGTAGTGGTATTTGAATGAGTTCCATCTTCTCAGTGCACGCGTTTTGCCATGCAACTACTGTATTTTCAAGAAACCATTTGTGGCATTTTGGTTTACTAACGCAAAAGAAAAAATTGTCAGCCATTTCTGTTCATTTAATCTTTAATTTGCTTTTTTGTCTTTCAGTAATCAGATCTAAAGTGCTAATTTATTTGCCAATTAGGAGTAAATGCAATGCCAATGATCCTTAACAATGTCAATTAAGTCAATCAGTCATAGTATATGTTTGCGTCTCTTTTAATGGAAGCGAGGGACAGTTTAATTAATGTGTATTCTTGCCGCCCACCCCACCTAAAGATGTTGTTTTGGGGGTCTTGTAGTTTGTATTTGGGTACCCGTAGCCTGCATCGCCGAGCAGGATTTCTTGCTTAGCCGGATAACTCGTCAGATTTAAGATACCCCAGTTTAAACAGACTTCTTTGTTAAATGGACTGTCTTTGGGCGTTTACATTTAGTCCAGATTACCTTAAGTCCTGCCTGGTGATTCAGGCCCCTGGGAGAGCTGTGTTACGTTCATGTCTTCCCTTCAGTTGTTGGCCTGTTTTGCTCTTGAGTGCGGGGCGGTGCACCTTGCCAGGTGGGAGTGTTTAGCAGCCGATAGGGGGGGCACCGCAAGGGGCCACGGGAATCCCACCGAGCCGTCGGCCAGCCTCCCCCCCGGAGCGGCCCGCTCTGCTGTCCATTAGGCGCATGGCTGGACAGGATGCGGGCAGCGGGTCCGAGCAGCGGGGCGTTTAGTGAGTGCCGAGAAAGCGGCGGTGACAGCTGCCATGTGACGGCCTGGTGCCAGGCGAGGGCAGCCAGGCGCAGCCGTGCGTGGGCACACACACGCAGCCCTCCCCGCTCCCTGGTGCTTAAACAGCCTCCTGAAAGCAGCCACCGCGTTGTTCTTCGGCTTGTCCGCATTTGTGGGCTCCTCTGGGGGATTTTTCATTTGCTTCCACACGCTCTGTCTGCTGCCTTTCAGGCTGCCGCTTCAAAGAATCATCGCAGATTCGGCCCGAGTAGTGATTGGCTGTGATGGGTCCCTTGCTAGAGGCCCCTGCCGCTGAGTGGGGCCCGATGGAGCATCGCTTTCCCGTTAGACTCCGTGTCGCTCCTCGAAATGCAGCAGAAGGACGTGGTCATCGGAAGTCTGAGAGTCTGATTCTGTGGTGCCGTGTTTAAGCAGGAATAGCAGAAACCTTATATGGCAAATTGCACGTGTGCTATGGGCCGTTCCGTCATCACCGCAGCAGCCATGCCTTTGGGAAGCTTTAAGACCTGGCTGGAAGCTTCTCTACACGTCCAGTCTGTATGGTCTCCTGGAGATGGGTTGTACTAGATACCCTCTAATAATATTTCTCATAAACGTAGTCCCGATATTCAATCGTTATAACAAATGCGAGCTGGCCCCATGTAGCGTGGTATACAAAGCATAAGTGCTATAGGGTCACAGGGGGGCTGCCGTTTCTATAACACCCTTTCTGTGAAGCCGTAACCATGGCAACATACGAAGTCATTTTTCGATTTCATAGATAGCCGCCAATCAGCGGCTCTCTCACAGGGTAATTATCTATTCGACGTGTCAGCCTGCCGTCTGTCGCTGTCCTGGCTTCCTTTGGTTTCTGACCATGTCGCAGTATTGATATGATGACACGGCGGGAGAGCGTTTAGATCGGAGCGCTCGAGGGCCCCCAACAAGAAAAGTGCATCGATCGTTACCAGACAATTTAAACATCCAGTCTGAAGCTATAGACCATTTCAAGTCCACTACTTAATATTTTTTTTTTCTCTAAATGCCTGTTTTTTATGCACTGTGGTGCCCTAATTTCTAGTCCGTGTGATTATTTGCCTTCAGGTGTTTGTAATGATTGTATTATTTAGAATGATGGAGATTACTGTTAATGGGATGTTTTATTCTGCTTTCCGTGCTGTGATTGGTCTTTAATGAGTCATTTGATTCTGTGCTTTCTGTGATTTGATTGGTCCTTCAGGGATGCTCCTGGTCAGTGATCTTTGTGGACCTGGATGCCCACAACCGGAACCGGCAGACACTGAGCTCCCTGCTGCCAAGAGAGTCCAGATCACATGTAGGGCAGATGTTCCTAGTGCGTGCGTGCATGTGTGTGTGTGTGTGTGTGTGTATGTGTGTGTGAGGCATTAGTGACGTGTGCCTGAGAAACATTAGCAATGTGTGTGTGCGTCTGGGTTATTTGTTCAGACTTTTGTGCTCGTGGGATAATTGTAGGACAGCAGCTTGTTCCCCCTCATGTTTCTCCAGGAAATGCCTTCAGCTGTCAGAATGAAATAGATCAGTTTAATTGCAAAGGGTTAAATGGTTACATTATGGGAATATAATCCTTGTGATGTACTTAGAGCTGGCCTTGTGGATTAAGGCTTTCATGTAATTCAAGCATTTCAGTTTAAGTTTATGCATCTTTGATCATGGCCATAAACATTCACGTCCAGCATTTTTACGTGTGCGATGACGGCTTCTTCCAAGGACATGTAGCAGGAGGTGGTAATAGCTCCATTTAACCCTTCGTTCCCCCCATGAGAACACGGACGCCGCTCTGCTGCCCTGCATCAGCTACCCTGCCTTCTCCGTGGACGACGACGCCCTCTACAGTCAGACCCTGGACAAGGTAGTGCGCAAGCTGAAGGGAAGGTGCGGGTTCAAGCGCTTCCTGCGCGACGGCTACCGCACCCCCAACGAAGACCAGAACCGGCGGTACTACAAACCCGCGGAGATGAAGGTACCGTCAGGCGCGCCCTTTCGGGGAAGACCACCAGCCCTGCAGCTTTCATGTGTTTCAGCCTATCGGAAAGCGATGCTAGCCTGGGTTTAACGAGAATAAAACCGCCGCTTTGGGGTGACATCATACACCCAGCGTTCCCTGGGAAACGATGATGTCATCCACACCATTTGTCCGACATACTGTCTTTCCTTTATTGGATCACAGATACATGCAGGTGAAATTGTTCCATCTGCCTGCTGTGTGTTCAAATCTTCTAAAGCCAATGCTAATATTTGTTCAGAAAGGGGTTGTTTGTTAACAGTTAGTGAAAGGCTATAATCCCTGGATCAGTCCGGCAATGGAAATTAAACTCTGGCTGATTTTATATAAATTGGTTAGGTGGTTGGGAACATCTTTTCCATATTTAAAATAACAGCAGGGCAGACAGACTGTCTTTAACCTCCTGTTCCCCTGCATAATATCTGTATGACTCCTTTGATGTCTCATTAAAACCTCAATAACTGGATAGGTTGCAAAATACTTATTATTATTATTATTATTATTAATAATAATAATAATACATAATAGGAAGAATAATATTTCACACCATTTCTGTGTCAATTTGGGGGGGGGGGGGGTTATTACCCGTCAGCTGTGATGTGGTCCGTCAGAATAAAGCTGGTTGGGATTTGCTGCTGCAAATAGAGTGGATCTCAGGACCGACCAGGTGGGGGCGCCCCCCGGCCCGTTCAGCCTGGACACGCATTACTGCAGGTCTGTCTCCTGCAGTAGAGAGTTCAGACAGAATAGAAACCAAAACAGAGCGGAAGGACTTATGACAGTGCCGGCCCGGTCCAATAGCCGCCTTTCTCCCATATAAGTGACAAGGCAATACATTTTTTTAATGATCAATTCATGTATTAGTTTGCTGTTTAACGGGACGAAGCCGGGGAGGATGGCTAGCTGAGAAAGAAGGCTGTCGCCCTCCTTTTGCTGGTGGATTATTATAAGTGGGACAGCTTGCGGGGTGCTGACGGCAGGGTGTTCTTCATCCCCGGAGCCAGGCCCCGATTCTGCCCCCAAGCGCTCAGCCCTTCCTTCCCCAGAAAACAGGTCTGCAGAGCCGTAGGCGTGCCGGGAGAGCGGCCCTTACACGTGCAATCTGCCCCTTATTGCCTCCTGATGCCTCACTTATCGTTTATTACCATGACGATGGCTGCCCCTGATTGGGGAAAATGACCGGAAGTGGCTAATTAAATGTTCCTGGGGCGAACGGCGTCCAGCGGGAGCTTTCCCTTGTGCTTTTTACCATTAAAACATCCCACTAAATTAATGCCGCAGGGATTTTGGTCAAACCCATTAAACTGGCGAGCACAGCCACGGATTGATTTCCTGCCTAATTCTGCATTTTGCCCAAATTTATAATTGAACAAATCACCGCAGCGATTTAAAACGCAGAGGCGAGGCTTTCACCCGAGAACCCGCGTGAAGCAGCTGATTCACGCCCATGAGGGCGGGCACCAGTCCTCTCTCCCCTGCCCCCTTTTGTACGTGAACCAGCGCGTAGTTTATTTTTATTTCCCAGCTTCCCAGCCTTTTGTTTTCTTGAAACAGCCCGTCCGGCAGTATTATATCTCTGCACTTCATTTCATCAGCCCCTGAGGCAATGCATAGCTCTCCCTTTTAATTTTCTCCATAGAGGCACATCAGCGTTTCACTGGGACATGAGTATCCGTGCGTCACCTGGCCTTCCACACGCGGGTCTGCTTTTCATGCCTGCATTGATTTCTGCTTTTGTATTATCTAATTATACAGCTGTGGTTAGAACGTAAAATTTTAATACACTTCTGTTTAAAAGAAAATCAGGCCTTATTCTGTGAATTAATTTCGCATAATTACTGGACAAGGAAAGCACTGTTGTCTCACACCTCCAGAGCTGGGGGCTCTGATCCCAGCTCTGTGGGAGCATGCGGAGTTTGCATGCTCTCTTCCTGTTCCATGCACGTCCTCCAAGTTCTCCAGCTTCAATTCCCGCAATTCAAGAAGAAAACTGCGGGCGTAAATTTCCCATATGAATGTGATGTGTGTTTGCCCTGTGATGCATCCTATTCCGTCTGAAGCCCATCCTCATGTTCTGTGGGCTCCAGGCCTGCCTGACCAAGATAAACAGTAAGAAGAAGGATTGATTATTCAGCGATTTAAGACGTGTGACTGTCTGCTTCCCTCTTTGCAGCTTTTTGATGGCATCGAATGTGAATTTCCAATATTTTACATCTACATGATGATCGATGGTGAGTTGAGATCGGCCTGTACTGTGCATTTTTGCCGAAGGTGCGCTAATCGGCTTGCTCATTAAAATCAAGCTTATTTAAGCAAAGCATCACGCTGTGTGAAAAGTGGCTCTGGCTCGAGACCCATTGCGGTTCTTCTTCTAGGAGTATTCCGGGGGAATTCCGGCCAAGTGAAGGAATATCGGGAATTATTGGAGGCGGTTGTTTTCCAGTCTTATGAAGGTACGCTGCCACTCTCCCAGATGGTCTCTTCTCATCAGGCTCTCGTGAGGCTTGGAGTTGATGTGTATGGAGAGCTCAGGATAGACCTGCACATCACATTGGTGAAGATGTTTGTTAAACATCAGTAATCAGTATCAGTTTGATGTGTCAGTCTTGGCCAGTGTTTAAACTTTAAGACGATTGCAGTGGCCCGTCTACTGTTTTCCGTTGTGGAAAAGAAGGGACTCGTTGGCTGATTCACCACTTAGGAGTAAGATTGCCACTTTCACTCCAATACAATAACGGATGCCCCCTTATGATCGTTTGGTGTGATGGGGGGGATTGATATCGCATGGTCCAGAAATATGGAACAAATTTCATAATATAGTGGTTCAAAGTAGGACACTTTAATTTACAGCACAGGCCTATACCCTAAAATACGGGACAAATGGGAACCGTATTTGGAGGTCTTAAAGGTTTTATGCAATGCATTATTCAGTCTGGCTATGTTATTCCGCTGAGCAACACTCGTCAAGTTGGCTGGTTATTGATATTGGTGGTATTAGACAAAAATATATCGGTTTTTGGTATTGGTCAAAATTTCGGTATCAGTGCATCAGTAGCTGAAGCCTGCTTTTCTCTCAGGAGCCTCTGCTGCACCACCACCACCACCCCCCAGCCAGACACCGGAAGTTCGTTTTTTTTTTCTTTCTTTTTTTTTTTTTTAAAGCAGCGCTGTCATGCTCCTTAGGTGAATTCAGCTGGGACGTGGCCCGAATGTAAATACGGCCTCCCAAGGACTTTTTTCGGAGCAGCGATCCGTGAGAGCTATGTGCTCTTCCAAAGAGGCGTGCCGCTGTTATTTAAAGGTGCCGGTGCGGGAGTGACTGCATGCAGGTCTGCTGCGGAATCACATTATCTGCTGCGTTGTTCTCTGCGAGCCGTGACATCCGCCTTTAATTTACTGTTTCTTTAAAGCAGCGGTAATTGTGGCCTGCCGTGTAGCTCACGGCCCCCACTCATCCCCAAGCGGGTTTAATAACATTTGCCTGTCACCCCCCCCGTCCCTCGTTATTTTTATATCGCATTAGTCATTTGCATTGCAGTTTTCCACAAGCTTGCAAAGCTAAAAGTTCTTCGTATTTTAAGAAATGCGAATTAAGTGGATTTACTCTAGGCTGCGAGGGATGATTCCCTTCCCGTCCCTCTGGCCGGTCTCTGCAGGACACACCGTCATTCCTAAGTACTACCATGTTCCGGCGGATTTCGTGGAGGCCGAACAGAAGAAGCCGGGCAGCCAGAAGCGTTTCCCCAGCAACTCAGGCCGCGATGGGCGGCTCTTCCTCTGGGGGCAGGCCCTCTACCACATCGCCATGCTGCTGGGTGAGTCCTCACACCCCTCATGGGACATCTCAGTCCACAGGGCACCTCTCTTTGCTTTGATCACCCTTGTCGGATCTGTGGGGTGATATGTGGTTAGGTCTCTGTTCCTGTAATCGGAAGGTCGGCGGTCCGAATCATGTGCCCTGTAGGGATGGGTATCATTAAGATTTTAACGGCACTACTACTCTTTCCGGTGCTGCCTATCCTCCGGTACTTTAACGGTATTGTTATCCGTACATTATGAAGAATAAATAAAATTAACAACATAATTAACAGATTTATTTAACAAATCACTATTATTATTAAAAAAATGTGCATTTTTATTTAACAAATTTACATTAAATGTGAAATGCAAAATAAAATTATACAAAAAATACAGCAATGTTTTAAACATTTCCGATAAGGGAAATGTAAAACAAACATAAATTACTTTAATGCAAAGCCTTTAATGCCGTAGTTTACACGCAAAGCACCTGTTACACCTTTGGCAGCGCGCGCTGTCCGCATTAATTCTAGCGAAGCGCAGCCACACTCCCGACCTCTTACCTCTCCGCCATCGTCACTAGTGGCGGCTCGGCCGTCCCTGCCCGATCTGCGTGCGCATGCGCATATCTTACGGTACCGCTGATCTGTATAGCAATGCGCTGAGATCTCTGCCCTATTTGTGAACGCAGGAACAAACTTTTCATGCAATACTGCCGACACAGTAAGCTGACAGATACTCCTCTCGCATGGGAGTTATAATATTACTAAAATCATTATAATAAAATAAAAACGTACACAATCGTTTTTGTTAGTTTTAATTCTTTCTAATGACTTCTCAGTCCACAATGAGTTCGTGTGCATTTATTTAAATGTTTTACAATATCACATAAAATAAAAAAGCTGTGTATCTGCCTGCAAGCAGGCTGTATTTGTCATATATTTCAATGTCTACTAATGGATATTAAGAATCATGAGATTGTGTACGTCTGCTTTTATATCTTACAATGTATTCAATTTTAAATTTGTGCCCATACTCTCGCCAATCAGGCAGGGTCCAGTGGATGTTATACAGCCATACGCAGAACAGAGCTTTGCGCATGCGCCCGCAGATCGGGCAGCGACGCCAGCGTCCGTGTGAGCGTGTCAGAGTTTCCTCATGCATCACGCACACGAGAGAGCGCTCTAGGTTAACGTTTTAATAAAAAATGGAGCTGGTCAGATAAACAGAGATTATGTTTTTATACAAAAAAAAAAAAAATCTGATTTATTAATTTTTCCAGTACTGAAAGCAATACCGTTTACGTCAGAGCTTATCAATACTCCAGTCTTTAAAAATTTAGTACCAGGTTTCGGTACCCATCCCTACTAATGACAGAAGAACAGGCATTCCAATCCAGTGTACTGCAGTAATTCATCTCAGTCTGTAAATTGTGGTAAACATCCAGTCATACTTAAACATAAATAATACCGTCGCTTCTGCATCACCTAGAACAAACTATCTGGGGGGGGGACTACCCACAGCCTAGAAAATTTACCCAGAGAAACAAGCTTCCATCTTGCCACACCGATTTTTAAAAATTCATGCAGGTGCATTTTGACGGTGGAATTCGCAGCACAGAAAATGAGTCCATTCAGCCCCACAGCCAAAAAGTGCTCCTGATAGATCGACAGAACAAACCATACTTACGGTCCAGGCCATTGATGTAGCGGATGCGGATTTCACAGTGCCCCCACACTGCGCTAACTACAGGGTAAAGCTTCCGGCCCTTCAGTCCCCTGAAAGCCACCCCCAGGTACTGTCCATCCACGACGAAGCTCAGCGTTCCCTCATCCATATCCAAGACTACTAGAAAGGAGTCCGGCACAATAAAGGTCTCATCTGGCTCCAAGAAGGCTGGGTAGGTTCTACTTGGTTGGTTCTTGCAGTCATGGTACAGTTTGTTCCGGCCTAGGTCCCAGCCCCAGGACTCATGGTTATTACCCACCAGGGCCGTGTAGCCCACTGAGTGGAGGGGGGCTTCACTTGTTGCCACTCCCACTACAGCATGGGTGCCCCGTTGGCGCATTGCCCAAGTGATTTCCCATACATGCAGGCCACGAGTGTAGCCCACCCGGCCACGGATGCCATCTGTGCTCTGAGCCACGGGGTGCCGATGAAAAACTAGCTTATTATCCTCCTTGACAAAAACATTGAGCGAGCGGTCATCATTATTCCAGGAGTGTTGCACCTGCACCTCCGGACCAGCAGGGGGCATATCCAACAGCAGATCCAGACGGGCCGGTTTTGCATAGTCCAGGGCTTGCAGTTCCAGCTTCAGGGGCCGATATGCTGGGTCCCGCATGTCCACAGTCCGAATCCCTCCAGGAACCTTCTGGCCCATGCTCAGGGTGGCCCTAGAGGCCTCACCCACCGCCCCCCGTCAAAGGGCAACAGAATAGAACAAAAAGGTGACTCTTTACTGCAGAGTATCACAAGTATAAATCCAGCCAGCATAGGCCAAGCAATGTTGGGAGGAGGGGGAGGGAGGCTACAATACAGTCAGGTGAGCCCACCTGTGGAAAAAAGAAAAAAATCATTATGGGATGGAAGATATCGCAAACTAATCAAAGCCACAGCAAAGGCCCAGAGACCATGCATGTGCGCAGTGTGCATCAACACTGCTTAACAGGCTAGTGCCTAGCTGGCTGAGATGCAGCTCTACACAATTTAGCCTTAACCCTTAGAACTCTCTTCATTTTACAGTGTTTCCTAACCCTCTGATTTTAGGCTTATTACATTGTATGTTGGAGGAGTTGGCCACATATGATTTGTAAACTACCATTTCACCTGGATTTCACTTAAGCGCTGCATTCTTTGCCGTGTGCTGATTAGTCAGTCTCCTATAATCATACATGTCACTAATGTTAATATGAAACAGCTGGATGAGTCTTTCAAATCAAGAAAACAAATCAGTCAAAGCACAAGAAGAAATTAACTATTAGCCAAGCAAAGGAGTCTTTCAGGTTTAAAGTAGTTTGTAAAACCTGAAGTAGCTCAAAGTGTCCAGGATTACATGAATTACACAGGTCTGCAACCAAAAAACTGCATAGGATTTTTTGACTGTTTCTTATATATTTGTACTCACTGAACTAGTGCTGGGCAGTATACTGGTTCATACCGAAAACTGGTATTTATTTTTGTTATGAGATGGATACCGGTTTAAATAGCCTAAACAACGTCTGGAACGTGGTGCAGCGGAAACTGTTTAAGGGGGGACCATTTTTACTGGTACACTGCTGAACGTGCATGCAACGGATTACCTGCCTTATGATGAGTTTGATTACCCCGACGAAATTCGAGGTGCGACGCGTCACAACCGGCCAGTTTCCCGTTCGAGCTACACAACTCGGAACAAGCATGGCTGCCTAAACGAACACACTTATGTCGTGATCTGAGCATGAAAGCTCATGGAAAGAAATTACTTCACATAAAAGACAGCGTGCGATTACATTCATAACTAGTACTTTATGTTTAATAATATAAACATTTTGAAATACTTATGAAAGAGAGAAGCAGTAAAGCACGTATTATTGACTGTGTATGTTGTGATATTGAAATGACTTCAACCTCAGAAAAAGAGCGTGTTTCTAACAGGAAGGGACGTTTTTGTCCGAATTGCGACTCGGAAAGAGAAACGAACGCAGGAGTTACTGGAGTGGTGTAAATGGACAGAGAAGCTGTAAAAGACACAGAAGAACTTTTGCTGAAAAAAGGAGCTGTGTGTTGTCTGGAGATATTTCAGTTTTAAATGGTCGGATGTGGAACAGACAACCATTTATTGCAAACGCTGTCGAGCTAAAGTTGTCGCTGGATTGTTTACATTAACAGTGTAGTTGGTTTACAAAAAATATTTACCATTTATTCCTTTCCTAAAACTTGTTCAGTGCAATACAACTTTTGACAAGCATTTTACTAATCCTAAATGCCTCTTTGGATGCTTGAAAATTTTAGGTTTTTAGGTCGTTTGCAAAATCTGTTCAATAAATAGGTTCTATATTTTGACTGCAACTGTCATGCAGTGTGATTCCTTCTCTTCATTAGTGCCACCCGC
>JAODKM010000008.1:18151637-18173391 GCA_026780845.1 Petrocephalus sullivani | reverse complement strand
ACAGCTCATGCCCACCCACCCCCCCCACGTCTATGATTTCCTGCCCCGATTGGTGACAGCGGGTGGCAGCTCTGCTGAAAGGTGTCTGCTGCAATGATGGTTGTCTCCACTGACTTGCTTGGGCACTGTGTTCGGGATGTGATGTAATTTTACACCTGCCTGGGTTACAGCATTGTATGAGCCTTGGGAATTGTTCCATCCATCCGTCCATCCATTCATCCAAGATATGTCATTTTGTCATTTTATTTGTGCCATTAGCTGCTGTTTTTAATGAAGGTATGGCAGACAGACTTCAGATTTAATATAGGTAAGAGACATAATATCCACTTATCTAGTGAGTTGAGATTTAATATTTATTCAGATTTAAGATTTAAATTAGGTCCATCTATCTGTCCGTCCATCCATCCATCCGTCCATCTCCCAACTGCTTATCCTGGAGAGGATTCTATGGGAAATTAGCCTTAAATAAATTAGGCTATGTTTGAAGTAATGTTTCATTCCTGTTCTGGATTAAAAAATACATTTATTATTTATGCTCATTATTCGTATATGCTTGCATTTTGCATTGTATTGCTTTCATTACTACATGCATAGTTTCTCTGCTTATCATTACCAGGCTTTCATTTATCTTGTCATACAAAGTAGATGAAATAGTAACAGGATTTCTCATTGGTCCTGACAGAATTAACGCAGCAATGAAAAGCGTCCTGGACGCGGTGTGAAGGAGCTTCGTGTTGTTCCAGGGAAGCTCTCTATGTATTCAGGACAGAAATGGCCTCCATATGGTGAATTCCAGTCCAGCCTGCCAAGCTCACCATGTGACCGTAATCCCACTGCTTTCAGGAAACACGGGCCGTCACATTTGGGAGCCTTTCTTTCCTCAGGTGGAGCAACCCATATGCCGAGCGGGTAGCCGGCAAACACCCATGAGTGTTTTTCAAATATCTTGTTCTGCAATTGAGCCCTACACCTTACACATGTAGTGTGCTTTGTTAAGCGGAAAAGGGGGAAACTGTATTAACTGCACAGCCAATCACAAAGTATTTTTTGCACGGTGTAAAAGAAATAGTTCTTGCAGTTTTGCAGTGTTTCCTATTCATCAGAAGCTATTATGTATATTCATTCATCTTTCAATGGCTTATGCAGTGCTGGGCCACCAGGGGCCTGGTGTGTGTTTCAGGCATCAGGGCTGGGGGTGCACCCTGCATGGGATGTATATCTTAGTGCCATCTTTGTCTTAAATGGGATGCTAAAGGACATTTGTAATCTTTTTAGGTATTATCTATAGGTATGTCATCTATATGTCATCTATATATTGCATATATTGCGTTCCTGCAGGAAGTGGCATCCTGTCCTGATTGCTGTCCTCTAACTCCCTGCCATTCCAGGGATGGAATCTGAGCTCAGTGTGCTGCACTGCCGGTTATGGAACACAGATGGATAGCTCCCCAAAACTTGGTTAATAAGCATAATGGAGGCATGCAGTTGGAAACATCGACCTGTTTTTTGCTTCTGTTATGCTTTTGTCTATTTAAAACCCAGAGGATTCGTGCACGGTGACAAGACCAGGCACGAAGATAGCAGCCGTGCCTGACCGGGGGGAAAGCTCATCCGAGGAGCCACGCGAGTGCTTCCAAGGAGGAATGATGGATTTCAGGAAGGGGAACCTGCAGAGATCCCGCGGCTTCAGCAAGGAAACACAGCCGCCTCTGCCGGGAAGCTCCGAGCCCATCACCGGGTCTCCCCATGTGGCACCGCTCTCCTAGTCACAGCCATTACACCCCTCGCTCATCCCTCTTACCTTCTGCTTCTCGAATAAACAGACACAAGTCGCTGAAACATCAGGAGCACCACAGCTGGCCTGGGGACACCCCCCTCCCCAGAGGGATATACAGGTATGGACAGGGTCAGTCTTCCCAAAGCAAACAGAGCTTGAGTAACAAAACTCAACAGGGAGGTGGGCTTGGATCAGCTGTAAATTGTATCCATAGTGAAAAACAGATGAATTCTTATTGGACTTCTCAAGAGAGAATTTCCTTTCCTACTGATGAAAATATGGTCATTCTGGAGCTTCCCTTGCTCTGGTGTTGTGGTCACTCTCCATGCAGGAGCGCCCATTGTACGGTATTGTGAGATGTTTCTCTTCTCTGAAGATTTACTTTGGCTGAATTCTATGTCTACGCTTATGAGGGTTAACATGTAACATGTACACAGGATATTGCCTATAAAATATCCTGAAGGGGAAACACACACACACACACACACACACACACACACACTAGTAAGATGACATAAGAAATGAAAACCTTCTTATATTGTGCCCTAATACTGTCAAATGCTCTGGAAACTGAGATTTAAGACTTAAGATTTTGTCAATATTCTTGTATGGAATCACTGGGGCAATTGTTTTGTGGATATTTAATGGAAGATATTCTGTAGCATTTTGGGATTTGGAAATGGAAAAACAATTTGATCCATTCCTTATTCAGCCTTTGAAGGTCTTACGTTCAGTTTCACTGATTTCAGTAGACCTTGCACAGCTCAGAGTGGTCAGCTTAGAAGGGTTGTGACGATCAATTTTATGTAAATGTTATTAGGTATGTGTTAAAATACTTGTAGGTCAAGAATTTGCAACCTGGCCATAACCTACACGTAATCTCAGTGATAATTTCTTGAAAAAAGTTTAGAAGCTAATTATTACTACACAGTAAATATCTGTGCCTGAAGGTTTTCTAAGCAATGTAGCGACACATTTACCCCAATTCATCCACACCTCTAGCAATTACAAATCTAAGTTATATTTGCAAAGTATAAAACAAATCATCTCCTTTTCCATCAGACGTCCCAGTAATGCAGGGTTATCAGTTCATTTCATGTGTCATCCGGAAGAGTTCCTGTAAAAATGACCAGCACTCAGAAGTATGCAATTGATTTGGAGGGTGGAGACGAATGTTTTTTTGTGACAAATGCGGGACCGAGAACTATTCCCTGTCATCAAAGTCTCCAATACCGCGGTCTGGAAACTTCAAGCCCACACGCTACCCTTTCCACAGCAAAAAATGTGCTTCTTTATGGTAATATGTTGAAGTAATTTTAATGATGAATACCCACAGAATCTTGCTCTCTTATAAAAGCTGAAGAATGATGCTTGATGTATCAGCAGTCTGCCCATAACTTAGCTAGATCTCTATGCATTGGTTATTTCCTAAGCAGACTTTCTTACTAGATTTGCACTGCTTGTAGTATTATGTGGTTGACACCCAATGTAAACTATAACCGTAAAGGCACAGTCCCTTTTGGAATTTGGCATAGTTCCTAGGAGGGCTGGGTTTCGAACCTTGAAGCCACACACTTGACAGTTAACAAGCTGAAGTTCTATTTGGATTTGTCCACTAAAACATTTTAATTTGGCTTCGCAGCTCAGAGGAGCCAGGTGAGGTGGCTCGGGCATCTGGTCAGGATGCCTCCTGGACGCCTCCCTGGTGAGGTGTTCTGGGCATGTCCCACTGGGAGGAGGCTCCGGGGAAGATCCAGGACACGCTGTAGAGACGATGTCTCTTGGCTGGCCAGGGAACACCTCGAGATTCCCCCCGGAAAAGCTGGACGAAGTGGCCGGGGAGAGGGACGTCTGGGTTTCCCTGCTTAGGCTGCTGCCCCGCGACCCGACCGGGAAAAGTGATAGAGATGGATGGATGGATGGATGGATGGATGTAATGAATTTGCATGTTTATTTTTGTCATCTCTCACGTAGCACTATAATGGTGAAAACGGCTCCTTGAGTCTCTGAGCCGCCCAACCGATAATTAAACTTGAGTTCTCAGCCTACATCTTCATCCCTTATTGAGGTCTGGAAGTGAGTATCCCCCCATTCAGTTCATCAGCAGTGCATCTCAGATGCATGATTCAGCATCCGACAGGCATTTCGAGCAGCACACATGAACGGTATCTGACATCTGAGACCTCCTGTCTTGGACAAATACATCAAACAGCAGCAGCTTGCCACGGCTAAGAGTTTCCTCTCGATCCTTCCCATCCTCCATCACTACTGGGTTTGTAAACCATGCTGTCGCCCTACGCGGGGGCTTCTGGGAACGACTGTGCGAATTCAGAGCGAGTTCCACAGCTTACATCCCTCCAAAAAGAATCCAGAATGAGAGTGGCACAGGTGATGGATTGGACACGGGATGAGGATGAACTTGGGGTTCTCAACCGCTGAGCCGCTGGGAGGTATTATTAAAGGGAGCTGGTCGCCACGGCGCAAAAGCCCATTAAGGATACCTGCCGAGCGAATCCTGCCCATCTGAAATCTGGTTGTTCCTCTGGATGGTGCAGATAAAGGGAAATATTAACAGATAGCAGCAAAGCAGTAATCAGTTATGTGCATGTGTGCGTGCATCTATGTGTGTGCGCACGCGCGCGTGTGTGTATATCTCCTGACCTTACTGTCATACTAAGCTACGTCTCCGTTTTATCCTCTGAGGGGCTTCTCCCCCAGGGAGGCTGGTGAAGGTCAGATCGGTCCTGGGTTTGAAGGTGACGTTTGCATGCTCGGGTCCGTATATAAACTCTTCATAAAGGGTTTATTAAGCAGACTGATTTGTAATTAGTTTGCTATTTCCATTTTCACAAGCATATCTGCTGCAAATTAATTTGCCCCTCTTGTTTTCCCGTGTCAGGGTCATGTGTTTCACGAAAGTCAAACTCGGTGTCCTCGATCATCTCCGTATTTATGTTATTTAAAGATGAAAACTAATGCACAGTGCTTAGCTGCAATGTGGCTTCACAGTACAGCATTACCGGCATAATTAAAATTTAATTACTCCCAACAAATGTCAATATTATGAGCAAGAGCTATAGTCCTGGTATTATGACTTATAGTTTGTGCTGGAGTAGGCATGTTTCAACAGAGAGCAAATTGTCTGTGGGATTGTAATTAGTGACTCTTATGTTTACTCAAAGGCAGACTCACTGCTATTTTAGCCCAGTACTTATATTTGTCTGCGAAATGTCGGTGGCACAATGTGATTCAACTTTTCAGAAGTTTCTGAGGAGAGTAGACATCCCTGGTATTCGGGGACACAGGAATCCCACTGAGAGCCGTGTGCTTAATCATCACGCGTCTGCAGAGGGGGCGGGGGCAGTGATTACAGAGAGTCACTGGCATGCAGGATAGAGAGCTCCAGTTCTGCTGAGGTGCGGGCGGGGGGGGGGTGACTTCCTCATTCTGCAATATATATTAATTATTATGCCAGTTTGAATGAATTTATTCATTTAATTCTAGCAGCATACATTTTTTTAGAGAGTAGGGTTGGATGATTCTTGGAGCAACAGGGGTTAAAGGGTCTATTGAGATAACCACTTTGGCAGGTCTGGAATTTGGACCACCAACCTTCCAATCACAGGCACAGAAGCCTAACCCACCGAGCCACACACGGCCCTCAGCTTTTGGATGAAGCCTTACAGTGGGTGTCGGGGTTCGGGACCGGATGCCATCTGAATTCTCATTTGTGGTGTGAATGGGTGTGAGTGATGCTCGGCAGACCAAGTTTTGGATAAGAGCAGCTGGTAGGTAAACGCAGAGCGGGATGGGATAATTAGGGAAACAAAAGCGTCAGAGAGCCACCTGGTGCCTGAGGATCCCCAGCTTTCCCCTGTATCTGCTGCAGCCTCATTAGCAGCCCAAGGTTGACACGCCCTGCAGATGTGAACATGCTGTTGGACAAGAGGGTCATGCTTGTGCACCTGGATACGGGGAGCAGGGACAGAGCCAGGTGGAGATCTCCATGACAGAGGAGCACACAACTGATTGAAGTGGCAAGTTCGGGTTCTGGTGTTTATGAAAAGTAGCTAAACTCTCATCATTTAAAAAATGGCAGAGCTGCAAGTTACATATAAGCTTTTAGGCCAAAGGGTGTCAAAGGGCCTCTCTGCATGGGTGTCGCTGTTGAGGGGAGGTGGACATGTTTCTCCTACATGGCATTCCAGTGTCCTTAAATGGTGGCCTTCAACTGGATTAGATGCGGCATGCAGACTGCCCCCCCCCCCCATAATCCCATCTGTCTCTCTTCATTGGCATCTTTTTGTCTTGATGAATAATATCACGGAGACTCACCAGCAGCTCCAGTTTAAAGATTCGTCTGGTCTCTGGTCTAATCTGTCACACCCTGTCGTGGTGACACACCACACTGCGTTTCCCACCATGCTTAAGGAGACTGAGATCCTTCTGGACACTGAAAACTCTGAAGCAGCTCTGTCACTGCAGCAGTGAGTGTGTCACCCCCAAAAACACCATGCAGCCTGGACCTGACACTGTGGAAATTTCCTATTAACGTGTCGTTTAACATACACTGAGGATGTCTTTGCACAGTGTGGTACGTTACTGCATTATAATGCGTTAATGCGTACCTGCCTGGCATGAGAGTGTGACCACTGTACACAAACACCCTTTCGCATTTGTGGGTAAATACAAAGGTGATATCTCCAATTGGAGGGTTGGTCTGTGGCTTGTGGGTTAGGCTGTTGTATCCATGCATGGAAGGTTACCAGGTCAAATCCTTGGGTTGGCAGGCCCTCTACCATCCAAGCACCTGGGCAAGGCCCTTAACCCCGATTACTCCAAGGACTTTCTCAGAACGTGTGCTTTTGCTAACCGAATCAATACAATCAAGGGCATAGGGGAGAGTTTGATATAACAACATAACTATGTACTGGGATATTTTTTGGGGGAGAAAGAAGCCTAAATAATTATACAGGGGTAACCTACACAGCCCCTCATCCCCTCTGGTTCCTACATCCTGAATATAACTAATAAAAAAAAACCTTAAATATCAGCAGGTCTTTGGTCCTAACGCCACGAAAGGGCATCTCCTCTCTGCGGCCACATCACTGACAGATGGAAACACTCTGTATCGTCTGGGTTTCTCTCTGAGTCCCTTCCCTGCATTTTGGTCTTTTCCCACATCTACGTGTGCTTTTTTTAGCACTGAATGATAGGTTAATGTCATTGGAGAATGCGCACGCGTCTCAGAAATTACACAGGCCAGTATCAGCCCCGAGCGCCTGTCCGGTGCCGGTCTGCGGCGCGCCTTTATAAACAAGCGATACGCATTCAGAAATAGATCTGAGGCCGGCACTGGAAAGCAATCATTTGAGTGTCCGAAAGGAAAGCCGCAGATTCTGAATGAAACGTCTGAGAGATTGGGATGAGCTTATCCCTGGAAAGAGAGCCACAAATACCCGAGGCTCTGTCCTCAGTCTCGCTTTCTGTCCAGAGCAATTTATCCCCCTCCCTGTATTTATTTCTGCAAGTGATGTTTACTCTGCAACACACAGACCGTTATAAATCTGGCCGTCCCGCACTGGCTGCGGTGGGGGTGTGCTGGTGTTGCAATGTGCTGTGGGCCATGTCCCTCTATGGGGGGGCGGAGCCCCCCTTTTTATCTGCCCCAACCTTTCTGAAATTGCTTCTTGGCTTGGCCCGGTTCCCGTCCTGTATCATGCAAGTCTGCTGTCAGCGCCTAGGTCCAGAAAACCCTCGGAAGAATAAAAATGCTGAAAATTGGAGCAGGGATGGAGTTTTTGGGTCTGGGAACAGCATCGGCGTGTGTGTGCTGCTCGATGCGCAAACAGATCGAAGAAACACATGTTTAAAACTCAATTAGGCGCAGGGGAAAATGACCTGTAATATTTTCCTGGATGAGACATGAGCCTGGTGGCTCCTCGTTACAGCTGGGAGCCCCTCGTCGCTGTGCGGTGATAGGCCCTGTGCTAATTGGGGCCGCTGCTGAATTTGGCCAGATTCCTTACGCTTGTCCTTTGTTATACTGGGTTTGGACCCGTTTATGGTGCCCATCTGCTCAGCTCGAGAACCCCCTCCCCAAACGCAATTCTCATACTGTATGGCTCGTTCAGAGTCCCTAAATTGTTCACATGTATGCTGTGGTTTCCCTAACTATTATGATTCAATAACACTTGCAACAAATAATAATAATAATAATAATAGTTGTTGTTGTTAGTATTGTTGTTATAAAAACCATCATCCATCCAACCATGCATACTCAATACATACATTCAATAATAATAATAATAATAATAATGATGATTATGATTATGAGAAGAAGAATATTAATGAATAATGACCATTTGGAATGGAATCACTTTAGGCAGTTTCAGGCAGAGGAAGCCCATCTTCTCAGATGTGTGTGAAGTGCGGATTCTGCAGTAGCACCTCTGCAGGTAATCCCCAGCTCACTGTCTGCCTCATTCCTTTCCTCTGCCCCCCAGACACTGTGAGAAATGCACTTTGCACTCCACTATTACACTATACAGCTCATGGTACCGGCCCTGACATTCTTCCTAGAAAGTAACCCGTCGATGTTCATCCAGCTGGATGCTCATAAAGATGACCCAGGGATCAGTCCAGAGACATGGAGGTCAGTAGATGGATGTGGAGAAGAATGGACCAAACCCTCATGTCTCAACTCCAACCCTTAATTCATCATACATACACATGGGAGTAAGCCGATTACCGGGCAACTACCCCATAATCACCGAGCTGACTTGCTGTGCGTCCTGATAGCCGCTTGTATCTTCCTGTTTGACTGACGCCCCCCTTCTGACGTACAAATATTCTCTTATCCTCTTACGCACTTTAAGTCCAAATTGATTTTCATAATCCGGCTCAGAAATTTCTCAGAATGTAATGATATTTTTCAAAGTTCCCCTTCCCCCTTGTGGTTTCTGTGAACAAAGATGAACTCCCAATTAAACCCTGTGCCATTATGTCAAATAATATACCAAAATTATTAATCTAATAAAAACTCTATTGGGGTATAATAAAATTAAGGGTTCCCTGTAGACAATGGTTTAGTGCAATAATAGCTGGCCTGTGCTTTTAAGACAATTAATCTGTCTTAGAAGCTGCTTGGTTTTTTTTAGACCTCAAGATGCCCCAAAAAGAGGAGAAATAGGAGGTGGCATGTGGGTCTGTGGGTTTGGACTCTGTGTCTCTCTTCAGGAGGTTGTTGGTTCAATTGCTGTGGTCAGCAGAGTCATTTCACTACTGGGCCCTTAGGCATGGCCCTTAACTCCAATTGCTTTCAGGCTGGATAGTCCTGGTTTTTCAATTGTCACTTTGGATAAAAGGTTCCGCTAAATAAGACCTACCAACAACGTGAGTGGGCCTTGTCTTGCCACTCTGGGCCTTATTTTGGATGGTCAGAGGCTTTGAGAGGAGACTCCCCCAGTAACATTTACATTCCAGCATGGGGCCCAAATTGGCGAGACCTCCATTGTAAACCAAAGTCAAGTCAGTTGGGATGTCAAAATCATAATTTATGGCTTTACAAATATAGAAAGGAACCTTGATCTGGCCCACAAGGGTATTTTTTGGAGTCTTGTCGACAGTGAGGGCGAGATTATTCCGTGTGGCATTTTTCCAGACATGGAATTTCAGCGAGTCTGTTGGTATAAACTGAAATCATATTCCTGCTTTCAAGTGACAGGGCCCTTAGAGAAAATAGAAACTCATCCCCTGAGAATATAAAAAAGGAAGCTTTGGTTAAACACCTTCTGCGTTTGTGTTTAACCCTACCCGTATACTATTACTGTAGCCATCATTACATTTGATTTTGAGTAATGAATAAAATGCATCTAAAGCACTGTCTGTCTTCATTAGAATGCAGTATTGGCAGCAGTTGCTGGCGTTGAAATGCTTTGTAGCATGTTTATAATGGGGTTACTGTGCAAAAGATTAAGAAATATATTAGATGACTACGTTTTTACAATGACCACCATACCAAGGCTGTCCTCGGAGGCGTGAAGTTGATTGGTTGGGCTTCGTATGCACTTCCTGTTATCCGATGGGTTGGGTTTTACACATACTTCATATTATCTGATTGGTGGGTTTCGCAGCTACTTTCTGTTATTCGATTGGTCGGGTTTCTCACACACTTCCTGTTATGAAATTGGTTGGGTTTCGCATACACTTCCTGTTATCCTTCTTGCTGAGGGGACAACAAATTATGGCTGAGGTGTGTCTGTAAGCAGTCACATAATATGCCAAATATGGAAAATAAAATGCAAAAGAGAGGAAAGAGAGAATGTACAGAAAAGGTAACTTGGTATGGATGTCGTACCTGAGTACCGAGGCAGAACAATGAAGGTTAGTCAAACAAGTAGCTAAAACAAGAGACTTACAAAAGCCTTAAAAGGGCGACAGAATGGGAGGAGGCGCTGTACCAGAGCCGGGGCACCGCCGGTCTTCGCCCGTGTTGGGTGGGCGACAGGATGGGAGGAGGCGCTGTCCCAGAGCCGGGGCACCGCCGGTCTTGGCCCGTGTTGGGTCGGCGTATCATCCGGCAGACCGCTCACCTGCTCAGCCTCTGGATGGTGCTGCTTCATCATGGACATGGAGGCTGTGAACATGGGGCATGTGGTACCCCTGTGGGTGGTGCTAACTTTGCAGCCCCAGGATTGTGGGTTAAAGTCATACCCCATGTGTTTCAGCAGCTCTGGTTCATCCCTACAGGCCAAGCCACACAAGCGAGTCTTTGGGAACAGATGAAAACAAGTGTTTTTAGAGACTCCCCTCTCCGTGCAAATCCTTTCCTTCATGATAGATGCTAACACATGTTACCCTGTCATCACAAGTCATAATGTATCGCTAAAGAAGCTTAACTGAACAGTGTCAGGCAATTCCTTAATTACTGCCTGGACGCTTACGGACATTAAAACGCTGCTACTTGCCCTACAGTGTCCCTCTCAGACAGATGTGCTTTCGCAGAGCACAACATGTCTTCCTTTTAACCAATTCAAATAATTGCAGGGAGAGCTGGAGCCCACTGCCGGATCCACACATTGGTACCGGTACCAGTCCATATAGCACCCCAGGCAGGCTTCACCACCGGAGTCCCCTGTCCGAGACTAAGTGAAATCTTCTTGCTATGTTGGTGCCCCCTGTGAAGATTTGCCCTAAGTGGCCACCTGAGCCACACTGGCATACACAGATAGAGACACTAAAGAACCTGATCGCATGTGTTCACACAGTGGGAGATAACCCACAAGGGACAGGGAGAGACACACGCCCAGAATGGAGGCAGAATGAAAACCCCCAACCCCGGAAGTGCCTGTGTGCCACCCAAACGAGCCTTTCCACTAATGAGGCTTCGCTAGCCTGCACAGGCCGACATTGTGGTTCTATTGTAACTATACATTATTGTTAGCTACTTGGTCAGTTGTAAAAAAGAGCTGCATCGCATTTACATCAAAGGGGAAAATGCGCTTGTCGGGAAGTAGGGACGAATCCGTGGCTTTGAAGCAGTGAATCAGCCTAAGCCTCACTCACGTTCCCTATTCACAGGTACCGCTAAAACCCCCAAAGATCAGTGCATCACTGTGATAGCCACACAGATCACTTTTAACATGTTTCTGATGTTTAGCTCTGAGCAAAGCCCGGGGTACCGTCTTTCATTTAGGGAAAGGCCACTCGCTGAATCTAGGTCATGAGCTGCCATTGTCTAGCGGGTAATCGGAGCTGCTCTAAGCCTGAAAACTTCCTCCTGGTAGATCTGGGTGAGTGTGGTTGACGGCATCACTTTATATTGACTGCGGTTGGCTGGCTTTCCTTTAATATTCGTCATTCCTCCACTGGGACATGTACACTCATGTTTTGTGCACATATCAATGAATAGTTTCTCCTTAAACCATAAGGCCACACCCGGGCTAATTTAACTGCTGCTAAATTGCCTGGAAATTCTGGAATGTTTGCAGCAGGGAGAATTCCTTGAGAGTTCCATCACTCCGGCGTGCTGTCGCTGCACAGTCAGCTGTCCCCTTTGGGATTTTAGTTCCCTTGCTGCTGGTTACATTCTGGAACGTTAGTTTTTCATCCTTCCTCTAGTCTTCACTTTTTTATTCACTCCTTACCAGAAGACTGTAGTTAAAGATAGACAACTCAAAAAGTGAAGAGGGTATATTGGCATACGAACAGGAAATAGTCAGTTACACTATACAATGACAATCCTACTCTGCATGTCCTTTTATGTAAAGTTAACACAAAACAAAAATCACAGATACAAATTGCTTGCAGTAATAAACACATTCCTGCTGCCATTATAGCTTCAGCTAGCAAGATCCTACCCAGTACCCTGAGACATTCAGACTGTATCTAGACTGAATGATGAGCCCATGATGTCCTTGCAGAGGTGTTTGTTCCTGGGTCCAACAGATCAATTAGACTGGCATGTGATTACATTGGAGTTTTAGTTCTGCCTAGCAAGTGCTGTATGCTGCTAGCTTAATACATGGCTTGACCCGAGTAAAATGTGTCTGTTATTAGGTGCCTGTGCAACACCAAAACAGTGTTGCCAAATTCCGAGGTGGAAAGTTCAGGGTCAGAAAGTATAAATCCTGACCAAGGTATTGTTTCAATCAACTAGGTGAGTACTCTGTGAATTTAACTCTTTATGCTCAAATGGTTGGTTGGAACAATCTTAGTCTGGATTTCTCCTTTTTGGACAAACTTGAACTTTCCACCTCTGGCCAAAGTGTGCAATGTGGCAGAAGCTTCAACTGTAGATTCCCAAGCAATATGGCCCCCATGTTTGATGGACCTCTCCGATCACGACCCCCAACGGCGACTTTACCTGCGGGGCTGAGCTAGACGTAAGCTGACAGGTGAAGACATTAGGTCACACTAAAGGCACATAATAAATTTAGCATCCGATGCCACATTTGATCAAGGCTATCTTTAGCTGTCTTAGATGTTTGGATTTTGCATTTCCCAGGTATCTCCCCTGCAGTGCCACCATTTTCAATTGATTCTGAGGTGCTAAGCCACTTGCAAATAATTTTTTCGAAAGATAAGAAAATGAAGAACTATAGATCTTATTTCACTGAAGTTACATCATCATCTTTGATTATCCGATTCAGAAAAATATCTAAGCATAATAAGTTAAATGGCAGGTCTGACTTCAAACGCAGCCTTTGGGAACCACTGAATGAACTGCACAAAGCTAAAGCTCACCTGAGGAAAGGCTGTGCCCGGCTCCCTCCCGAGAAGGAAGCCAAAGAAGGAAAACTGTTCAATGGGGGAACTCCTTTCAGAGGCTGTTTCATTTGCCGTGGTTTTGCCCAGGAGGCTTTCACATGCCACTCTTGCAGGACAGGTACTAAAAAGTCACGATGGGATGAGGCAGTGGGAGCTCTGAAGCTCTGTCAGGACTCACTCCTTTTTGCTGCACTGGAGACCCTCTGTGTCTTCCCAGAGAATACCCCAGGTGCCCGATCCTTTTAGAGCCCATTCAAGACAACGAATCCCTCAACCCCACACATACCAACACCATTCTCATTGTCTCTTGGGCTGTAACACTCCCTTTAGAGTAGATACTGTTAGATAGAGATGAGAGTGTGGGTTTTGGCTCCATGGGTTAGGACACTGTGTCTATGACCCAAAGGTTATCTGTTCAAATCCCAGGGATTGCTGAGTGATTTTTTTATTGGGCCCTTGAACGAGGTCCTAACCCCAAATGCTCCAGGACCTGGCAGAGCTTGCTTTTTAGGTTCTAATAATGAGTATCCCAAAACATTCCATCTCTAGGTTGAATGATTTGCATGGTGGCGTGTTTGCGTGTTTTGTTTTGTGTGTATTTTGAATGGTTATCCAGTAACTTGCTTGATGCCCTGGATCCATTGACAAAAGTTCTGACTTTAACCAGTCCATGTAGGACACGGAGCTGACATACCGCAGCTGTTTGGCAGAACTCTCCTACTCATAAATAATGTTTATATGTAGAAATTATTCTGCTGTATCCTTTGAAATGCAACCGTAAAAAAAATCTGATGGGTTCATGAGGATATGAGTAACTAAAGTCGGCGCGAGAAAGTGAGAGCGAGTGCAGGAGAATGTGTGCTGAAGTCAATTTAATCCCTACTAGTCTGACATTCCCCCAACACGCCAAATGAAGCCCTGTTCCTGTACAGCTCCGGTGCCAGAGAGCATTTGCCCTGCTTTGCTTTGCCTTTTGCCACAGAAAAAATAAAGAATGACATAAATATCAACTTGCAAATACAAAACCTATACTTTGGTTTACTTTTTGATCTAGAGCGAGGGCTTTGATGGCTGTCTGTCAGCTCGGAGGGACGGAACCCAGCCATGCTGCTCTCGAACACATTTGAGATAAGTGGAAAAAGCCAGAGGGGGAGAACGACCGGGATGTGGCATTTCAAACGGCAGAGCGGCCCGATTTAGCCGGAGGTGCGGCTCTGGCGGCCGGCGGGCAGAAATAGAGTGTGGGGATCTGATGGGGGGGCCCGGTGCCCTCTAATTACGCCCGGGGTTATTGATCAGACTCCATCCCGGTCACCACACTGAGCATTAGCGGCACATGCGATCACGCTCGCCGAGCGCGGCGTCTGCGGAGCAGCTGAGGGGGGCGAGATCAGGATCCCAGTCTTTTTATTTGGGAAGTAAGGAAAGTACTAGGAATATGTTTGGGTGAGGCACTATGAAATATACTGCACAACTGAGACAGAAGGCCAAAAAAATCCAACAAATCTTGAAAAATTATAGTAATAAAGCTATCTGAGTTAGTAACCGAGTTACAGCATTCTAAAAGTAGCTAGTTACCAGGGACAGTAACTATTGCGTTACATTTTTTCTGGATTTCCCATTCTTTAATGGAGCTACAACCTGAGCGCGGCACCTTAGACTGCTCTGCCCACCTGATCATCAATTACTCTTTAAAGGAGAAAAAAGAGTAGAAGAGTAAAAAGAAGTTACTTTGTTCTTGTCATGTGACAAGGTTCCAGTCATAAAACATCCATAACTTCCTTTTTCTCCATCATCTGTTTCAACTGACTGGCTCTTTTGCCCCCTCTGGTCTCAGGGTTCAGATTTGAGTTAGGAAACGTTACAATGTAGTTAGGAATGCATACTATGTAGTTAGGAATGCACACTATGTAGTTAGGAATTGTTAGCAAGTCGCCATGTCTGGATGTCTAGTACAGTGCTTGAGAAAGGAGTCAGGGAAGGTCAAAAGCGGGATTTGAACCTCCCCCCTGCAGAATGCAGCGCCTGAGACCGCTGCACAAACCTGACCCAACCCAATTTCCAGGTAGTTACAGCTCCTAGCTGCTTCGCATTTTATTGTCCGTCACGGTAACGACATTACAACAATGGAAACGGTAATTAGTTAGGTTACCCGTTACCGAAACAAAACCCTGCTAGTCATGGCATTATTCCCATCAGTGCTGAGCACAGGGTGTGTCATTTATCTGGCACCCCTGGAACGTTTTTGGGTAGTTAAGAGTCTTGCTCAAAGGCCTAAGGAGCTGAGGCTACTCTGTCACGTAGGAGTCAAAGCAACGACCACCAGTGAAACCTGCCGAGACTCAGGGAGATCGCGTATGTGGCGTACGTCCTCCTGCTTCTTCTTTCCTTCACCGCGTCGCCCTGGGTCGTCTTGCTCGGGCCTCCCAGACAGAATCCGGTCATGGCACATCTGAGCGAAGCTGGCGGGGGTGCCGGGCGGGGGTGCCGGGGAGACAGAGCGTGCCTAATGTGCATTAAATCCCGCATTAAAAGATCGGCGGGGAATCTGCGGTCACTGCAGTCACACGGTGCTCGGAAGACTCGGACGTGGCGAGAGCGTCTGATTATGGCTTATTCCTGCCAGCCACGTTTTTATGGCATAGGTCTATAATTAAGAAAGAGTGGTGCCGATGTTACATTATACAAGGGGAACGAGCTTCCTACCGGTTGCTTGGAAATATTTTTACTCTTGATTACATTTACACTAGCAGAGATATTTATCCAAAGGGACATGCATTTTGAGAAAACAGGGTCAGACAGCCCCTGGAGTAATTGAGGGTTAAGGAATTCTTAGGTTCTTCAGGAATCCAAGGATGAAATCATTCTGCTCACCTTGGGATTGGAACCAACAACCGACCAATTACAGGCACAGAAGCCTAAGCAGCCGACCCTCACAGTCCCACATCAAAGAGAAGGAGAGATAAAGAAAGGATGAGACTGGGAGGAAATGCGTGAGAGAAGGGCTTTTTTACATCTGTCTTTATAACACATCAGAGGAATTGGCGCAGGAATAGCAGCAAACAAAGTCACAATATTGTCATTTGCTGACAATATTGTCATCGCCTGAAAAGATGGAATCACACGACTCACGAGTACAAATACACAGGAATACTAAAATTATATACGCTATTTATACATGAAATGTTCCTTGTATTTATCCATTCAGTTCAATCTTGGGATTGGTAATGGAATTCCTATGGTAATGAAAGTCTGTCTGTATAATAAACTTAGACTGGCTTATTCTTAGTGGTGAACCATAAATGCTACTTGTGGTACTAATAATACTATTCATTAATTTGAATACAACTGGAATACATCTGCAGTAAATAGGTGAATTTAATGCATTTTTTTCAACGAGATCCACTGCATGGAAGCATGCTGCGGCTGTCCGCCCAGGGCTGGCTAACGTGCTGTGCATGCCCGCTCTCTATGCATCTTCCTGCTCCTTTGTGAACAGGCTGTCCGCCCGGGGCTGGCTAACGTGCTGTGCATGCTCGCTCTCTGCATCTTCCTGCTCCTTCGTGAACAGGCTGTCCGCCCGGGGCTGGCTAACGTGCTGTGCATGCTCGCTCTCTCTGCATCTTCCTGCTCCTTTGTGAACAGGCTGTCCGCCCGGGGCTGGCTAACGTGCTGTGCTATCATGGGGGTGCATGTTTTAGGCAGCAAAAGGAAATGATGTTTGAATGATCTTCATGTTAAAACTAAGCTACAATGCCTGCCCAAGTGTCTTAGCTTAGTCATTTCAAATCTCTGCTAAAGTCACCCAAGCAACCATCCAATACACCCATTTCCTTTGACTGCCTAAGACTATTGTCATGAATAGGACAGCGAGGCTCTGGTATTGTGGCCTTTACACCTAGACAACTGGGCTCATCTTACACAGTGGGTTTGAGACCTGTACCCAGATGGTTGTGGGTTTGAATCCCATAACTGCTGGAGGACTTATATAATGACTGGCCCCTTGTGGAATTCCCTTAACCCCAGCTGCCCCTGGTATGCTGGCTGTGTGGTCTGAAGCGCATGATGGGGTATATGAAAGCTAAGTAATTCCTATGTATGCTCTTATCTTTGCCAAAATACCACAGCATTTCTGTGTTCCTTGCTCTCCCTCTGCTAGGCCATGGTCTGCCTTGAAGGACAGCTCACATGGAAGCACCAGGCTGGGGGTGCATCATGGCCTCCTTCTCAGGCCCCTCGCAATCTCGCTTCCTCGTGCACACTCAAGGTTTCCCAAACGAGAGCCGCGTTTCTCCGAGGACGGAGGCCTGAAGCCCATCGCCGGCCGCTCCAGGGATGCCGGAATCCGCACATTGCTGAGCCATAAATAGGACTCCTTGGTCCAAAGGCTTCAGCTCAACACGTGGCTGTTGGTTCCTGGAGAACTCCTCAACATGTCGTTCTTATGTGAGAATGGATGGATGGTGCCTGTGCTTTAGGCTGAGGGCTTGGTCTGCAAACTGTCTCTGATTGGCTCTGGACTTTGCATCATGTGACATTGGCGTGGGTGCAGGGATGGGTGCAGATACCTCAATTATCACCTCAGAAAGATGAATAAAATCAGAGATGAACTCTGGAGTGGTCTGGCCTTGGTGAAGAGTAGCACCTCTGTGCCGGGCCTAACTTTCGCTCTGTAGGTTCTCAGGCCACCTGGGGTGCTGCCTTCCCAAGTATCAGCTTGTGCTGGGGCTCCCCGCCCTCCCCCGGCCCACATTAGCTTCCCAGCCAGCATTTCCAGATGGTTTGGACTCCAGCCAGATACTATGCTTTCTGATCACATCACCCAAACTGTGATTAAAGAGCTCATGCCAAAAACATGCTTGAAAAAGGGCACATCGTGCAGATCTCAGGAAGCCATTCATGCAGGATACCACAAAAGGTGACTGAAAAACCCCTGGATTCCTAAATGCACCATCTCTGGTTTTCCGCCAGGCTGACTCCCTCCTAAACAATCAGTAGCAATACGCATCAGAAAACCAAACGATGGCCCAATGAAAGCCAAACAAAGCTCGAACAAAAACCAAAGGATATCCAAATAATGGCAGATAATAGGTACAGGTATAGCTGTTTGTGCTTACCTACTACTGGCAAACAAATCTGGTGAAAAGTGGGTAAATAAAACAAAAAAAACCCCAAAAGGGTTACATTAACAATGGGCCAGGTACTGTTGTCTGGCAGTGGTGGCATTTTAATCATTCCCAATCCAGCAATCACACTGGGATCCAAACAAACGAGGGGAAAATCCCACCACGCATTCGGAAGATCGTTAAAAAAAACCCGCCGGCCGCTACAGGTTTGCCGGAGCACTTGGCGGAGCCTTTCCACACCTGTTGGGACGTGATGGTAGGTGCTGATAGGCTGGCTCGCGTTGCCACGGAGATGAAACGCCCTCGGTAAGGAAGCAAAGCCACACAAGGCAAACCTTCTGAATGTGATTCACTAGGGTTTCCTGCCCTGTATCACTGACTGCCTTTTACCCCGGCGGTTTACATAGGCTTAAATTCTACCCTGTTTTACTTTACTTTTATTTGTTTAGCAGATTCTTTTGTCCAAAGAGATGTAAAAGCAAGGATCAAAAAATATGCCTGGGAACTGGGTTTAAGGGCCTTCTATAACATATATGATTACCCTGCTAGCCACGGGCTTCAAACCTATAACCTTCCAGAAATTGACACAGCTCCCTAACCTGCTAAGCTGCACGCAGCTACTGTGTTTGTTGTTTACTAAACTTGTGGGATTTAAGCTGTCAACCCTACACAAGTCCACTTATTAGACCCCTGTGCTTTTACAGAGTCTCTGAGGCAATTTTGCTAATTTTGCTACTACAGGAATGTACACAGGGAGAGGGAATATTTTGGAAGATCAAAGGCTAAATTTACTCATACCATAACTGGAGTTAATCTCAGTACCCTGCATTTCAGCATGTGAAATGAGGTTGAGTTGTGTGTGATTCTAGGTTTCAGAGCCACTCAGCTCATGTTGGATTCGGGAGGGATTCGAGCCGGGTGTGGCCCCACCAAAAGGGGGGGGGGGGTAAACTGCGCATTGCGAGGGCCTGGGCTCTTGAGAGATCCCACGGCACGCATGCTTACACTTACATGCCCATCTGCACGTCTCCCCTCTGATCTCCTCTCACTTTTCTTCGGCGGGACCCACACGCTGACAGGTGAATTTTTTTATTTACTCAAAGCGACCTTTAGCCCATATGGAATAGAGAAAGCCCCGTGCGCGTTGCATGCGTCTCCATGTATTTTCATTTTCACTTTTTCAAAACAGTGACCGGGGTACAATAACTTATGTCACGTGTGATTATGGTTGCTCAAAGCATGTCAGAATCAGAATCAGAGAGAATTTTATCCAAGTATATTTAACATACAAGGAATTTGTCTTGATGGGTGTGTCCAGGTATGACGTATAACAATTGACAATAAGTACACATGAAAAAGTAGGTACACATTAAATATTACATATACTTTATACACTAGACTGTCTACCTACAGTCAGACAAGTCATGGGATGGAATAAAGGGTGAAGCAATAAATTTGAAATAGAAGTTATATGTCTTTCATCACTTTACAATATGTCATACAAATATGAACTGCATTTATGTGTAATTCTGTAGTTAAAACATAGAAATGACGATTTGCTATAGAGAGTCTATGAGCTTACTGGATTTAATGTGTGGCAGGAGATTGAAATCTGATTGCATAAATTATACTGGTTACCAACGTGGGTCTCCTGGGCGACAGAGCAGAATCAGACAGTCTGACGTGGTGATTAATTGGAGGAAACAGACATTTAATTTTCTCTCCCCCAAGAATCCCAGGATCTTGCCCTTTTGTCCTGGACGTTGTCGAGGCTGTGTTCACGCCATCCACCCAAAGGTCATCAATTGCTACCCCCCCGGGGTGCTGATATAATTACACCATTGACCAGCTTTAAGACACACAGCCCACCAGCCAAATATTTGCTTTAGGCAATAGAGCCAAATGCATAAGACTCTTCCTAAAAGCCCTGTCCGGTAGACGGAAGGCAGTGTGCAGCGTAACGTTTCACGCGCTCGAACATCTGCTCCAGACAGCGCTGCTTTTCTCCATAAAAAGTGGGAAAACCCCCACGAGGCCACACTGCTGTTTTCTTCCCCCAACAGTCCTACAGACAGAATTCTGAGATTTGTCATCTGCTTGTCGAGAGTAACAGTTCTCCGCAGCATAACGCGACGGCTTGCCTTCTTCTGCCTGGGGGCGAGAGGGGGGTCCAGGTTTGACAGGGCTGCGCGCCTGCTTGCTGCCACCCGGAGAGCCGTCTGACACCTGCATCTTGCTGGGCAGTGGGGGATGGGGGGGGGGGGGGGGGTGAGGACGTGCCGTGCTTTCCATTCGGTGACGGCCGGCTGGCCCGGTGAGAATCCTGATGCCGCACCACTCGTCAGAAGAGATGATAGCCGGGCAGGATGAGAACAGGAGCAGGGCGCCCCATGCTTCCTAGACGCTTCCTTAGGAGCTAGCAGGGATACCACGGTTATTTTTGCAGGCTGTGACCAAGTGTAAGCCAGCAGAAGTCCTTCCTTCCCACACGCCGGTGCTGTGGCTGACAGGCCTAGTTGGGGCACCTTACAGAGGAGGTATACTGTACATCTTCTTATACACACTGGCTGTATTTTGAATCTGGGCACATTAAAGATGTTGGCATTACCTCCGGAAAACAGGAAAGTTTAAATTCTCCTACGTTTGCATCTTTCGCCACAGTATTTCATAGATATTAAAAGCCTTTGTTATTCATATCCTTTCACCCAAATGCTTTGTCCCGCAACAAAAATATTTATAATGCGGGCAGGAAACAAGTTTCCCTGTCAGAGAAAAGATTTATGAGGGGATGTAATCATAATATTGACAACATCAAACATTTCTGACCTGAATGCGACACTGAAGGCTGCTACTCCTTAATCTGTAAGGGTTAAAAGGAGCCATTCTGATTGCAATTCCACCCAACAGAGACACCAAGAGAAAATGGTTGAGACAGAGGAACATATCCATTTGATTATCTGATACAGGGTCATGGAACCTATGCCAGGCAGCAAAGGGCAGAGAGACACACTGGCTGGGATGCCAGTCAGTGGCAGAGCACATACATGCACACAACAGGCCATTTATTTTAGTTTCTGTGAAGGGGAGGTTGCTGCTTCAAATCCCAAGGCAGAAAGGCTAATACTGCACGAGGCCCTTAACCACCAATTCCTCTAGGGGCCACTGCACTCAGGCTGACCTTGCACTCAGACCCCAAGCTTCACTCTCATATATTTAACCCTCAATGGGTTCCTGTTAGAAAGTTACGTTCCCGGACCTTGGGGTTCAGATTGCTCCCCTATTTGTTGGCATATATATTTCAATGGTACCAAGCTCAGATTTAATGAACTAAAGTTAACACACGTTTATCAGTTAACTGCATGATGCATGCACAGCTTATGCAGTGAGACAGTGCAGTGAAAGGGGTTGTGGCAGTAAGGGGGGCAGCGGAGGGGACTGGTAACAAAACGCACTTTCTGTCTAGCCGACCCCTTCACTGCCGCGATATGAGCTCCATTTTAATTCCAATGTCATAATAAACTGTTTTCTCTTCCTCCCTGTGCAATAAATTTGCTCCTCGTGTAATTCTGTAGCACACAAT
>JAODKM010000008.1:18109030-18123096 GCA_026780845.1 Petrocephalus sullivani | reverse complement strand
TTACCTGGTGGTGCCCCACACAAATGCACGGGTTACCTGGTGGTGCCCCACACAAATGCACGGGTTACCTGGTGGTGTCCCACACAAATGCACGGGTTACCTGGTGGTGCCCCACACAAATGCACGGGTTACCTGGTGGTGCCCCACACAAATGCACGGGTTACCTGGTGGTGTCCCACACAAATGCACGGGTTACCTGGTGGTGCCCCACACAAATGCACGGGTTACCTGGTGGTGCCCCACACAAATGCACGGGTTACCTGGTGGTGTCCCACACAAATGCACGGGTTACCTGGTGGTGCCCCACACAAATGCACGGGTTACCTGGTGGTGCCCCACACAAATGCATGGGTTATCTGGTGGTGTCAGTACTGATGTGAAGTTGCATCCAGGATTTCTCTAGATGGTTTTTCAGCCAAACACGTCGTTGTGAGTCCTCGGCATAGCCTCGTTCGAGAGGGAGAGCAGTGCCGCAGATCTGAAACCGAGGACGTGTACCTGCCTGCTCCCATCGGAGGCCAGGGAGTGGATCTCGCCAGTGGGGCCCCTCGGGAAACTTTTCTCCTGTTATCAGCCCAGGGCAGGGACTAGATTTACTGGGAGAAAAGATAAGTGCCCTGGAACGCAGCAAAAAAGAAGCCGTCTGGTCCGAGTTGGGAGAGCACAGCGATGATGACACAGTCCGCCGCCAAGGGGGCGAGCTGTACATGCAGATGATGGCGGGGTCCCGGCGGCTTTGTAGCCAGGCTTTGGCACTGTTTCATCCGCAGTGTCAGAGAGTAAAAACACACAATCACCCGTGCCGCTGTAAGATGTGAGCACAAGATGAGATCGTGGTCTCCCATCTATAGAGATCAAGCCAGACAGTACATCTGCTGTCGAGCCAATGGCCCATGTTTTGCGATTCCATTGAGTCGCATTTAACGCAGCACTTCATCACTTTTTTGTTACATTCATTCCGTTGTGATTCGAAGGATAAAAATAGTGGTTTCACCCGATGGTTTCTCTCGATGAAGCTCTGTGTCATCAAATCCAAAGGCTCATAAAAGCAAGCCAAAGGACATCAGGGGTGTCGTGTTATTCTTAAGACTTTTATCCAATGAACTGTCCAGCTTAGTTTATTTCCTTAATTATGGGGCCACCGTTTACCACTTTTACTGGCTATGTGTTGAATTATCACTTGTTGCTATTAGCGCGCCCAAGCAGCCCCTCGCTGATAGCAGTACAGTACAAACAAAAATCTGGTAACACTAAAGCAGTCATTATACTGCATTACACATGCCTTCATAATGCATTATAATGTATTCATAAAGCATTATAAACCCATTTATTATAATCATGTGTATCTCAGTTCTTATAGTCATTATGAATGCTTTATGAAACTCATGTATGATGCACTATAGATTCCTTTATAATGCAATGCAAAGCATCCTTTATGGCTTTATGAATGTGGGCTTCATAGAAAGTGTTACTGAAAATTCCAGAAAATCTGAAAAATGGGAGAACATGGAAATGCAGACATTTAGGGTTCATGGCTCCCCACGCCTCCCTACCCCCCCACAGCCATGTGTCTGCGAGCAGCTACAGGTGCCAGGTCCTGGCAGCCAATCTCTCCCAGCGCTTAGGAGCAGAGCCCGCGTCTACGATTCTCCCTGAGTGCTGTCAGAACTCGGCCATGATCACACGCTCGCTTTAACATGTCAGGGCTGCAGGTGGCGTCACAGGTTTTTTCTTTTTTTTTTAATTTATTCAAGGCCTTTTATTCATTGCCAAAAATTGCTGCTTTCATTCCTGTACTTGTCTTCTGCACTGTTGTGATTTGTACTCGCTTGACTGACGGTGTTACTCTGAGTGCCTTTCAAGTCCGTTTAGCCAAGACAGAAACAAAGCAGTGCAGCATTTTTATTATAAGTATAAAGTTTCAAGAGTCATGAAGACTGATGTTTTGCTCTTGTTAAAGTCATTAGTTCCAGTTCAGTAGTAGAAGCAGATCTGTGGAGCTTTGTGCTCGGGATTATGGGACAGAGAATATCTTAGTCGCTGTCCTGATGGGTACCGCTGTGTCTTCCCTGTATGTTACAGAAACGTAGGCTGTGTTAGAGGTAGGTTGAGTGCTGGTCCTTGTAAGTTGTGGTGGTCAAGCATAGCTGCAGACAGATTCCTGCCTCTTTTTGCCTCCTGATGGTGGTCATTCTATCGTCATGCACGCCCAGAGGAGGACGCCTGCAAGCTCTACTGCATCGCTGAGAACTTCGACTTTTTCTTTGCAATGTCCAATAAGGTGAAGGATGGGACCTCATGCTCGGAGTACAGCAGGGATGTTTGCATCGACGGGATTTGCCAGGTACTGGAGAGAATGATGTTTATTAATGTTACTAAGCATTATATAAATTCAGTGATTTACAAAAAGTGTACTTAGAAACACTATAGTATAACGTATAATATAAACATTATGGTGCAAGATTGATTATAGGTGGAACATTGTGTTTGTGGGTAGCACTGTTGACTCCAGTATTGTGGGTCTGATTCCTGGCCTTACTCATGTGTGCACAGTGTGCTTGGTTTCCTCTGAGGGTTCTGGGTTCGTCTCTTGATCCAAAAACATGCAGTTTAGGTAGACAGGAGTCTATAAATCGTTCATCGTGAGTGTGGAGACCTGTGTTTCCAGGGGTGCTCTCTAGGGGTGCCATGACCCCACATTGGGAAGGGCATGGTGATCTATTGTGTGTTTTTTGATTGCAGCCCGTTGGATGTGATCAGGTACTGGGTTCGCAGGCGAGTTTGGATGCCTGTGGTGTTTGTAAGGGGGACAATTCCACCTGCAAGTTCCTCCAGGGCCAGTATCTTCAGCAGCACCGAGCGAACGGTATGGGATTATGCTTCTGCTCCACTGAGGTGTGAGAGTATTTTCCAGAGAAAAGTAATCTACAGTGACATTAGATGAAGGTGTGACTCAGGAGCCAGACTGGCCATTCGCCATGAAACACCATGTGGAGAGAACTCTCCATCCTGCTCTTTCCACAGAGTATTATCCCATAGTCACCGTCCCGGCTGGAGCGCGAAGCATCCATGTGCGCGAAATGGAAACGTCCACCAGCTACCTGGCCGTCCGCAGCCCGAAGGGGAAGTACCACCTGACCGGGGACTGGACAGTTGATTGGCCGGGAAAGTTCTGGTTTGCTGGAACAGTGTTTGACTACCAGCGGCCCATTGGCCAGCCAGAGAGCCTGTATGCGCCGGGACCGACCAATGAGATGCTCATCTTTGAAGTAAGGCTTTGCTCTTTCCTTGCTGTTGTTTTTGAGGCCTGTGACGGCGCTCGTACTGGACAGAACGCGGGGGATGGAGAGGCAGCTACAGGGTCTGCTTATGTTGTTAGGACGCTGCAGCAATGCTGTGGAGGGTCTCACCGCAGGGATCCGTGTATAATTCATGGTGCTCCGTGTACCAGCCACAGCCTTTAAGATTCAACTGTGCTTTTCAAAAAGCAAATAAATGTTTTACACCTTACCTAGCAACAGTAATCTCTATGCCAAACTATGTATATAAATGTAAAATTTACTATATATTTTTAAGTGAAGCATGTGTATCATATTGTATCCCACAAAGCTGGGGTCCTAATACCCTAACAACCTCAAGCACAGAAAATCAAAGGTTTCCTTACAAAACCAAAATATACATCAAAACTCTGATCTTATTGCCATGATACTGACACCATAACCGGGTCTCCATCAGCCCCAGAACAGAAGGGTAGAGTCAGGTCTACTGCTTCCTAACCTGGCTGAAGAGCTGCCCCCTGCTGGTGTCTACAGGAAAAAAACAAGTTTTACCCTTCAGCTTGCAACCGTGATTCTGCTGGAACAGTTCTGTGGATAATTAGGAATAACAGAACCGGCTTTAACAAGCTGTACAGCTTTTATTCAGAAACACACAAAACATCCCTGTTTGTGTTGCTGTGTCTGATATGATAAAGTGTAGGAACTTATCCCAGTTTGCAGGCATCCTCCCAGCTCCCTGCCTCTCCGTGAAGATTTATCCTCCTCGCTTCCCTAAGTGTAATTAAGGACAGAAAAAAACTGAGCCGGTTGCAGAAGGTTGGGGTGGGTGCATCTGGCCCACCGTATGTGGGGTTCGTTTCGGCATGTAACAGATCCGCTCAGGTCCAGAGGAGGGTGTTTCTGGGGGCTGTAAATCTCTCAAAGCCCCCACAGTCAGGTGGCCAGACGGCTCCAGGTAGTCACCGGACACCGGCGGGTCAAGCGTCTGTGAGGATGGGGCTTCTGGGTGCCAGCTGTGAATTTGGATGAGATTAAAGGCTGACTAGCTGGATCTCATTTATTATAGTCGGCCCGATGGATCTGAGACGTGTCAGGAGGGTCCATGTAAACGTTTGCGAAATCCATACATCAACAGATCTGACATGATTTGAAATTCGGTCTGATGCTCGAAAGTGCCCGCAGGTCCGCGTTTGGATTCCATTTCCTGCACTCGGATGTGTTTTGGTCTGCGGCGGGTTCCTGTCCGAGCCCACGCTCGTTTTTCTCCTCTTCCAACCCACGCACGCGCTTATGCTGCCGTGTTTCAGGGAATCGCTACTGCCGAGCCTGAAACAAGTGCAGAGGCAGGTTACTGACACAAAGCTTGGCAGTTATTATCCTTTAACTAGCTGCTATTTTAGCTCCTAGCTAGTTTCTGACGCCCTTCCTGCTGTGACATCATGTGCGTGGGCGAGTGGCGTCCCACGATCTTGGTACGCCGGATGCCAGGACCTGCCAGCTCCTGTATGGGGTGACCCGGACGAGCCTCACCCATTTGATCTGTTCCCCCACCCCTCACACCCCCCCCCACTCAGATCCTTCTTCAAGGGACGAATCCGGGGGTGACATGGGAGTACACCCTCCCCAAGGAGGAGAAGAAGCCCAGTTACTCCTGGGGGGTGGTGCGGTCAGAATGCTCTTCCCCGTGTGCAGGAGGTGCGTGAGTGGGGGCGATGGGGGCGATGGGTGCGATGGGACGCGCATGTAAATGACCCTTCTGAGCTGGCTAAACAGCTCTCATACTTAAGTTTATCTTCTAGTGTAAGTCTAACTTCCAGCATACGAAGCACAGATGAAAGTGTAGCTGAAGATGGGTTACTCTCTGCCCCCCCAGGGCGGATATCAACAAAGGCCGTCTGTTTGCAAGATCAGCAGACGCAAGTCAGCGGCTCCCTCTGCGACCCGCGGACAAAGCCTGCGACGCCGTCTCCACTCTGCAACACACAGCCCTGCCCGGCACAGTGAGTCCCGCTCACCCGAGCTAGGAGAAGGCCCGCTCACCCGAGCTAGGAGAAGGCCCGCTCGCCCGAGCTAGGAGAAGGCCCGCTCACAGCTGGCTCTGTCCTCGCTGGATGCATGTCTGCACCTGTGTGTGAGAGCGAGCGCCATTCGCCCTGGGGAAATGCTCGGGGTGGCTGTCGCCTTTATGCCCCTCTTCCTCGCCTCGTCTGTGGGTGCTTTGCTGTGGTCAGGAAGCACACGGGCCCCCCCCTACTAAGCCCCGCTCCTAAACAGAGTGGGAGACTTCAATGCAGGAGCTCTGATCCCAGTCTCAACAGGATTGACGTGCCCCTCCAACAGGGTGGCATCTGATTGTGGGTGTGTGTGCGTGTGGTGTGCTGGTGGTTGGGGGGGTGGGGGAATTGTCTAGGAATGTGCCAGTCAACCGTCAATCCCAGAATCCCACTAGCAAACGCCCAGGTTGGATACTGTACTGCTCTGATAAAAACCCATAACGTACCAATTAATTGGCACCACACAGACTGGATAGCCAGACCTGGCATTGATGGTTTCTATGGGCTCGGCCAGTCAACTCTATGTGGACCCAACTGGACAGGAAGGGTAATAAGTTAAGGGGTAGGTCATATGATGGATGACCTTGTGACATGTTTGTTCGGGTAGCGGCTGTGTCTCAAAAATGTCCCCAGGGATGGCGCAGTGATTGATTACAGCTCAGACTTGAAGGAACAGCTGTGAGCTTCATGCCGCGTCCTCCTGACAATGACTAGACAAATAGCTTTCGCTTTCTGTCCTTCCGTGCCTTTGGCTTGTCCTGTCTGCTGGCATTACTAGGGTTAGTAACAAAGAACTACAAGTGACTACATACTAAATACCGAGACGTTATTCTCACATCGAAAGCCTCACAGTGGGCGCAATTCGGACTCGGGATGGTCTAACTTAGTCGTTTGCTAGCGAAGCTTCCACAATGCCATCGCACACAGATTGGATGGAGTGGATCTTCTTTGTCGAGCATCTATATTTCCAGGTAGATTACAGGCTGAGCATTTAAAGACTTTTCCCCGGGCTTTGAAGGTTGTGATTACGATGCTGACTGCCCTCGGCCCACTGCCGTTTTTCAACGCAGGGTCTTTCAACCTCTTAGCTGTCACGGCGAGCAGTCAGTCAGGGGTCATGACCCTGCCTCTCACTTCTTGGCAGTAAAAACCAAGTCTGGCGATATTGGTTACATTTCAAACATCTTCCTGCTTTCCCAATAGACATTTCCCACCTAACATGAGGTTGCATCTGTACGTATGGATCAGGCTGCGCTGTTGCTAATCCTTAAATACACACTTCCTACCAATAAAATTTATTGGATGTTTACTTCTACAATAGCTGTTTTTTTGTGTCAATTTCTGAACTTGAAAGCATTTTGATAATTGGGTTATTTAAAAATAGAAGGGATAGAAATTAAAAAATTTAATTTAAAAATTAAAAAAACATTTCCATAAATATAAAGGACGATTCTTTGTTTCTCTATCCGCTGAATGCTGTTATAAATGCTCACTGGCCTATCTATGATTTTACAGTCAAAGGGAAAGAGCTGGGATCCTAATGTGACCTGATTGGTAGATCTGGACACACAAAACACACTTGTTTTGGCCGAGTGTGTCCGGGACTCCCAAAGGATGGACGCTAGCATCTGAAGAGCTCTGCCTGGCCGGTGGGAGTTTCGCCGCTCAGTACGCTTTGAAAGAAAAGGTTGGAAAATCCCTTTTAAACTGGATGCAGCTGTCGGGATGCTAACCGTGGCAGAGGCTAAATCAAGCCAGAGCTCTGGGTGTGTAGCGCACATTCGGGGGGATGGGTATTGTTCCGTTTGATTTCAGCAACATGTGCAGGAGGTTATGGGAGGATAAAGGGAACACAGGCAATTTACAAGCTTTGAAACACAATTTATGCATCTCAGGAGCGGCTGTCGGCCATGATGATGTGAACAATATTGATAATTAGAAGGTATACAGTTCAGTTTTTTCCTAAGAAAGTGGCATGAAATATTTCCCGTTCTATAATTTGACACTGAGTAGATTTTGAACTTACTGCTTGAAATGTATTCCTTAAGGAATGCAGGGTTGCAGAGCTTAGCCGGCCCGCTCCCCATGTGCTGTAAAGCATAGCAGATCTCGCCGGCAGCGTTTGCACGGGTCATGCTCTTTGATTCGGGCCACCGTAAGCCACTGTGTAGTTCAGGCTTTGTCTGTGAAACTGCAGTTTAGCCATTATTCAGCATTGTGTCGAGGGGTCCAGCGAGAGGCCATCGCGGTTTAACGCGTGTCCCGGAGTGAGCCTGATAACGGGTTTTGGCGGGTCACCACTTTTTACAATAATACTTCCCGACCAAGAAAATTATTGTCTTTTATTTTCTTCAAAATGGCTTTAACTGGCCCGTCAGAAAGGACTTTGAGCCTGGCGTCACCTGGAAGCCGACCGGTAGGCTGCAGAACTGAAAGTCACGTTCTGGCTGGTTTGTTCATTGCGGTTGACTGACGAGGCGGGAGCTGGATGAAGGTTTGTGGGGTCAAATCTGTGGGAGGCTACAGCAGGATCGGCCATTATCACCTCTTTTTACACTCTTTCATAGCTCCTTCTACAGTCCATGGTCGGCTGCCTGAACAAGGTTCCGAAAACACTGGCAAACCACAGCTCGGTCTATGACTGTAATTACTGCGTGTGCATGTTATATATACACACATATATATATATATATATATATATATGCTGCACTCCTGCTGAGCTTATATCACGAGATGTTCCAGCTCCTGTGGGATAGCAGCAAAGTGGCCGGACAGTGTGTGGCAACCCAAATATAACGTGCGGTTCTGCGACGAGCCCGTTCTCTCTGGCGGCTGCGGTTCTGTGACGAGCCCGTTCTCTCTGGCGGCTGCGGTTCTGCGACGAGCCCGTTCTCTCTGGCGGCTGCGGTTCTGCGACGAGCCATGGTTTGTGTGCATGTGGCCCAAACGGCTCGGCTATCCTGGTCTCTATTCCCAGTGTCTGGCGGCCAGTTTGGATGTAATGGCCCACTCTGCATTCCGGTAGCGCCGTGGCACTGCAACGCCCCCTAGGGGCCTGACTCTGTCTCCTCTTTGCAGCTGGACCGCCGGGGAGTGGGGGCCGTGCAGCCGGTCCTGCGGGGGTGGCCAGCAGACACGGCCCATCCGCTGCCTCCGCAAAGTGACCTACCAGCGCCAGGAGGAGGCGCCACACTCCCTCTGCCCCGTCTTGGCCCCCGCCGAGGTGCAGCCCTGCAACACGGTGCCCTGCCCCCCCCAGTGGAACTCGGGGCCATGGTCACGGGTGAGCCTGCCTCACTCCAGCTCTACTCAGGATTCCCACTAAACTGGATCCAGTCTCACTCTTACCAAGAGGCTAAAATTCTCTGTATCACTGGCCACTGCTCTTGATTTCAGTTCTATGACCCTGATGTCTTTGTCAGGAAATATTAATATGGAGCTCAAATTATAGCACTAAAGACAAAGAGTTACAATGCACTTTCATGTTCCAGCACATCAGTAAATCATTCATTTTATGTCCGAGAAGGAAAGTTACACTACCCTCTAGTGGCATTTTGGTGAATTACAACCTAGCTATATTAGAATATGGTATGCGATTTTACACACCAACACCATACAGTTGTGAATTCTACGTTTTGCTTATTGGCATAAAATATAAGCAGTCTAGATGTCTGTGGGTGCAGAACCTTGCAGCAATAGCAAAACAATCGACGGGGGAGTGTGGCATGCATGTGCTCCTAGGGAAAGCATCCACGCGCTGTCAGTAGGTGTCACTGACCAGCCACGAGGTTCCGCTGTCGCGCCAATTGCACCTCTGAGCCCCAGTGGCACCGGATTAGTCCGGGAATCGCTGGCTCCACGGGTCCCTGCCCCCCAGCTGCCCTCAGCCGTGGCAGCGCGATCCGTCTTCATCAGCGGGTGACAGGGATCTCCGCGCGGGTGCCAGGGAAAAGGGCATCCGTCAGCGGGCACCGGGCCGCGGCGCCGGGGTGAACATGACATTTGGAGGAGCCTGGGTGGTGGGGGGTGTCGCACATCTGTTACTAACGTTATAACAGCCCCACCCCCCCCACCATTTGAAGCACTGAGCATGTGACAGAGGGGTGAGGGAGCCGTGTGTGCCCCATTCTGACCCCACTATGGACAGACGGAAAGCCCCTGGGCTTTAGTGTCAGTCGGCAGGGGGGGCACCTGTCATCAGTCCAGTTTATAATTTAATCTGTGTACAGAATTCCCAAAATAATGACAAAAAATATATTACATTTACAGAGCAGATGCTTTTATTCAAAGTGAGACATAGATTTTTGAGAAAGCAGCATCAGACAGTAGGGGGCTAAGGGCCTCACTCAGGGGCCAAATCCCTCGCACAGTACGGACCCTGGGATTTCAACTGGTGACCTTCTGACCACATGCTAAGCACCCTAACCCACTGAGCCACACTGCTCTTCCTTGACATGCCTCTGTTTTGACATTTCGGCTGCTCGTGTGTGGCAGTGAGGGTTACACAGTAATATCTGCAGTCCAGCTTGTGCGGAGTCCTCTATATTTATTTTTCTGACCTGGGGGCTCGTCGCCGTGGGAACATTCCAATTCCAAGCCACGTGGTGTTGCACTTACAGTGCTCCAAGACATGTGGCCGAGGACTGCGGAGGCGCACTGTGTCCTGCCGGGCTGGAGATCAAGAAAGCGGCGCTCCTGTGGTGCCAGATGACCTGTGTGATGTCCAGCACAGGCCCAAGGCCCAGGAGACCTGCGTGGTGCGACGGTGTCCCAAGAACGAGCGGCTGCAGTGGGTGGTCACACCCTGGGGTGAGGTGAGGATACGCAGTTCCGGGGGGGCACACACACACACAAACACCAAACAGCAAAGTGCATCCCTGGGAGGTCCACACCCTGCAACTGCGCCCTCGTCCCAACACTAGCAGCTGAAGAGCAGCTCTTTCAGTCAGTGCGGAAAGCACCAGATAGAATCAAACGGGGAAAGAAGCTGCCGACTGAAGACAACCAGTTGCGTTAACGCGGATGTGAAAAGCATGGCGAGCTGCCCTGTGCGTGCCGTGCTAGCGACAGAGATTAATGTGACTGTGCAGCATAGGTCCCTCACTCACCACTTAAGCCTGAACCAAGAGTTTTATAAATGTATAACCATGTGTGAGGTTCATGTCCGTGGGAAAAAGCGCAGGAATGCTTCGGCACCAGCGCCGTCGTAGTGTTCTCAGAGTGCATGCTTTTTAATCAGGGAGTCAGTTGTAATAATGTCATTTTTACATGCTGTGCCTGGCTGGGGTGCTGCAGTGTTCCGCGTCCTGTGGGACAGGCTCTCGGAAACGGGAGCTGCGGTGTGCTGAGAAAAGTCCCCAGGGGGAGGACACAGATTTCCCTGTGAGAAGGTGCCGGAACCTGCCCAAACCCATCCTGGCGCTCCAGCAGTCCTGCAATGAGGGGGCATGCCCAAAATATCGAGGCGCTCCCGACCACAGCCCGAATGCCGTGGCTTTGGGATGGTACGCCTCCCCCTGGCAACAGGTTAGGTTTGACACAGCAAAACCAGGCTTTCAACTTTTGCTCATTTGGGTAATATGTCACTTGGTTTAACCTTTAAGTGGCCTGACCTTTGGTCCCCCTGGGCTGTGTTGCCAGTGTTCGGTGTCCTGCGGTGGGGGAGTACAGATTCGCAGTGTACAGTGTCTGCAGCATAACCGGCTGGCCTCGATGTGCCCATCCCACCAGAGACCCTCCTCTTCCCAAGCCTGCAACACTCACTTCTGTCCTGCCCCTGGCCCCGCCCACAGAGGTAAGGCCCCGCCCTCAACCTGCCACCATGCTGCTAATCAGTCCTTAATGGAAATAGTAGAACAAATATCTTCTTGTCCAATTTTATGTGAGCATAGGCTTTGAAATTGATGGACTTTGCTTTATATCCGTGGATTTGGCAAACAATTAAGGAGACATTGCGTTATTAAAAAATACTGTCTGGATCCGTCTTCAAAAGGAAATCAACAGACTATTATTTGGTTTTATTCTAAATGAAACACTGTACACTGTAATGTTGATGTTCTTTGATATAGACGAAGCACTGTTTATGTTATTTAATGTAGGTGAAACACTGTGCTATGTTGCCATATAAAACTAAGGAAATATGTAGTAACTGGAATAATTTCCACAATAGACTGGTGCATCAGAACCAGGATGACTTGATGTTTCATTGTTCTCCAGATGAACAGCCCTGCATGGATTATTTCAGCTGGTGCCACCTGGTTCCCCAGCACAGTATGTGCAACCACAAGTTCTACGGGCAACAGTGTTGCAAGTCCTGTTCCAACAAGGCCCGGTAGCCCAGCCCGTACCCACGCCCGTACCCCAGCCCGTACCCACGCCCGTACCCCAGCCCGTTCCCACGCCAGTACCCCAGCCCGTACCCACGCCAGGGCTGATATCGCCGAGCAGGACCACGAGAACAAGAGGCAGAAACCGGAAGCTGGGAGCTCGAAACCCAAACTGGATTTGGGTGGACAACACAAGGGAGAAGCTTAGCTTTTCCTGTAGCACGTCCCCGATTTGTAGGATGGCAAGAAGTGGCTCTCAATGGCGTTGTTGTGAAGGCTGTTTCGGACAAATCCCTCTAACGGGTTTCCTTGTCAGGTTACATAAACTTATTTGGCGTTTTTCATAACTGGAAATGCAGTACTGGGAAGCCTCTGCTTGGATTTTTGGTTTTGGGGTCATGTTTCGAGATGGTAACCATCCGTTTTTTAATCTATTATGGAAATTCTAAAGAGACCCACGTATTATTCCATTTATATATTTGTATATTTAAAAATACCGGATTTCAAGCTGATGTCAGTGGACTTTAACTTATTGTGGGTTGCTTGTCAATGGAGTGCAAGCATCTAGGCACAGTATCTCACCTTGACAGATACATGCACTTATCTTCCCAAACTGCCTCACTTCCTGTTATCAATGGTGCTCATTTTGTCCAGATATATGTCTGAGTAAATTTTTTTTTAATGATTGTGTGTATATACAGTTGTATGTTTCAAACAATAACTGGTTCTGAGTCTTTGTTACCTTAAAGTGGATTTTTTTAAGCATTTTTGTGCCCTAACTAGCACACAGGCTCAGTGTGATAATATCTATATGAGGGGGTCACCAGCCCTTGAGGGTTTTTAAGATATACATTTTAATTAGTAGCTGTCCGACAACCGAAATACCAGGTGAGGCGGATTGCTACCAAAATAATTACTTCAATAAAGCAATTACTGACTTAGCCTCGAAGGACCCTGTGGCTCACAGGACAGAGGTTGGTCACCCCCATAAAGAAAAACAAAAGACCTGCCCTGTCTCCAACCAATCACGTGTATGGCCTGCAGGTATTGGCTCTTAGCACTGAGTGAGGCCCTCCCCCTGTGGAGATACCTTTGTTTAGATTACTTAAAGCATACAGTGGTCGCTCATTGGTGCGTTGGTGGAAACAATATTTTAATTAGTCAGGGTAAATGTATAGCTTCAATTACTGCTAGAATTCCTACAGGAAAGTTTTTACTTATTAAAGCTTTATGTTTTGTTTACTGGAGAGAAACATGGGATATTACATTTTAAATTCAAGAAATTTTGTACTTCTTAGAATAATAACTGTAGAAGCTACATATTGAGATTTTAAAATGAAATAATTTTGGCCCAGTAGCTAGAAAGCGTGTGTGATTCTGTGCTCTACCAGGACCTGACGACCTGCCCAGGGTACCCCCCCACCTTGGACCTCGTACGTCCTGGGATAAGCTTCAGGCTTCCTGTGACCCGGTACTGGATATCTTTAATGTGTGTACAGGGAAATTCTAAGTCTGAATATGAGTGGTGAGGCAGGTGTGCATCGAGGGGTACGGTGAAATTCCTAAAGCACGTGGTCCGAGACCCGGGGAGCGCGGCTGAGCGGATGGCTAGTCTCCGCGGAGTCACCGGCGCTGCATTTATTTCTCTGTTCCCTGTCATCACCACTGGACCAAACCAAATCTGATTGAGAAAATGTCATCCGCCCCACTGTGCTGTGTCACTTCTGGGTAATCGCTTCAATTACATTCCTTTGTGCCACCTCACCCCCACCAAGGCTATTTGCAGTTGTGGTAAACCGGCAGAGAGCATCGCGCATGAGAATCGCAGAGCATCAACGGAGGGAATTTGGAAGTGGACGAGACTGACTACATTCTCGACAGTAATAATGCCGCCCCCCCACCCCCCCACATGCTGGCCAAGAACCGGCTGCGGGCGTAGCAACAGCTCTGAAATGTTACCCAAAAAACATGGAAGACTGAAATACCCCATTATTGAAGAAAAGGGGCCGCTAGCCATGTGAGAACATAAACATTGTTAGCGGCTTCCTCTTTCTGCTGGCTTTTAGCTGTTTTGACCATTCAGACGTACTAAAATAAATGGTATTAGATGTCCAAAAATATTGTGTTTTTTAGTTGCTTAGCTACATATATCACCAGAAATATTTTCTAGTTCTTCAATAAAAAGTAGACTCTGTGAGCATGTCACAAGGAATGGACATAAACCAGGGAAAAAGGCACTGCTAGCAGAATAGGGGGCCGGGAGCTCATGGAGGGTTAGGGTAAGGGTTAGGCTAGCAGAATAGGGGGCAGGGAGCTCATGGAGGGTTAGGCTTAGGGTTAGGGTTAGGCTAGCAGAATAGGGGGCAGGGAGCTCATGGAGGGTTAGGGTTAGGGTTAGGCTAGCAGAA
>JAODKM010000008.1:18090614-18108930 GCA_026780845.1 Petrocephalus sullivani | reverse complement strand
TTAGGGTTAGGGTTAGGCTAGCAGAATAGGGGGCCGGGAGCTCATGGAGGGTTAGGCTTAGGGTTAGGGTTAGTCTAGCAGAATAGGGGGCAGGGAGCTCATGGAGGGTTAGGCTTAGGGTTAGGGTTAGGCTAGTAGAATAGGGGGCAGGGAGCTCATGGAGGGTTAGGCTTAGGGTTAGGGTTAGGCTAACAGAATAGGGGGCCGGGAGCTCATGTAGTTAAGTATTTCTCTTTAACGCATGCACACGATATATACCTTGGTCATTTTATTTTATTTATATCACAGAAAAAGGTATGATTGAAATGAGCTGCATCATTCAGTCAGATACTGTTGTTTAAGTGCTTAATTAGGCTCACTAAATACCTAACGAGTTTAGCTTCACTTCCCACTTATTTGTGGAAGGATCTTTGCGTCCTATTCCTGGCTATACATGACTTCTGAAAATCAGAAAATTAAATATTATAATTAACAGTGTTACAAATTAGTTAAATGTGTCTTTATGATATGAGATAATTAGCCTAATTAGTAGCCTTTATCCACTCTAATGGTGATGTTTTAAAATGTATTAAAAAGCTGCATGAATGAGTGCACTAGCACATTGCTTCAGACAGCGCATTAACATTTACGGAGCTGTTAAAGCTCACTGGTCGCTGCGAGAGCTTGGGGCTGGGCAGAACTGGGTCCTGGGCAGCTAGTGGGGCTGCGGGCGACACTGATGTGGAAATGAGGACACGCGATCTTCACGCGGACGGGCGCTCCGGGCCACAGGGCCGCCTCTCCGCCGTGATGCTGTCTTGCATTAGAATGTCGCAAATTACTTTCATTGTTAATCACTGCACTACATTACAGCCATCCTTTTCTCTGGCTTGGTATGTGCCACAGCTGGTTAGGGTGCAGTGTCTCTGATTGGGAAGCCACTGGTTTAAATCCCAGGCTGGCATAGAGATTTCACCACTGGATCCTTAAGCAAGGCTCTTAATCCACCCCTCCCAAATTGGTCCATGGACTGTCTGGCCCTGCTTTGTGTAATAAAAGTGTATGTTGCTTCAGATAACACCATCTGCTTTATATAGGAATTTTTCTTCTTCATTTGAAGGGGTCGGGAAACAGACATAATAAAAAAAAACAGCACAACCATTAAAAACTCTGGTTTTCTAGCATTTTTTAATACATTTTTAAATGCCTTTTTCCAAGGGAAAAATTTTCTTTTTTTTTTGCTATTTACTGCTATATTTATTGTTACCGCTATATAATGTTTTCAGTATGGGCTTAGCTGTTCCTTCAGATATTCCTTCTAACTTAATATGCTATTTACTGTCATTTTATTACAGTTCATTTAAATTTCATTCGAGATTTATTCAGTAATTAGTCCAGCCCATTGTCGTCCACGGGGAGCGGTACACCCGGACGTCGCTTTAAATCCAGCGAGACTGATCACGCAGTCAGGACACCCAATCATACATAACCGCCGCAGTCAGGACACCCAATCATACATAACCCCAGCTTACATTAGTGCCAGAGAATTATTACCGATAGGCCGAGCAGCGAACGGGAATTAGGCAGGAACATGTTCTGCAGATTTACATCCCGGGGCCACGAGATGTCGGCTTCCTCACGGGGTGCGTGATGTTAAGTATCCTGCTGAATTTATGGGTCATTACATGTGTGTGAAGCTGTCCTTAAGCGCTTTGCGTCTTTGAAGGACTCTGAGAGTATGCCCTCCATCAGGGTGGCGATGAGGCCCTTTTACGGGCCCCCAGGGGCCTGGCAACAGTATTGCTTCTCCAATCTTGCCAACTTGTCAAAGCAGATTCCCCTGAAATAACTGACCGTATTGCTGATAACAGCAAACTGTGAAAATTATTCACTGCCTAATTATCTTATTTCTGATCCTGATATTTCAGTGTTTTTTTCTTAGCTATGAGTAAGGTATTTCTGAGTAAGGTATTTATCCTCAGACGTCTTATTCATGTATTTTTATATTCTAGCTGTTAGGATATGACACTAAGGGACAGACAGTGATCTATTTTTATTTTTAGTGAACATTTTTCACTTAATTTAACACTAGAAGTCATAGTAACAATGATTACAATTATTGTTATTATAACCTAAATTCTTCACATTTGATAAATGTAAGCTGGTTTACAAAATTTCTTAGCATTTACAAAAGGTTCATGGGGGGGTACAGTATCGAGTACTCTAACTTGTTTATGTGTCCCATCATTATCTATGCTGCTTATCCAGTAGGGGGCCACAGCGTGTCAGTCTGAAGCAGCACAGGGCAAATAACAGGAGACGCCATCGCAGAGTGCGCATATTATGGGTTTTTTAGCGACAGAAATGTACTGAGAGACATGCTGGAAAGCTCGAACCCTCAGCTAGCCAAACCACTTTTCTTCGAGCTGTAGTATATGGTATGTATGATGCTATACAGCGTCATACAGATTATCACGATCAGACACAATGTGTACCAGTAGCCCCGGCACCCCAATCGCTGCGCCCGACTGCTCACACTTTTTTTTCGTCATCAGATTTCAGCAGCATGTCCCCCACAATCACCAAGCTTGGCATGCCCTCCCTCGCTTTAAAAAAAATAAAGAATCCCAGTGTGTAAAATATTTACTGCAATTCCATTTGAAGGGATTACTGTGCTCAGGGGAGGGGCTGAGGGGGCCCGGGCCTCCGCAGAGCTGCCTAGCTTGAGCGCAAACCCTATTTGTAGCTGTCAGCTGGAGCTGCCCTCTTCTTCCTGTTTTAAGATGGCAGCTTGCTTGGCTCCGTTTGTCTCAGTGCGGATCCCTGCCATTATCATTTCAAAGCGGCACTGAGCTTGCCGAGTCCACCTTTCCTGTTTGTTTCCCCGTCAGGCTGAGATGTGCCGGTTTGACAGTCAGGAAGGAGGTGCTGGGAAGGCGCTGCGATGGCCCTGCGGCGTCGTGGCGATCCCCCTGGCTTCTGATTCTGCGAGCCTCGCAGCCTTTGTACAGTCGACTGGCGGCATTAACCCGTCTGAAAGCCGGAGCGCTAGAGATTTGGTGCCATGTTGTGTGTGTTCCCTGGGGATTTTTGATTTTGCTATGTTCCCGCACCGCCTGTGCGCTGCGCCGATGAAATTCAACTTTCGGCTCGGCACCATATGATAAATGGGAAGAGAATCTAACATGTCGTACATCAAAAAAATGATGCGATGCAGGTAACGGGACTGTAGACTGGACCCTACAAATGACCCTGCTGTTCATGTCGTTTTACATCCTAAGTGCTCCCTCGAGATCTTAATGTGAACTGAGAGTACAATCAATGGCTTGATTTCCCAGTCTGTTGACAGGCTTCCTGACAGCCTTCCGAAACAGCCAATCGGAGCGAGTTTAACTGTGGCTGCTGTTAACCGAGCGAGACAAACAATTTGACCCCAAAAAACCAGCAGCAGACAGAGGTGAGGGGGACACAGCTGCATTGTGTGTAAAGGATTATGGGTAAAAATCATTTGGCCTCCTGCTCTGATCACAGCCATTGCGAGGCCCACATGACACATCTGGCTGCAGACAAAGCAAGCCTGATCAGCCTGCCTCTGTGACTTGTGTTTCAGATAGAATGGCTTTTATAATAGAACGCCCTTTATGAATGAATTCTTTTGTGTCCTGGAACAAAGAGATTGGAGTGGGGGGGGGGGTGTGGTAAAAACGGACCTCCTATTTCCAGTCTGGGACATCGATCAGTCGAAAGTATGATTTATTACAGGTTGACGGGCACAAGGCCGCAGACGTTTTAACATTGGCACCAAGGTGACACTGGGTAGAGCTCCGAGCGTGAACCTTAATCTGAAATATACAGAGAATATGTTTTTTTAGCCAATAAATGTAATTAGTTTTTACAGACAAAAATACTTTAAAAAAAGTCTTGAATGAATGAATTCAAGAATTCTTGAAATTGTCTTGCCTCTCCTCTCCGAATCCTTTTTATTCAGCATTTCGGCCCTCTGAAATGTTCAGCAGCATTGTGTGATTTTTATTTAAAGTCTACGCATAAAACTTTAAAATCGCTTTCTCCCCCCTCCGGCTGTTCTCGTGAGCGGCGGATATTATCGACCTGTCTGTTTGTAACAGTGCGCACTCATCTGTCTTCCTTTGAGACGCTCATTCAGATCATTTTCCCTTGAAATGTGCGCACTGATTACGAGCCGTGTCCCTGAGGACACGTGAGTCTCCACACGCTCTGACCTTGAGCAGGGCGGTCGGCGGCAAGCAGCCCGAGGAGGGTACATTTCTGCACAAACCTCAACGCCAGGGTCTCACGACTCCTCAGTTGTCATAACGTATTACCTCAAAGACCTGCCGGTATAGATAGGTATAGATACAGATAGTGGCTGTTTCAGACACGCTTAAATGAATTGATTCACTGCCCATTACAGATTATGTGTGTTTCATAACAACAACAACAATAATAATAATAATAATAATAATAATAATAACTCTAACTGACCCAGTAGCAGCAACGGCCTGGTTGTTAGTTACCTGTATGATCACTAGAGGGCAATATTGACTACAAATCAACTGGTAGAAAGATTTTAGTAAATGTTCCCCGCCTTTGGACAGGGACCAGTGTGTAAACAGCAGAATATGTACATTTTTTTTTTCCTGGAATTATTAAATGGGATATTATATGTGTATCTCTTAAAAATAATAATAAATTAAATGGCATTGTGATATTCACTACTCTAGCAAGATCTAGGTCTAATAACAATGAAAAACTTAGACAGGGCTATAAAACCACTTCCTGCATTTTGGGTGTTGATGTCTAACCTGATGTGTTGTTATAAGAGATTATGAGCAGTAAGATGACATTCTGTTTTTACAGTATATATGGATAATACGTGTTTTTACAGAGACCTGTGCTGTGCAGAAGGCAGTTAATCCCTTGCATAAAATGCCAAAAGTGTGGGGGGGACAATGGAATTTATCTCATTTTTTTGTGTGAGATTGACAGGAACGCTATCTCTGCTGTAGGTTGCTCAACAGTGTTAATCAAAATTATTCCTTGCCCAAAGGGCAGAATTGAGCTCCACATAACCAAAGGGGGAAGTGTACACATGAGAAACGTACCTCCCATGGTCAGAATTATCATTTTGGCCAGTAAAGCAAAAACACCACAGAAGGAGCGTGGTGATACCCTCTTCAGGGTATCGGCCCGCAAGGTTCTAAATTCAGATTAATCAAAGGGACACTGAGGTCTGGGGTGCGTGGGATCTCACATGTGACACACTTGTTGGTGTTGCTGCAGGGACCGTGGGGGTGCCACGCGGGCGTAGAGGACCCGTTAGTGCGTGCCCCCGTCGGCAGAGGCTGGTACGACACGTGTTTGCTCGTTAGATTGACTCGGTTTGGGATTAATCGGAACAAACACCAGCAGCATGGCAAACACCTCACGACGCTCCCAATTGGTGCTGTTTTTTCCTGCTTATTTCTTCTACCGTCATCTTCAATCATGGCAGATCCGTCCGCGTGACACATGACAGGCGTGCCGAGCTTAGCTACGCGTCTCAAGACTATCCTGCGTCTTAAGTGTTGACGGCGTCACTCCCATCGTCTGGGTATGCTTGTTTTTTTTTCCCTCCCCTCTCTCCTTTCAGGACCCCCAAAGCTGTCAGAGTCGTCACGGAGGCGGGAGGGTGGCGGTCCTGACAGCGCACCGCGGAACCGGTTTTTCAAGGCGCGTGCCTCCGGTAAAGCGGATATCAAAGCGCAGGGGCGTCTCGACGACGCTACCTGCTATTACTGCGAGACAGGAAAACAACTGGGATGGCGTTGAGGCAGCAGGCCTGTCAGGCCTGGGGGGGCCGGCTGCCTGGAACGAAGGACCAAAAACACAAAGACAATGTAGCCAAAACTACTAATATCCTGAGAATGTACAAATTGGTTTTCGTCGTCGAGAACAGGTGAGGGGCACGTCCGCATTTAGATGACGTTTGCACCAGACACGTCATGGTGCGCAAAGGAGGTAGAACCATGGTAGGCCTGGGGGCTCAGTTTCCATGTTAATGTCTCCAGCAGCCTACTGACCTTCAAAACAGCCCCCACCATCACCACCACTAGATATCACCTCTTGCTTTTAGCTTGGGTGGGGGGGGGGGCGTAATAGTTATATGACAGGCTGTGAAGGGCTGTCAGGTGCTAGGTTTAGGATATCAGAGGATTAGGGGGCCACTGTGGCTGAGATTCTTGCTACTAGCTCCTTTCTACTAATGCTTGCTCCCCCTACAGACGCCATTGGATATTACAACTGTTCCCCAGAAGCTTCGCCCTACTTCACATGCGACCACGAGCCGTGCCAAAATAAAATACATATTTGGAAGACCCTGTCTCACTAAACATGGTTGTCACTTCACCAGGCATATTACATCAACGCACGAACTTAACGCTATAGCTGAACGATGTTGAAGGCACGCAGAAAGACAGTTCTTATCTAAGCAAAGAATTCAGCATTTATATTTTAAAAGCTAAAAAAAAAAACCAACAGTAAGCTGTTTCTTCAGCTTTCATTTTCACTACTTGTTTTACAACAGGAGAGACAAAGAGTTTATTATTATTACTTTCACTGCATACTGATTTGTCTGCGTTATAACGTCCATCCAACGATGTTGTTTATAGTTAGCATCATTGTGATGGCACAGGGCCGGAGAGGTTATTTAGTGCGGAATGTCGACTTGCCGTTAGCAAACGAAACACAAGAAATAAATTTGGTATCCATGGCTGCAGCAGCAGAATTACAGTCCATCACCGAGCTTTAACTCACGCCAGAGGATATCCCCATCAGCGTCGTTGACTAAGGAAGTTCCTCTTCCACCATGGGGGGAGTAAGGGTACCACTTGAGAGTAAGGGTTATACGTCTCTTTAATCTGTTGGCTTTACCTCCTTTTTTGTGGGGTGCTTTGCATTTTGTTATGTCAGGAGTTTAACTAAGTCAATATCAGACTAATGTTCTTTACTGATCTTCCCTGAGTGCTTTTTTTGCAGTATGTCATCCCATTGCACTGCAAAGGCTTCAGAGACAGTAAAGCCAGCTAAAAACGCTATGCCCTAACAATGTCTCCCTTAACATCATGACCCAAAGGAGAGCAGGGCCGTGTCTGATGCTTAGATCAGCTGTTAAAACCAGAGAGCCGGATTCACCACCTCGTGGGACTGAATATCATCACAGGCTTTTTTGGGGGCTTGGGGATTGACAGTGGGCTTAAGTTCTGCAAGGAGAAGCAGCCTCTACACTCTCCCCGCTAATGGCTAGCCATGACAGCTGGAGCAGTTGCCATGTTTTTTCTACTTCCACATAACGGTTTTAGTGAATTCTTGCTGTATTATGAAAGGTTACGGACTAGAAAAAGGCCCCACAGAATCCACCGCAGATAAATGGTGCAGGTAGGTACTAGTCTGTGATGGAAGAGCTTTTGTGTGTACCGCATTTATTCAATCAGGAAGCAGGGATGATGTTTAACTCTTTGGGGTTTTCTTGCTCTTTCCATTGCATTAAGCTATTTGACAGCGAAGCGAAAGGGAATTATGTCAGTGGCCAGCTCACACTGGCTGAAGGGAAGGCCTGGATGGCATCTGGAACGTCAAAGCTGATGACTGATTCCCGCTGATGACTGATTCCCTCTGTTGGCTGGAGGCTGCCATTGAAGCGAGTTTACCCAAGATATTCTGCAAGCCCACTGTTGGAACTATGAAACACTATCCTTCTCCCCAGCACACACTTCTTTCTGAGAGCCGAGGGACACTTGTGGTTGGTACAAATTCCCTCTCTGATAACTATTTCCCCTACCAGCACTTTGTGTTAGACTAGCTCTCAGGAGTTTCCTTTTGTTCTGATAAACAGAAGCATTTGTGTTGTAGTTAATGTTTAATGAAGTAAATTAAATTGACAAAGCATTTGTTGTGTTTAGCTCTACTGAGGGCAGGCATTATTCCATTCTACAACTTCCTCATTGTTCTGAAAACATGGAATCTTTCTTATAAATATCTTCACTAATTTACCCATAATCAATGAATTACATCAATGGATTGTTTTTCTTTTTCTGGTACCGACAGTTGCTGAAACAAAACAAAACATAAATACGAACAAAAATAATTATTTTGCTTATTATACATTACTTCTTTCAATCTCCCGTTGTGGAAAGTTGACACCACAGACATCAATCTGCGCAACTTGTGAGACACACAAAAGCGGGATTTCGCTGTGCCAGCGCTGGTATTGGTAAGGTTAGTGTGAATGGGAGAAGCCTGGCCGGGATCAGCACTGAGCACTAATGGGAGGTAGACGCATGTGTTCCTCTCCATCTGAGTGACTGGGCTCCCTCTCCCACACGTGCTTCTCCCAGGAAGGAAGCCCCCATGCAGGTGCTCTTCCTGTAAGAAAGGTGCCCCAAGAAAGCTCTCCAGCTTATGAATCCATGGGGCGGGCTGCAAAGAAAGCGCTTTCCCCGCTCTCCCACACTTGCCCGTACTTTGCACTCCCTCGCAACCTTTGGAAGATATCAAAAGGCAGTTTGAGTTAGGAGACAGCAAGGCAGGACCCACTGGGAGGCAGTGCTGGGGTCTGCCAGATCGCTATCACCCCAAGGGAAGGGGGGCTTTACCCCCTCTTACCTTTATGGATTCATATGACTCTCAGCAGTACACTTCATATAGAATCCTTCTTCACTACTGCATCCACTCCTCCCCTCCCGCACCCCCCGAGCCCCCCCCACTGCTGTCCAAGAAGAGCGAGTGACAATAAAACTGGAGAAAACGGATTGCACTGCTAGGAGGCCTGTAGGATTATCTCCATATGCAGCCGCTTGGATTATAATCAGTGTGCTGTTCAAATAATTAGCGTAGCGCCGACGCGGCAGCACCTCTCAGGCCGAACGGCAGCAGGGTCCAGCCGTCATTGCCGGAGACGGGCTGCCAGCAGAGTGGCAGAGTGCAGCCCCCGCTCGTCAAGCGCCCGTCGCCCGTTCCGTCATTCAATAAAATAGGCTGTCACAGCTCCATCCTCCGGAGGTATCCCTGCCCTTTACTGGAGAAGCCTCTCAGTCTGTTCCCCATGGAAAGCATCTTGTGTAGGTAAAACACACTGAGGAATGTGCACCCGCTCCGGGAGAATCCTGTAGGGAATGCAGGAGAGGGCAGACAGAGCTTGTGTCAAAATAAGCCTCCGGGGCGTAGTGGATCAAGTGGAGACCACAGGTCTCCAAGAGACGGCAAGCATCTGTGGTGGGGGAGGGGGCAGGTTTGTTACGCCACTGTGGCAGGCCCAGAGAAGCACAAACATTCCGCAGGAAAGGCTGAGAGTTATGCTTCGCTAATATCAGACCTTGTTATTTACCCACATCTATGTGTGTTCTTAAAAGGTGAATCGCAGAGCAATAGGGAAAATGTGTATCTCAAGATATGATAGTCCTGGGGTATGTTAGCAACTTACATAGTTGGACCCATGTAACTATGTTAACAAGTTGCTAACAGGAGCTTTCGGGAATCGCACCCCTGATCATTAGCTCGGTACGTTAAAAATATGTAACACTTCTGGTTCATTGAATATGACTGGTACCATAATGCTAAATTGAATTCAGAATCTTTAAAGGTATTTATACTTTTAAGTTCCAATATACAAATACATATTTCATGGATTTAAGGGCCAGAAACAGAGTTTGCCTTCTTATCACTTTATATTTTGAGAATGCCACAAGAATTTCCTTCTAATTATGAACATAGAAATTGCCGATCCAGAATCCGTGACTGAAACAAATTATTTTTTTTTCATCAAAGACACTGTAACGCGGGGGGCATTTGGGGTAGATGATGTCAGTGTTTTAAACCCCGGAGACAGCAAGATCTCCAGCACCATCGATACGCTTTATAAATATAGATTCACTGTCCAACTGGGAGAAGTCCTCAGATCCCAGAGGGTCAGTTTATAAAAACGGACCCTTGCGGTCACTTTCAGCCCCCACCCGGCCCGGATTCAGACAGACTTGAGAACTGCCCCGTCGTTTCCCCCAGACTGGCTGACCTTTCCCGAGAGCTTCTCCCGCAGTCATAGAGCCACAGCTGGGATGGTGAGGAGATGCACAGCATTGTGGGACCCCATCGATCCAGACCCCAGGAGCAACCCAGCCATACATCAAACCTTTTATTAAAAGGAAAGAGCGGGTGCAGCACATCAGCGCTTCTGTTACGCCGTCGAACAGAAGGGGGCTGAAACAAGAATGATCATCTTCATAATGAGTCTCCTCTTCGACTGCTATCAGTTTCTCCCTGTCATTCTCGCGATTCTTTTGGACCCTTAATGGTGCTTTCAAGAGCTGTGATGGAAACGTACTAGCTGCCCTTTACAATCCAAAGCCTTGCTGGTGAGCTTTTGAAAGACAATTACATTGAAAAATTTGTAGCTATAATCATCTTCTGATCATTACTAGCAAAGATTCATGTGGACTGGAATGGTAAAATTGGATCAGATATTTACTGATTTACTTAATTATTTGTTTATATATATTTATTTTTGGTCTATTTTCTACTTCTATTTTGTTAAGTTCTGCTATTTCTGTTCCAGTATGGACTACAGCAAATGCATTATTTCTAGGTTTGGATTTCATGAAGTTTTTGTTTATATATTACATGGTAGTCCATGGTGAACACAAATGATAAATTGATTGGTGCTACACAGATCTAGCTACAGAATGGCTAAGTTATATGAGGGTGTAAGTTTCAATATTGGTAGGGACCAAATTAGCGACAAATCTCCCTGTCCCATAAACATACATGCTATTTCTCCAGTATTGGTAGGGACATGTCCCTAGCATCCATACCCAAATCTATGCCCTTGAAGTAATATAACAGTGAATTGACAAACTCAACAAAGGTCAGATGAAGGCTGTGAGTTTGCGGTCGATAGACAGGCAGCTTCAAAGAGCATCATTCTAGAGTTCTCTGTACCACGACGAAGCACTGAGTAGGTGGGGAAGGTAGCTTAGTTTCCGAAAAATGACTGCCCTTTGTTTTTAGATTTATCGTGTACAGGGTTAATGAAATGCAATTAAGCAGCCTGCCTATAAAGCATTAAATCTATTAATAGATCAAATTGTTGAGATATGTAGTAAATGCATAACACGTTTTTAGTGACTGTGCCTAAATATCTTGTTAAATGGGTCATTTACTTGCAGTGTAATAATTCTTACATATTGATGAATCATTGTGCTATGTTTACCATGTGGAACCTGATTTCAGCGTTTGATGTTTCAGGAAGGAAGACTAACTATGAGCGCAGGAATCTCCAGCAACTAACAAGCACTGCTATATAAGCAGTCAGGCTGAACTGCTTGCTGCTTAAGGTTGACTTATACTTCTATGTCAAGCCTATGCAGTGACCTACGCTGTTGCCAGCATTGATCTGTGTGTGGTCTGCATTATTGTGGTGTCTGGTTACGTTTCTGAGGAGGTGTGCATCAGGTTAAGCTCTACCTACACTGTACCAACAGCGTCGATTCTTCATATGAGTAGTAACCATCCTCTTTGATGAGGATCCAGCCTTAGCTTCTTCCCGTAATTAGCATATCTTCAGCTAGTTTATTTGGCTTTTTTACTGATTGGTTAATCTGGCTGTTTTGGTAGATTTGTTTGGTTGGCAGCTCTAACCCCAACCCATGTCTGTCTATTAGTTTATGAAGCCTAAGTGTCGCGTTCTTCCCTACAGACCTGGATCCAGCTTGTCGGCCATGAAGGTCCCATCACCCCTCTATATCCTCATTGTACGTCGGCATAGCAGTTTGTTTGGGCAGTAAGCTTTCCCTGCTGTTAGAGACCTGCTTTGGAACGCCCGTTGGCTTGCTTCTGTCCTCATTCACCACCACTTTGTACTGATTAAGTGGCTGCTGTAATTGAAAGCACCATACAAGTAAAACTCGGAGCACAGGATCACACAGTGTCTGGAGCAAGTGGGGTTAAGGGCCTTGCTCAAGGGCCCGCCGGTGACATCACTCTGCCAGCCAGGAGATTTAAACTAACAACCTTCTGATCGCAGGCACAGAATCCTAACCCTCAGAGCCTTTTAGCTCCTAAACATGTTACATAAGTAAAATATAGATGCATTCTCTCTATTTGGACAGGGTATAGCTGAATATGGGTGCATGTAATCAACTGAGAACTTCAAGAAGTATGTAAGTTACTCGCTTTTGCTTTGGCTCCTGTCTGTCATACGTGATATTAAAATCATCAAAAGCAATAATATTTTGGAGGATAATTCTACCTTGGCTGCCTGGAAAAGACCACCTTTTCATTTCAACTGGAAAAAAATGGAAACATTAAATCTGAACAAGCTTTTTTGGCAAGGTTATCAAAGGAGTTGTGTATTTTTTTTTTTCAAGAAACAACACGGCACGTTACGTGTAATGCATATCGTACCCAGGAATAATATGTGGGTGGGGAGGCGGTGGATACGGGGGGATTGCGCTCGGCCTCGCGGCAGCCTGTCCTGTCGCCGGGGATAAGCGCGGGCCGCCGCCTTAATGCACATGACACCGCGTGCCGGGCCCAGGTAAGCCATGTGCAGACGCCCGATAAGATTTTGATTGAGGGCGCTGCTGCCGTGGCTCTTACCGGCAGATTTACTGGGGCTCCGGGCCGCCAGATAGCTCTGGTAGCTCCACCCCCCCCTGCAAGAAACACCTTAATCACTGAGCCTGTAATTCCTTAATATTTTTGGGTTTCCTTTTGTATGTTGATTATATATAATCTCTCTCTCTCTCTCTCTCTCTCTCTCCCATGCTTGTTGCCGGGGCTTCTCAGAATTAGACTTTTTTTCTCAGGATCTCCGTTAAAGCTTTGGTTTTGGATGCCTGAGCCACCACCACACGCGGCAAGGCTCATCACAGGGTTACAAGGCAAGCACCTTGTCGTATGTGCAGAATGGTACTACAGCTGTTGTCTTAGAGGTTATTCTGGCCTGTCAGGGTGTGACGGGACTCTGTCGAGTGTGGGGGGGGGCTGACATTGCGCTGGAATTCCGGTCAGTGCTCACCCGCCTCCCCGGTCCTCCTTTCTGCCGACGAGACACTGGCTCCCTTTCTCACACAAGATGGCAGTGTGTTTCCTCCGAAACTCTGCTGGAAAAGGGGGGAGGATGGTGGCAGATAACTGGGGGAAAAAAAACTCAAGTCTTTTGTTCCAGTCATTAGATCAGCTTACCAGGGGGTCCAGTCTCACCCATAATAAAGTCTTTTGAGGATGAATATAGTATATGGGTATCAATAACCAAAATAAAATGATAAATCAGCCTCTGATCTAAAGTGCTGGGATGATGCCGTTCTCCTTGGCTATCTAGTACGGGCCCCTAGGTGCCTCTTAGGGGCCACAGGGCCAGTGCTGTGTTTTTTCACCCTCTGCTCTTAATTGCTTTGCTGAATAATAATTTGGAGGATAAGTATCCTCTTCTGTTGTTCATGGTGTCAGTCAGGAGCTGATTAAAATGCATATTCAAAAACTTGCCCGATCTGGGCCTTTAGGTTTACATTTGTCTATATTAAGCAGGCGCCCGGAGGATGTATCGCTGGTTATTAAGGACTAATAGAAGTGACAGGCTGAGATTATGCCTCCTAAGGCGTGTTAAGTGTGTTTCATGAAGCGGCCGGAGCAGCTGTGTCGGAATTTTATATGCTTACGCGAGTAAATTGTGGCTTTTGCGCGGCTGTTTTGCACCAGCAAACATTTCTGTTTGATGTACCGTCATTAAAGCAGAGAGCAGAGCGTTATCACTGGCCAGCGTGTCAGCAAGAGTCCTGCTCAGCGCAGCTCAGGTCTTTCCTGGTAGGTCTTCTCTCTGCAGGTACCCAGGGTTTACGTTACTACCAGGTCACTTTATGCTGCTCTCATCGGCCTTTGGCCGATAACAGAAATTAGGTAACTAATAGTAGGCTTAAGACCATAATATAGATCAGAATAGAAGAACCATAATTTAGAAAAATCTGAATAATATATTTCATTTCTTAGCTCATCCGTCCCAGATTACCTTTTGACTTTTGGCACCATGCCCCCTAGAGGCCGCTGTTTGGGAGGGATATCGCCTGGGATTCATTTATAGTGGCGTGCTGCTGATATAATGAGCATCTACACAGCCATGTGTCTAATAGGCACAGAAACATTGTTTTTTTTCCCCCAAAGAAGATCAAATGAAATAGTTGTGCAATGTCACAAGTTGCATTGACAGAATAACTAGGCTTGGCAGAGTGTGTACGTGTATAAATATCTATAATATATGATGTATAAATAATATAACAATTAATCAGCCAGCATCCAGCTTGCAGACCTTTCACAGATGGCTAATAAATCGCAATTAGGTGCCACGCAGTTTGATCGCAGTTTCCTTCCTGTTGCTCGAGTGAGATTATGGATGTTTTGAAACTTGTCCAAGAAGAGAGACAGAAAATGTACGGAAAAGCCATTTACAAAGCAGGGCTTTTTTTCATCCTGTTCAATGATCTGTTTCCCGGCTTCACGGGCCCAGATGCGTGGGGCCCCCTGGTTTGCTTTAATGAGGGACCATGCTGGGACCCCCCGGCGGGCCTAAACGGCACACAGCAGCGCTGGCGGTCGGGTGACAGCGGGCAGTGTGCGGGCAGCAGCGGGAGGCGCGATGGTCGGATGGGGTGGGCTGTCGAGGAGCAGGAGGTGGCCGCTGCCCCCGCCGGGCCCCTGCACGGATAAACACTTTAAACATTAAAGGAGCCCATCGCCTCCTCACCTCCTCTCCCGTATGGTGCAGCGCGCTGACCTAAAATCCAGCACGTCTTCTGCGCATCCCCACCACGGTCCTGGCGCATCTGTCTGCCCTAGTTTTCCCACTGGCCTATACCATCCTCCCTCCCTGTCGACATTCTCGTTCTGATCCTGATCCTGCTCCCTTTCGCCGTCTCCTTGTGGTTCTGGCCCACTTTCTATTGCCAGGTCTTCCAGCCTCCCCAGCATTCCTCCGGCTCCTCACGCCTGAGAACGCCCAGGCTGGCCTCTGCTTTGCCAGGCTCCCACCTCGCTCTTCTCTCCTCTCTCTCTTTCTCTCTCTCGCTCTCTCTGCAGTCTAAGCTGATAACACCTGAAGTAATTTAGATATGTGTTAAAGTTAGTGGTTTTCTCCCTGGAACACACTGGAAACTCTGTCAGCGGCCACAGACGGCCTGCTGTCGTAAAGCTTGGCTAGGGAAAAAAATATCCGAATGAGTGAGGGGGAGTCGGACCACAGTCGAGGGTTTTCTCCTGAAGCCACCATCCGCTGGTAAACAAAGGGCATCCTCTTCCCATCGGTGGAAAGCACTGCTACTCCGCTACATAAATGACAACGGAGAAATCAAAGAAAAGGAAAAACTTATCGTAAACTGTCGGTGAGGTGTGCGGCTGAGTTACAATGCAGAGCCTCCCCACTCTGGTTAGAGATCATCCTCCTCTAAGACGAGGCCCTTTCTGTCATTTCTGCCTTTGCTTTGGTCACTGCGATTGATTCTTTGATGCCAAGCGGGGGGCAGGCCAGACAATTCTGGATGGGGGAAAGTCAATGGTGACCAGAGCAATCTGGGGGAGGCTTCTACGCCCTACGGCAGGAAAGGGGGACAAGTCTGGCAGGTGGCTCACAGCAGAATAAAGGATCTGACTTCCACAGTGTGTCGAAAACCTGCCATGTTCTTCCTCTGTGAGACCAGCTTAAAAGCTACAAGACTATTTCAGTTTACATGATTTCATTACAGAATGTATAAAAATCACCACAGGTTTCACAAGTACATGTGTGCAAAACGATGGATAAAAGTAAAATAAGACAGTAAAAATATGAGGTAATGATACCAGTAGCTGTATTTACATGCGACAGTGTATATCAAGACCACTATGTCATTACTCTTAAGCTGGGTGCACACCAAACCAAAGGCAAGAACCAGTCCCAACCACGGCTAACACTGGCATGACTAGAGGGGACATATAGCCCAAGCAGAGGGCCAAGTTTGGTCAACTAGCTTCAACATGCTAGATTCAACATGCAAAATCAGCCAAAACAACGCCGACTCACACTGGGATGACTGGCAGGAGAGTCGGAGACCGTCTCCGACATTCTGATAGCAGAAAATTGGCTTGGTCAGTTCTAGGCTTTATACATACAGCACACAAATACTGCATATCTCATGTACAAATGACATTGTGTGTTTGTGTGTTGAGGTTTGTACTGTATGCACATGTTTGACAAGCATGTTTTCAGAAAATATCTCCACAAATATATTAATTCCTGAGGGGTTTCCCCTGGGCAGTTACTAATTTGACTTTCTGAAATAACTTTCAGTGCGAGTCTTGTTGCGGTCAGGCGTTACAGGTGTTTATAGGTAAACAAAGGGGGCGTTTCCACTGCACGAAGTTTGGTACTTTCGGGACTTTCGGTACTCTTGGTACTTTCGGTACTCTTGGTACTTTCGGGACTTTCGGTACTTGTTTTGTGTTGGTTTTCCACTGGCTGGTACCGGCGCCAAATAACATCATCGGTAACCGCCCATGACTGACCGTCATACCGCCATATTTCTTTCACCAAAATGCTTTGCCACTGTCGTAAAAAGTGGTACCGGCGCTGAATGAAAGCATGACGTGAGGCGGGTCATTTCGTACTGAATTGGAACAATGGCTGTAGTATGCAGCTGAATTGTGTTGGATATTAAATCTAACATGGCATGTTATGCACATGCACTTCTTACATCGCTAGTGATCGAGTTACATTAAGATCAGACTTTTTCTTACTTTTGGTTTTATACGGACCTTACGGACGGCACAGGGGGTTAATGTTTTGCTAAAACATTTTTACTTTGCTAACTGCAATCGATTATATTTATATCCAATAGATGTTTTTAAAATCAGTTTAAAGTTTACCTCTGCTGCTTTTGCTTGGGCGCTGCATGCGTTCTCAGAGACAGTCATAATCATTCTCACCCTTGCTATTTAAATCACTCCTAGACAGGTTCGTGAGGAATTTGTTAACTACTCTTTACATTTTATGTTAACTAACTTATAAATACCCCAGTATTTATTACAACAAAATCACATGGCTATATCTGCATGGAGACTCTCCAGTACCGTGCTGCAGTAGTAACTATATTTTAAATAAAATACTTTTAAAATTTCTTGTTATGCCATCCTCATTTTTGTTTTATCTGTTCTTCCGACCAGATAGCAATTATTATTATTTTTTACTTAGTTTATTGCTGTTTTCTGAGTTTGTACGTTTGTCAAGACTGCGATGGCATTGTGTCCCAGAATCGGGCTATTTGCATAACCTGCAATCACAGCGAAAGCGCTGCAAGTTACGCCCGAAAGTACCAAAGTACCCCAACTGGTTTGGCACTTTCGGTACTTGAATTTCTGGTACTGGTACTCGACCGGAAGTCAATAGAAAAACAAAAGTACCGTACCGAAAGTACCAAACTTCGTGCGGAGGAAAAGTGCCCAAAATGATAGATTTGCGTCCGATATGTGCATTAACATATAGGACAAGCAAAATGTGTTTTTTTTTTTTGCCACCCCAATTTGAAATATCAAACTCCACCCATGAATGAACCTTCTCGCCCTCCTGGGACAGGTTCCTCCTCTGCGGGGCCGCAGACAGACCCCGTCTGGTGGGGAGCGGAATCGTAGCCGTCAGCATGAATGTCCCACCCGCTGTCGGTTACGCTGGGCATCCTGCCCCGCCGAGACCGAATATTCTGTCAGGCCGAATTGCAGCGTGTGCTCCTCCTCCCTCTCGACATGCTAGGGCCCCCCGATGGCGTGTCATTTTTATGGGCCGGCCTGCTGTCTGCGGGGGGCGCACCCAAAACAGAATGAAAAGTAGGCGTGGCAGAAGCATGATCGCCGTGGCGACAGGCCAGGCTCTGTGTGAATTCTTAGGCCACCCCCACCCCCCCCCACAAACAAACAAACAAACATCGGGCACTTCATAAGGCTGGGAGCAGCCCCATGGAAAATCGTCGGACAAGCATGAGTCCACCGCAGACGTATTACGGGCGACGGCCATCGGAGGGGGATATCGGGCCCGCCACACAGAATTCACACGTCCTGCTTCCTGCAGAACGGAATCTGACAGCCGGGAGACGCCTCACCCCCCCCAGTAATGGGATCGGCACACGCGATAATGACCAGTGCTCTGCTGGAATGCGTATGAAGACATGTAAATAAATACAGACCGACTTATTCCACATCGATCCCAACACGTGACCTACTTTGCCGTAGCCGGTACGAAACCGCAAAGGGAGGAAAGCGAGGTCTATTGGGG
>JAODKM010000008.1:18080476-18090514 GCA_026780845.1 Petrocephalus sullivani | reverse complement strand
TGAGGGGGGCAAGGAGGCAGTCAGACACGATAAAGAGTAGCAGCGAAGTCGATGATGAAAAGCCCAAGACTGCAGCCGCACCCAGGGAACAGGGACTGATGGAGAGCCTCCCAATGTGTCTGACAACAAATAAATATTGAAAAATAAACATGCTGATATGCTGAATTATTGACAAAAGGGGCAGACAATGAGGCAATTGAGGCAGCGCACTTTTAGCCGTCTCTCAGTTTTAAATTCAAAACAAACGACAGGCAAAGAGACCTATGTCGTTTTTATATTTTATAGTATTGTCATTTTCAATTTATTATGTGATTCATTGCAATTTTTCATATGCTGGTGGCGATGTAGGCAAAAAGCACACCTATCTCAGGTACAACTACTGGAGGTGGTTTGTGCAGCACTTGAACAGTACACTTCATCTGAGTACTGATCAGAGAAGTGTTAACCTGGTTATCTCCAAACAGGTACTGCGTAATCTTAGGAAATCTCCCGAAGGGCTCCCCTTTGGAATGCATGCACTCTCTCTCTCTCTCTGAGACACAAGGTCATACCATCTTCATCTCGATCCTACTCTGCAAACTGCAAATCTTTAATACAGTCTCCGCTGGGGAGGGTGTGTGAGCTCTTTGCCCGCCACAGGAAGGGCGAAGATTCAAATCCTATGGCTGGCAGAGTGATGCCACCGTCGAGCCCTTGAGCAAGGCCTCTTAACCCCAAATAGCTCCAGGGACTCTGGCTGCCCCTGCTCGCTGATCCTCGCTAGTACATCACTCTAGGCAAAAGTATCTGCCAAATAAATACATGTAAATGCATAGTGAAAGGTAAAAACACATTGGCTTCCCACACTATTCGGTATCATAGAAGTCCGTTGACTGGAATCTGCTTCCATGCACGTGATCCCTTGATCTCCAAGATGGACTAATTCTCATGTCCACCTCTATGATGTGAGATCTTGACCGACAGAATTTGGATAATGCTTACAAATGTATAGTCACGTGACAAGCTTTAAGCAAACAACATATTGGGTATATGTTAAATGTGGGAGGTTACAGGGTTAAGGATTACCTGAGATTAGGACTGTGAACGAAGTGAGTTTAGGACATTTAAGCTAATGAGGGTCAACTATGTCTCATTGACTGTGTTATTTGCAGGCTTGAGTTGTCATGGCAACACATGAAGTGGCCCCAACCTCACCCTGGGCTGTTACTCTGCCTCTCGCCGGCTCACATTAATGATTATAACTGCCATTGCCGCATTTCAGTTTTAGTTTAGTTCACTTGGGTTTATTTTAATGTGACCGGATGCTGCTACGTGCTAATAGCTGTGAATTACCGAATTGTTAAACTACACAGATGCAGTGTTTCTTTGTCGTCAGTACATCCTCTGCTGGTCCTTTTCCAGCACAGCCTATATTTCGGTGTCTTTATTTTAAAGGGAAGTTTGGGCCCATGGGTTTGGAGGGCGGCCATCCAATGTTGTAATCAAGAGCCAGACCGCCTCCTTCACCCTGCACCTTGGCCGAGCGATGATAGCTGTCCTTAGCATAGCTCACCCTTTGAGATTACACTGGGACGCTCCCAACAAGCCGCCCCGGTGACCCGTCTGCCGCTGCCCTCGTACATCTCGCTTTGTCATCATGAAAACCACCCTAGGAGCTTTGCTGTGGCCACACATGGATGGAGAACAGGTCCACACTTATCCGCACTTAACCTTAATGAGATGAAGTACCACAGCCTCGGTTGCTAAGGGCCTAATGTGCTTCACCTCCTAGTCTGGAGCTTCGGTTCTGCTCCAAGGTCTCTCCATCACATCTGCGCTGCCCTCCATAGGATGCCAGGTTTGCTATTATTGCAGCCCAGATCCCAGGAACTTTGACTGAGGTCCAGATCTACACCCCCCCACTTTGTCTGAGGTCCAGATCTACACCCCCCCCCGTCCCTCCACGACTCCCACCGAATCCAGAGGATACCAGTCAGGCCCTAGAAGAACCAAAATATCTGTATATGCTTTTTCTCCCTTCACCCCTGCCGCTCCCCTTCCCCATAAACACACGCATACACCCCCGTCCCCCCCCCCCGTCCGATTAAGCATGCCACATCTACTGCTATCTGTTGCAGAGAGGCTAATTCCCCACACGCCGAGGGGCTGATGCCAAATGTAGGTAATGACAGAGCTTCTCCTAGAGGGGATGAGAATTATCTGAACGCGTTAGCGCCTCAGCGAGCCAAGTGCCGTGTGCCATCGGCCACCTCTTTAGGCCAGCTAATTATTGACTTTGATTATTCCCGCTCTGTTTGCCATCCCAGCATGCCCCGGGGCCACTCCATACAAAGGGTAGCCCTCATTGATGGCTCTACTCTCAGACCTAATTGAGCCAAATGGGAATCAGTTTGCTAGAGTTTAAGACCTTCCTTATTTTATTATTATTTTTTCCCGGTGACATGCTCGTTATCGGCTTGTTTCGCGTTTTCTCTGGGGCCGGGTGTTAGATTTGGCTCCGAAACACCCCAGGTCAGAGGCATCGTATTGCATGGAAACCTGAGAAGCAAGACATTCTGCTGAATTCATAACACCATCTTACTCACAGCACACACACTGATGTATGCAGATACATGAGGTGTTTCAACCTTGGCTACCATGCAGAGGTTTTTGTGATTATGAATGTTCTATGTATGCATTATGAAGGTGCAGTTAATATAATGCATTACCAACTAAAGTTATGGAAAAAGAGATAGCGTTGTCCGACAATTATAACAGACCACAGGTTAGTCAAACCACAGGCACACAGGCATGACAAGAGTGAAACATTTCTGCTCATCTTAAACAACTGTCTTACTTTTTCTGGCTATGGTTTTCAGAAAGGTCCCCTTAACTGCGGTCTTCAGAATTAAAGGCATGCTTCAAGTCGGATTCAAATACCGCAGTAGGATTCATTTATGCTGCATGAACGTTGTTCATGTAAGTTTTTCTAGGGTTGAGCTTGAAGTTCTGGTGCCTAACAATGGCTGTGTCTTCATTTTCAGGTATACTTAAATTCTGATTATTGTATGACAGTTGGTGAGTAATGTAATGATTTGAAGCAGCCTTAGCGGTGTGCTGCCAGGTTAGATGACCGCTTTTGCAAAAGTGTGTATACCCCTCTGAGCACCAGGAGGGGGACTGAGAAGTGACCCCCCCCCCACACACACACACACAACGGTTTTCATCCCTTCTGGGAGCTTGGGCCAATTAGGATGTTAAGAGGGACAGGTCCTAACTGGGGAGCACCCTGCCCCCCACGGCTGGCTATTAAGCGGGACCACTTCCAGGGATGTTTGGTTTTTTTTTTTCCTTTCGAGTAGGGTCGTCGCGGGATGGGGCGTTGGAGGGCAAGAGCCAGGGGGGAAGGTCATTAAAGCCAGACACACTCTTCAATTTGGGCTAGAGGACCCCTGTGGGGACAGGGCCCGGGCCAGCCCACACTAGGGAGACACGGCCCAGGTACTTTTAGGAGCGGCAGTACCCTACAGCCCCAGGCATACAGTTAGACATTAAATCTCATAAATTGAAGAGGACCCATTGGGCCAAGACAAGTAAGATTCCAGAACCCTGAAAACCACTGATTTATTATATTCCGTTAACATGGTCATCGGAGACATGGTGATCAGCGCAACACTGGTCTGAGTGGGAGTCCAGGTCACTGACCACACACCTGAGAGATGTGGAGCCTTTGAACCTGGTAGAGTGTGGGCCTGTAGAGGGCAGCAGTCATGAATGTCAAACCCAAAGTAACTTGAGTGGAATACTGACGAGGTATAGGTCAATCACCATTGGTCCTTTTCGGTTTTCGGTTCTTTTTTTTTTCCCCCTAAATTTTGAAATTTTAAAATGACCCCATACCAACTTGAAAGAGATGAGATGGAGCATACACGTCCTCCGATGGGCCGCCTGAGAGATGCCTCCGTCTTCTCTGCCTATAGCCTCTATTGAGCAAACATAATAAGCTGGGAGGAGAGCTGTACTCACTGTCACTGCCTGGCGGGGAACAGGAGCGGCGGATGTGAGAGAGCGCGAGGAGGCCGCTCATTTGTCTCGGCTAGGGCAGCCGCAGCCAATTTGCATCCCCTGCACCTTATTGCTGTCGAGGGCTAATGCGCTATAAGAGGGAGCAAGCCAGTAACTAAACAAAGTTAAACAGATCTGAGTACAGTAATGCATTAAACATTGTGTTTAACGTGCAGAGATGAAAGCTGACATTTTTGACTGGTCGTTATTAATAAATTATGTCACATATGGCGTTTTCTTTTTTTTTTTTTACTGAATGGGAGCAGTGTTTACAATATAAATGTTTCTTTTTTGGCAGAATTCCCATGTGAAAGAGTGATACAATGGATTATGACATACAGCAGTGCACTATCATGGGGAAGGTTACCAAAACGGGCTGTTTTTCCTTGGTCTTTTTACTTGTAAATACATATTATCATAAATCTGCAAAGGCACCATTTGAAGCCTAATCTCATTGAGAAGGACAGACGTCGCTTTATCAAGCTGCACGGTTATTCTACATAGGCTACAAATTTGCATGAATTTTCCACTGGTGGCTGCGAGATGGCGACGTGTGGCATGAGAGAGACCCACGCGGAAAATCAAAATGCTTTGTTAATATTTATGCGTTAGTCCAGCAGAGGGAGTTAAATATTAACGCGGCTCATTTCTATTACAATGTGTTACAACACAGCGAAAGTTGTTCTTGCGTGGGGTTCTGGGCGACGCGTGGTTTAATCCCGGCTACGAACGTGATGTAGTGCGCAGCACAGCTGCAAGTGCCGCGGGAGTGTCAGATGTTTCCAGAAAGACTGACAAAGGTTAAAAGATTGAAAATGCAAACTGGTTTTCATGCAATTCAAGAATGCATACAAAAATATGCTCGCCAAGCTTCCATTATTTGTAAGCTAATGCGTTAAGAGGCTTTTACTGATTCTTAGTGTGAATGAAGGAGAGCCAGTGAAGCGGTGCCCTGTGTCATGTGACAAGGGCAAGCTTTTATTTTTTAGAACGGGGCAATGCTGAGAGCCAATGAGAACACTGATTGGGATTCTTCATGGTCTAAGCGCAGAGCACGCCTCTCACTCCACGTCTCAGGTTTGAAATGCACAGCACTAATAACTGGCGAGCAGTTGGTTGCCACCTTTGGCAGTTCACAAAACGTGCAGGCTGCAAACCAATACCTCCACAAGGGAAAATTTTATTTTAAAAAACGAACTTCTCATTCAAGACTGCAGTAAAGAATATGCTCCTTGTGAACATTACCATTTGTCATGCCTACGTTTACTGTACTGCTCTGAAGACTGATGGAAAGCCCCCCAGTTGCAGAAGTACAGAAAGGACCCCTACACAAGGAGCGCACATAAATATATGAACATATAAGACCTATAGGCTCATACATGTGTATATGCATGCATCCCAAGCAGCCATTTTTAACTCCATAAGAGCATTTCACTGGTGCACATGGAGTAAATTCATATTGGTTTCAGAAGAAGTATTAATTAAAATAAACAGTTCACTTGGTTACATGATTGCATAATGAATAAACCATGAGGCAATGAATGGCTGACTAATAGATGACCCTATGCGATCATAACTGCCCACCTGCTGAGCCACTTTCATGCCTAAGAAGCTGGTTTAGGTCCTCCTGGAGCAGACAACGGAGACGACTTGGTTACGACGGCCTTGTATAGCTGGGTGTGATCTTGCAGATTCAGCCATATATGAAGCATACTGTGCCGCTTGGCAGACCCAGGCATCACGGCAGCAGTAATGAAACCAGACGGATTTGGCTGAACTGGGGCCCTGTTTTATTTTCAGCCCTGCATTGGGACAGCCCTGGGACACAACGTTGACGCATCAACTCACACACCGACATATTGGCAGACGCGCTAATTACGACGCATAACATTTAATACAGTAGATGACAGAGCACAACAGACACTATGTATACTTGCCTATTTAGATAATTTGCGAGGCTTGCACCGGCCTAGCATGCGGTACTGCCCGATGGGTGCCCCCTAGCACTAGAACATGCTGGTGTTTGGTGGTTTTTTAACCCCGCTCGATGCTATGGATGGCAAAGAGTGTACACTGCTGCATTACCTGCGAGTTAAGTGACAAATCCAGTGCGAGTGTGACTAACACGCTGCACTGGCTCTCCGGCGGGGGGCACGCGAGTGAAGCAAGGGGAACGCATCAGCAGCAGTAGCCTAAATCTCACCTGCAGCACAACAGCGTGGCGAGCGACGGCGAAAGCAAGCCGATGTCACACTGGATCACGAGCAGAGCCGTGCGGTGCCCCCAAGGGCTCAGGGCCACAAGCCTGCAAAGCCACCGGCGTGTGGCCTTTAAACGCTTGAATTACGGCTGTGTTCACGACAGAAAATTCGCTTTGCAATGTGGATGGCAGATGCCCTGATATTTCTGATCTCGTGTCCAATTGCTGCTTTGAGGAAAAATAAATTGCTATACAAATACGATTAATGATGACCCTGCTATTTATTTAAATGATTGTTTCTTAGTGGTTACATCATAGTACTTTGATGGGTCAGTATTGTGGAATCTGCCTGTACACACATTACATGGCTGTGGGCAAAAAAAAAATATATAAAACCACAAAAACTTTTGCTGAACATTTGGCACTGGACAATGCTATATTTTTTACAGCTTCAAGCTTGTGTATTTCATAATATCGATGTACTTTTTTATCCTGACCTGGGTTTTTAAAAGTGAAAAGTCCAAAATTGAAATATAACAGCAGAACAGTTTGTTGTGGCTGGTACAGCTTGGCAGGGTACATCAGCAGACGATCTGTCGTCGTTCTGTCATGCTAACACAGCTCTTCCCTAATGCCAAACTCGGCACTGTTCACATCTTGTGACACTAAAATTCTTGTGTATTAAAGGCTTAACAACGATGCGCTTTGTGAACAAAACATTCCTTTGTTTATAAAACACATTAGTCTGGCAAAAAACCTTTGTAGTTTGGGGGCCCTGGCTGGTTTTGAAATTAAGCTGAATGTAGCTGAAATCTTACCCATTTTCCCTCTAGCAAAAATAAATACATAAATAATTGCCATACATTTTTCTGGTAGAAAAATCCACAGTGAGGGTTTCGTCAATTAATGAAAAGTGGAAGATGGCTCTTTGCACAATGTAATATCATTTGAAAATAATGAATTTTGCTGCAAAAACTGGTTCTATCATTTCAGTGATTTCGTCCATTCATAAGCACTTGTGACCCTGATATCACCCCTTATGTGGTCACATCAGCGCCCCGGGTACCCTAGCCTGTATCTGCTACTGGGAAGATTAGACACTGCATTTCTCTCTATTAGCATCAAGACTGAATGGGACGAAGCCGGAATCAAGCAAGCTTGTCACAAGTCACAAGACGCCATTTAACATTTAATTGGACCCACAGCTTAAAATGCATAAAGAAAACAAGAACTCCACTCGCATTTCTTTGATTCTGGATGCTGAGAGTGTGCTTAGTATTATAAATAACTACGACTCATTCCTCATTCCATGTTACAGCTTCATCAACAGGCAAGTACACGCTAAAAGGAGAATATACCGTAACCTCTTCAACTGACAGTACACTATTAAATAAAACAGGCCTTCCATCCATTTTTAATACCTGCTCTTCCAGTTAGGATTGACCTGATCTGGAGTATATTATTGGATGCAGAGAGGCTAAACTATACCGCAGGTGTCATTCCGGCTCGTCGCATGGCTACATGCGACGACGCATGCTGGAAAGCGCATGCTGAGATTTTTATGCCACCTTCAGCCTGTAGATATAGTGGGACCTCCCCCTCGGCACATAGAGGACAGAGTGTCTCTTTACATGCACACGAGGGGAGAGTAATAGCTTTGGGTTCAGAACACAGACACCGCGGCTTGGTCTATTAGAGCGGAGTGGCTGAGGGATGAGCGGATGGCAGGCGGGCAGGAACCTATCGCGTGACCCCGTCAGCCGAACCCGGGCCCTCGGTAGGTCACAGCTGCTGCCTCATATTCTGCGCATTACTCCCTGCTTGTATGATGCGAGATTGGGCCCCACAGAGCTGCCTGCGATAGGCGCTATCTCATTTACAGATGAGATTGAGTCACACACACACTGTCTCACTCTCTCACACACACACACAAAGACAGGACGAAAGCCGTCGCATTTGGGAGAGCGCTGTGCCCGTCTGATCGCAGGCCATGTTTGTTTCTGAGCTGGTTGTGGGTGGAAGGTGTTAAAAAAATGGCAGTGCAGTGCATGGCAGTGCAGTGCAGGGCAGTGCAGTGCATGGCACTGCGAAAGCAGCATGAAAGCAGGGAAAAGCCTTTCACCACCACGTTTGTGGCCATAATCGAGCATGCAGTTGCGGAATTAATCAGGGCCGTTTAGCAAGTCGGCGTCGGATAATCGCTGGTGGAATGTTTGAGAGAAAAAGAACCACTTACAAACACATGCAATCCACATTACGGGCTGCAAAACTCCTGAATGGGGCTGCAATGATTCAAAAGGCCGGCGCGCTGCTGGGGGGTGCTGTCTCCTACTGGTGGTGGCAGCCATTTTCACGGTGCTTTGAGGACTACCTTCCGAGTCTCTTTGAAGCCTCCTCTTCCTTGTCACTCACCTCAGAGGATGACGCGGACTGCTGCCACAGGGCCGAGGCTTTTATGGATTCCAGAGACAGGGGGCTGTCCAGAGAATGGGGGGGGGGGGCAGGGAGGGGTATGCATTCCAAAACAAAGCCTGGGAGGCTGGATACATAGCTGCAGATTAGCTTTTTAGCACCTTGCTACTGGAACCTATGGGTGTTCATGTGTGTGCTTGTGTGTGCGTGTGTATGTGTGTGTGTGTGCGTGCGTGTGTGTGTGTGTCTCTGTGTATGTGTGTGTGAGGAAAACAATTATACCGTATAACATAAAATTTATTTAGTTGAGTTTCTCCCAGTATACCTTAACTATATATTTAAAAAATACATCATATTTTAAAATTTTCTCATGACCTTCTATTGGTAGCATGATTGCAGTGTGTTTTCCCTCCCATCATTTATAGATTGCAGACGAGTGCACACGTCGCCTCAGCCCTTGAACGAGGTCACATGACCCATGGGCAGACGCTAACAATACACAAAGAATAATACAGCGATTATTTCATTTTGCCACAAGGTACTTGTTTTTTTGCCACCACGCGTCCCCGCAAGCCCGTCCCGGCTCCGTGCTGTCGGCGTTTCAAATTAAAGATCAGACCCAGCGCACACCATTCAATATCCGGCCCTTTGTTTACCGAAATCTGTTGTTTTTCACCCTTCAAAGTGCGTAATATTCTGCACAGTAAGTAAGAACTACATGGGTATGGGCGGCCACATTAGCATTGCCAGCTGGAAACATCAATAACATTCACAGTAGGGGATCAAGTGTTGAAAGTCAGACTGAAAAACGAATAGCTGCCTCCAACGATTTTTTATTGAAATATTTATACAGGTAAATCCACTGTATCTTGGGCACTTTTTACAGTGGTATCTAGGAAGCCAGCAAAAGTGAGAGAGAATCGATAAAATGGAATTATACCGAGACGTAAAGCAGGGTTTACAGCTGTGCATGGAGGGTAGGAGATGGATATTAGCTGCTCTACAACAGAGCACTTTGATAATCTGTAGATGTGTGCTCTCTCAATTCAATCATATTGCCTATTATTTTTCAATTGTTTTTCCAAATGTTGTATATTTTTATGTTATACATACAGCCTGCTGTATGTATTCATGTTATATATTGGTTATATATTATATATGAAGCACGGGCCCACCTGAAATTCCACAGGAGATCCAGTTTTGGCTATGGGGCATGATTATTTTTGTTTTTCTGTGTTGATCATTGTCTCACAAAATATGAGATGTAAACATGTATGTGCTAAAATGGGCTGGAGGCAGGGGGATCAGATGAACAGATACATCCAGCCATCATCAATAGCTTATCCTGGTCATCGTCCCTGCAGGCCTGGAGCATATCCCAG
>JAODKM010000008.1:18045762-18055976 GCA_026780845.1 Petrocephalus sullivani | reverse complement strand
CGTCCCTTTATTCCCCCCCCCCCCGCCGCCTGGTGAATGCTCCCAGCTCCACAATGACTGCAGCAAGGGCAGTGGTGGCAGTGTGCTCCCGGGGCAGCGTGACTCCGACTCGCACTGGACCTCTGTGGCCCGTACGCCCCTCCGCGGCACAGCAACCTGCAAACGCCTCCGGCCTCTCTGGATGCCCGTCACATTTTTTTTTTTTTGAGGACTCGCTGCTCTCCCATGTCACAGCTGTTCATGTCCTGAAGCCAGGCTTGGATTCACGGACCCCCACCCCCCAAACTTATCTGTGCTGCCCGGACTATCAGGCTGCAAATCCTATACCACCTGAAGGCTTCCCAGGCCTACTGCTCTGGCGTGTCATTTAAAAGCTGACAGCATGTCCCCTTGTGTCCGAGACCTTTCATAGATGTGACCCCGGCGGCCTGAAAATGCCAGAATTACTAGCCTTTACCAAGGTCGCATCTGCTGCTCCCAAAGAAAGGCATGGCAGGCCGATGGAAGCCGCGGAAGGCATGGCAGGCCGATGGAAGCCGCGGAAGGCATGGCAGGCCGATGGAAGCCGCGGAGCGCTTGGCCGCGAATTACCGACGGCCAGATATGCCCAATATTGGAATTTTAAAGCCAATCAATGTGTCTTTGTACCAGTTCCGTATTTCCATGATTTGGTGACACTGTGGTGCCAAGATTGGGATCTGGCATTGTCCGGGGGGCCGGGGGGGCTACCCTAAAATAGGTAATGGATTAAACGGAATCAATCACTAGGCTTTGACTTACGGCGGCGGTGAGGAAGGATGTTCGAGCTCAGTCCTGCTACCGCCTCTGTGAATCCATAACCATCAAATCGAATGAATATTTCAGCAAGCCGCGGCTGTCATTGTCTAATACGTGTGCCTCTGTCTGTCCCCCCTCCTCGCACCAAACCGGGACTTAATTCCACAATCTGGTTATTTGCATTCCCTCTCCTAAATCAGAAGCTAAAGCAGAACAAGCCGCTTTGAAAGTCACCCAGTGCAAACCACACGCGACGGCAGAGGGAACACTCTTCCATATTGTATTATACCGCGCGGATTGGGTACTTCATTTGACTCGCCAGGGTGTTTCTTATATGAGCTTACGACTTCACACTGTGTGGAAAATCCCCCCGCTGTTTGGCTCCTTGGGCCTTTAAATGTCACTTTTAATCATATTCCCCTTGGAGATTCTATCCCAGTGATCAAAGGCGGAGAGACGTTGAGTTAAGGCGTCTACAAAGGCAGGGTTTGAGGACATATTCCGGCACTCGGCAGACAGGGCGGGCGGCGTGAGCGAGCGCGGCGTGTTTGTTTGGGAACAGAGCGGCGGTGGCTGGGGAAACGACAAGGAGGCGTCGGGGAGGGGGGGGATCGGCGGCACCCCACTCTGCGGCAGCGCGCAAACGAGGCACTGCGCTTTCATCCCCGGCCGGTGCTCGTGAGGGCTTTCCGCGCTTTATTGAGAGGCCCTCGCTGTCGCGCATGCGGAACCGAGCAGAGAGTTCGACGTCGTTCCTGAAAAACACTCCACTTCTAATGTATGCTAAGTGCGCGTGTGTCACCGTAAAGGGGTTAGATAAAAGGGAGAAATTCGAGTCTAAAGCCACGGGCATATATTATAGAGAAGAGCGTACGAGCGCAGAGCAGAGGGAAACAACAGCAGCTGTCAATAGCGAGAGAGTGGCCGGGGACTGCTATAGCACATGCTTCTGCGCGGGCCCTGCTTTCCCATGCAGGCAGAGCCCGTGAGGAATCATAGCCATGTGATTCTCTGAAGCATTCTCAAAAACCAACAAAGGACCACCAAAGAGAAACTGAACGGGCCCTGAGTACGGGCACAGCCCTGAAGAATCGTAGATATCAAATACAGTCCAATGGATAAGTAAATATTAAACCGAAATTCCGCTGGTGTGAAAGGCTTTTTGGAGCAAAGGGTTGGGGTTAGGGTTAGGGTTAGACCTTAAAGTGCTATGTCTAAAATTCCCATAAAAATAGGAATACTTAATGACATCTTTTGACAAACACTTCTCTTAAACGAGCTTAGGTTTTATGCCTGCATGTCAACAAATTGGTGTACATCTAGTATACATAATCACTACTCTAAAATTATACAAAATAATAGTTTACCCAGACAACCAACAGATCTATATATACCACTGCACATAAAAACACAAGTATACATGCTTTATAGAACGATAAATCAAACCCCAAGGCTTGAGTTGACTTGAGACAGCTGTAATATATTTTTAGAAGAGAACAAAGAAGTAAAATTAAAGAAAGAAAACACAATAAACCAGTGTGCAATGTTATCGACTTTCAGCTATAATCAGTGGAAAAAGATTTCTCTATGATTTTTTTTAGGAATAATTTTTCATGTTGAGCCTCCAAGTTATGAATATATAAATAAAAAAATATGCATGCATAATTTTGTACCTTCAAAAAATGGGTTACAGGTCTCAGTCTGAATACTTTTATTGAACACACACATACACACACACAGACTCACATACCTATTTAAATGTGGACCTTCCATTCATTTCTATGGGAAAAACCCTAATCCCAATCACGACACCCTTAACCCCAACCCAGCTCTAACCTTAACCATAAGTAACCAACCTAAATACAGACTTTTTTTACATTTTTCATTGCCTTCTCAGATTTTTATAAAACTGAGGTTATCCAAATGGGGACCCTAAAAGATGTCTCCAAAAGTAAGTAAGTTTCAGATTTTACTGCACTTTGGGGACATTTTGGTCCTCAAATGTGATCTATGTAAACCCCCCCCACACACACACAGTCCATGTATTCATATCATTATGGGGACTCGCCAATCATTTTTATGAGCATAACCCTAATCCCTAGTATAACAACCTTAACCCCTACCCAGCCCTAACCTTAACTGTAAGTAACCAAACAAAATACAATATCTTGGCATTTTTCATTCTTTTTCTCACAATCGCCATTCTAGTTCAGCCCAGTTGTATGGTGTTTGACAGGGTTGCGGTCACGGCTCGGAAATGGCAAAGAAATTCCACGTACTGACTTATTGCCAAGGTGGCATCCTATAACATCACTATGCTCTTCAGAATGACCTACAGTATTCTTTCACTAATGCTTGTAAACCTGACAGCATGGCTAGGTGCTTGGTTTTATAGACCTGTTACATCTGGTGGATCTTGAATGAAACACCTGAATTTAATGATTAGGGGGTGTGTCCCAATAGTTTTAGCCATGTAGTGGAGATAAATAAACAAATTGTATATATATGTATAATATACACACAGGTAAGATCCACCTTCAATTTTTGTCTGCATTCATATTATAATCATTCTCTTTGTGCACACATATCTTTCTGCCCCTCTAATTATAAATGTATTGTATAATTAAGCCTAATGAATTACCATCCATAATTATAGAGCATTGTACAGAGGAAATTAGAACGAACAGGTGAATACATTCAGCCTTTTGGTGAGGAGTGAACTGGGTGCGCATAATGGGATTTCAACTTGTGAGGATGAAATTAATTAACTATGACCTAAATATTGTCCTGTTGTTCTAAAGTTGCCCGCAGTTTGGCTGCAGCGCGCAGCTAATCGTGTTTGTGATTAACTTGTGTTATGTTCCTATATAAGCACGGATAATGAGGTTACGCAGCTAGTAATGTGATTCTTATTCTACTTTTAATGTTAATATAATTTGAAATCTTCAATTATTTAGTCATCTGTTATATATGTATAGATTTTTTTTAACCTCTGTAATAAAATTTATGAAAAACAAGTAAATGTAAACTCAATGGTAACCTGCTACAGCTTGGAAGTTTGATCCCCAAAAAGTCAATAAAAGAATCTTTAAGAGTTTCATCTTGTTGATGTTTTTCTTTTGTGTAAAAGCTGGAGAATTGTAAAAGGTAAGCAACATGACATACATGGTCCTTATGAAAGTTAGCTCAGCTGATCACTGGGTAATCAGCTCACCAAACACAGTGCAGACGATCAGCAAAGCGATGTGTTATTTTGTGTCTTTCTACTTTAACCCCTTTCCAGTTAACCATGAGATTCCTGTTAAATCTATAAAACACAGTATGTTATTCTTCTGAAAGAATAGTATTATTTTTTTAAGAAGCCAGACTCATAAATCTGTATAGCAATGGAGTATAGCCCTAAACACTATGCCAAACATCACAGAGACTGTAATGTCGATACAAGCTTATACACTTAACTGTCCCAGTGCAAGTACAGCAAATTGAGTATTTAATTGCTAAAACTGGACAAGAGCCCCTAGTTACCATTTCTAATGAAGAGATAAAATCGATGCCTTCCGGTGATATTTCTTATTTTTTTCCCAAGTGAAGTTTCGTATAAATTTCGCCAGTACTTAATCTAAGAAATTTTAGGTCAGTTACAGCTAATCAATAGATAGGGGTCTGAAAGCAGCAGGGAGTTTCCCCAGTAACCCTCTGAACCGAGTTCAAAGTCAGCAGTTCACAGCCGTAAACATTAAGCCTTGCAGACATGAATAAAATACAGGGAGGCGTTTATTAAGCCCTATATGGGGCATGGTCCCGCGACGTTCTTGTCTGGGGGGGCCCGTCCCTGCTGCTAAATCTAATCATGACCTGCCTTCATCATTGCTAACATGTAGTATGCAATATATGTGCATTAATGGAATCGCTTTTTCACTTTCAAATCTCTTTTTTCTTCAATAAAGCCAAACCAATGTCAAAATTGTATAAATCTCCATCCATCCATCCATCCATCCATACATACATCCATCCATCCATACATACATCCATCCATCCATCCATACATCTATGCTTCCATCCATCCATCCATCCATCCATCCATACATACATCCATCCATACATACATCCATCCATCCATCCATACATCTATGCTTCCATCCATCCATCCATACATACATCCATCCATACATCTATGCTTCCATCCATCCATCCATCCATCCATCCATACATCCATCCATACATCTATGCTTCCATCCATCCATCCATCCATCCATACATACATCCATCCATACATCTATGCTTCCATCCATCCATCCATCCATCCATCCATCCATGCTTCCATCCATCTTCTATCTGCTTCTATCCTGGCCAGGACTTTAAGGTGCTGTAGATGTTTGCTTTCTTTTTGGTTGTTTATTCATTTTCTTTTTCCCCTGGAGAGCTGGTGCATACAGGCATTGCTTGAAGGCAAAGGCACCTTCAAAAACAGCACCCCGTCTTTCCTACGCGGGGCATGGAGGTCACTGCAGACCATACGGCCTTTAGAGACAAACACAGTGTTCTCAAGCAGGAGCCGTAAAAAGAGAGTAGCATATGAAAATGGAGTGAATTACAGTAATGGGCATCACACAAACTCTGCTGCAGAGATGGACGTGACCGTACGGATGTTCACTTCAGGACACCTGAACCTGGAAGCCCAGTTGTATCTGATGTGCAGCTGGTTGTGGCAACCTAGCAGATGACTGAGCAAGAAAGGTCATAGTTCAGTTTTGAAGCCTTTATTGTGCATGACAATTCAAAGCCTCCCAGTTTGCCTGAAGATCTTCCCGCCTTGACAGTCTTCTGTTCATGACTTTAGCTCACGTCCTGACACTCCCGAGTCCGCCTGACCACGATCATTGCCTAGCTGTCCTGTACTCCTTCCTGTTCTCTCCTTTCATAGTGCGGAAGACTTCACATCTGAGTGCCGTACTTTAGTTTTAAAGGCTTTGTCTCTGTTTTGTCTGCCGCAAAATCATAGCAGCTGCCCACTACCCTGAGGCCTGACTGAAGGGGATCAGCAGTTGCTATAGGCAGAGAACTGAACATCTAAAGATAGTCATCTTCTCAAACACAACCATTTGGTAGTTATAGGCAATCATTAGCGCTTGGTCACTCTGCATACACAACAACTGTATATTTTTGTTTTTGTATGTTATAGCTATGTAATCAATGAGAGATATTACAACTATTACAAAGCTAATCATATTCTGTGACATATATTTCAGGCCATGACCCTTCATGGACCTTTTATTGAGTTATTGACGAAAACTAAATTAAAATTCATCCTTGACATCACATTAATTATACAGTTTTATTTGATAAATCAACACTAGCACACTTAATCCAAAAATGTAATTGTAATCGATACCAAGGTAGACCATCTTCAGATTATCTGTGCTACCATTCGCAATGAAGTGTGACTCTGGGTGTAGCAATTCCAGTGTTAAGAAGCACCGTCAGAGGTTGCTGTGTATGAAAGGCAGTGTAAACACTATCACAGCAGGGCATTGTGGGAAATGAGGCTCTAAAACCCTCTGTGGGTGGGATTAACAAGTGCCATAAATGGTGACTTGGTTTAACCCAAAGGGAGCCAATAAAATATCCAGCACAGAATGGGCTAAACCAGCCTGTGACTGACATTGCGGGTTTCCCAATAATCCTATTCCAGAAAGGTTTAAAGACCCAGCTTTCCCAGCACTAGTTCTTACAATGTTTAAGGCAGTCACGTGACCTTGGACCAGGACATCCTTGTGACACCCAGAAATCCAAATGAACCCTGGACAATGTGTGTACTGGCAGACACATCAATCTCAAAAAAATGAAAATGCAGGCCAGAAAGCCTAGATAATGGAAAATGTGATGGAAGAGTCAAAACGTTCAGTGTGTGATGGGGGGAAAAGCCAGCGTGCCTCAGGATTTGCAAAAAAAAAAAGAATATAATGACACGAATCTGCTTTGAGGGACTATTTTTAACACATCTGTTTATAACGCAGGCACAGAATGCTATTAAAGCTAAATATGATTAGCGTGAAAACAGAATGCTAGAATAACAGAAAGTTCTCTTTGGCAGTGAAGGGGAATTTAATGCACTATATAATGTGAAATTTAAATAATAGCATGTTAGCGGCTCTTCCGCTCATTAGCCAGTAGAGCTTGGTGGAGGAATTATCCGGAAAGGAACTGAAAGCTGGTTGTGCCCCAACTTCCCCAGACACTGGAGACAGCTAAACGCGTATCACACAAATGCTGAATGGAAAATGAAAAATCTAACATGATACAGGAAGAATAACTGTTTGATTTTGATGTTCGCTCAATCATACTGCACTGTCTGAGCGCCACTGAAAACATGGGGCCCCCTGTTGGCCACAAACAGTCACTACACCAAATAGCAAATAAACACGTTCCCTATTTAGGGGGCGCTGAAGCAGCATGTTCTGCTAACCAATTAACTACCTACGATTTTCTGACGTCACTGATTTTCTGAAATGCATAACCCGACCTTAGTAGGTAGTGCCAGGCAGGCATAGCCTATGTGGTGCCCTAGGCCAGCCTCAATGCTGCTTATGTTGCCTAATGGGTATATTGGCACTGCGGGGAGAGGCAAACAAAGCCAAACTTACTTAGTGGGGGGTCACCAAGCTGATGGATGTTATTGAAAGACTGCTGTCCTAGAACGAGGAACGTTAAAACTGAAGTTATGCCGGAAGAATGGGGGTTTAAGACAGCATATCAGCAAAAGGAGACATATTGAGGAGAAGGCCAATCTCCAGCCTCAGTGGAGTCACTGTCCTGCTGCTCAGCGTGAGCTGTGACGACCAAGGCAAGTTGGGGGGAAGTTTTAATAAAACCGCGTTCTGGGTCATGTGCATCTTTCATATGTTAACAAATTCCAGATCCCTCCCTAATTAAAAGGACGGATCTGTGGAGGAAGGAAGACTCTCGGAGGATCAGGATGGCTCCCCGGGGAAACCCATTTAGCTATTGTAGTGAATCCAGTGTGAGTTGTTAGCTATCCCCGAGACTGGAAAACGGCAGCAGCAGCTCGCTAGCTGCGTCATGTGCTCTCATACATGCCACCGTACCCCATTCAAGTCTGCTTTAATGACGCTGAATCTCAGCAGCTAGGCAGCAGCAATGCCTTTCTATTTGAGTTATTTCTATGAATTGTGCTCATCTAGCAAAAGAATGCATATAATTTCACATTCAAACTTTGATGCTGTGGCACCATGTTGCATGAAACCTACTGATTAGAAGTTAAAAAGAAAAACTGCCTTTAAATAAATAAATGACGACTCTTGATACATTATTGTGTGATTTATGCAAACATACGGGTGTCTGTATGTTTATTAATTATGCATTTTTTTGTCTATTTATTTAAGCAAATTCCAATACAATAAACGTGATCTGATTTCTACTGAATGAAGAATGGGTTTTTCCTCTATACCATATGAACTAATGAATAATAGGTCATATTTGCAGTGCAAGGTGTAACCTTAATTCCTGTGGCATCACTGGGAAGGCATGTTAAGTTAGCCGTCTTGCATTTCCCCATGAACTGAGCTCCGTGCATGGAAGCATGCCCAGGTACAGGCGCTCCAGTGTGCTGTGCTGGTTTTGTGCTGGTTTTGTGCTGGTTTTGATGTTGGCCATTAGGGGTAGTGTATGCCCTTATTGTGGGGGCTTGCAGGCCACACCAAGAGGTGCTAATGTGTTTCCTGTCACTCACACAGACATAATCTGGGGGCTACGTGAAAATGGGACAAGTGATGATACACTGTAGGCGTCTCTGGCTTCGTCCCCCTGCCTTCTCTTGCCCTCTGATAACCCCCCCCCCCCCCCCCCCAGCCCCAATTAACAACACACAGTGTGTGCAGGCTGATCCCTTACTGCCTGTCTATCTGTGCATTTTATGGCAGGGCGGAGGGGGCTTTCGATATGGCAGCATGCCAGCCTATTAGCACATCTGTGCTTTGCCACTTTCAGGATAAGTACATCTGCATTAGTGTTTGCTGGTGTGTATGTGTGCGTTTTTACGGGCTAGAGGGATTTACAAATCAGGAAGATATTCATTGGCTAACGATATTTTCTCAATTCAAAGACAACTGCAGGCCAGTTTACAGGGGCATGTACATGTGAAATTTTACACATACTTTTTATACTGAACTGTCTACCTACAGTCAGAAGCTAGCTAGCTGGATAGATAGACAGACAGACAGACAGATAGATAGCTAGCTTTTTGGATAGGTAAATAGGGTTGATCCTAGTAAGAGTTGCAGGTTTGGTCCCAATGTGTCAAAGTGTCTGCTGCTGGTAGACCAGCCACTGTCGGTGAGAAGCACTGTCCCCGTATCTGCCGCTTCTGCCTGTGATCTCTCGGGGTGCCGCAGTTTAGGGAGTCCTTATGGGCTTATTTGTATGCGGTCGCATCTGTACGGGAGTTTGAGGATTTGCACGTCCTGTGATTCACAGCAGTTTCCCTGTCCTCCCTGATACGATTGGTCCAGCCTCTTGGCCGGCGTCCGCCTCCCGCTTTTAATTTCCAGCGGAAGGGGCGCAGGCCGCGAGCCTCGGGATGGCGACAAAATCAATTGCCTAGAAATGACATCTGCCAGGATCTGCCACCAAAATGCTCCTAGGTACCGTAAATGAAATCACAGGCCCTAATTGCAGCCTGATTTATTCACTCGTCTAAGTACATCATCACCGGCCCCGCTGCCCAGGAGCCGCTACAGACCGGTCATACATAACGTGCAATGCCAGGATTTTATTTACCGCATCTATTATTCACAGCACTAGAGGGGGAAACGTTTCCTGTGTTTTATTAATTCGGAACTTTGCGGTCAAATAAAAATGAAATAGCTGTAGAGACAACTGTCAGTTTGGTTAAGTAAGATAAATATATCTGTGTCCGCTGTGGTTAGGGCACCAGCTCCTGTTTCCCAGCAATGCGAGAGGAAAGGAGGTGTTCCTTTGTTAGGCGTCTTCTGAGCCACGGTCTGAAGCCATGACTTTCCAATGTAATATTTTCAGCATGTAACAGAATTAAAAGTGTAACAGTGTTGGTAAATATTAATTTCCTGTGCTCATATTTTACTTGAACCGATCAAGAATACCTGATTAAAAGGGCTATACTTTGGACTAAGTCAATTAGGAGGGGGATGCATTGAATCGGTATGTGGCTGGGTTGCTTGTGGTAACTGGTCCAGGCTGTATTTTTTTCGGTTATGAAAAAGTGAGTGGCCCTAAATAGTCTTCAGCTTTTCCACTATGATGACTTCCATAAGTTGTGGGGCGGGGGGGGGGGGGGGGGCCCCCCGGGGGAGGGGAGAGCCCGGGGGTTTTCAGCTTCTTTGGCAGCAGGGTTTGCTTTTCCCGGCCATCTTCGATTTTTATTGTTCCGCCCATATCGTTGC
>JAODKM010000008.1:18030784-18043593 GCA_026780845.1 Petrocephalus sullivani | reverse complement strand
TTAGCAAGCATTCCGCCCCCACGTTCCTTTCCGGTGTTCCGGAATTAGTGCGGAAACCACTAACCATCGCAAAGTCTCAAAACAAAGAGGGAGATGAGAGCAGCTGTGCGGGGGAAACTCTCTGCGGGCGAGATACCAGCAGCCCGAGATTCACATTAGCAAGCATTCCGCCCCCACGTTCCTTTCCGGTGTTCCGGAATTAGTGAGGAAACCGCTAACTGTCACAAAGTCTAAAACAAAGAGGGAGATGAGCGTGGCTGATGGATCCACACAATGGGAAGGAAATGAAGATCTGAAGGCCAGCTTTTGGTGCAGATAAGGGGGTTCAATGAAGATATTGGTTGCTCTAAATTGCACCAGCACTGCGGCTGGTAGAAGTCTCAGAGGTGAGCGCCCCCCCATCCAAGGACAAGCCACTCTAAATGCACTGCTCCAGAGGGAAAAGCCACTTAAGCCATAATGTCTCCTAAAGGACAGGTGAAGAAACCTGGCCGCCTGCAATAAATACGACAGCATAAATTGGGACCTCCCCACTATCCCCCTGGAATTGTTTGCTCACCAACAATAAGGAGGAGCTTTTTTGGTAACACGGATGCAGTTCTAATAAACCTTAGCAGCAGATCAACTACGTTAAAAGCCGATATCTGGCAAATCGGAAACGCTTTCTCTTAATTTCAAATTTTCGCTGCTCAGTGCGATGGTAATTGCTTTCACCATGTGGAATAAAAAGTAACTGACAGGTATTAATTAATAACTATGGCTATAATTGTGAATGCAAGACAATTACGAGTTCTATTATTCAGTCATCTAACGCTCGGAGTACCTGGCACACGTTTCAACTGCATACAGTATATGTCCCTTGGAGGCATTTTAAATGTGTAGCATTGATATGGAAAATGTGGAGTTTGATAAGGTTATAAACAAAAGGAATTTCATTATTCAAACCAATTAATGGCCCCACCATTTAATTACAAGCCATAGCTTTATGGTTAAATAAATCACACAAACTGCCACGAACCATTTAAGAGAACGGCAATATTATATACTGACTGTATTAAATTTCACTTAGAAGTGGTCCGCTTTTGTGCAGGTACAAGGATACTGTAACATCATAATGTGCTTAAACATTTTTGTTCATTTTTTGATAATGAGATTGGAGCCTAGTTTTTGAGGCAGAGAATGAGGCCGGGGGTAACCTGAAGGGGGCGCCAGTCCATTGCAGGGCACATATTCGTTATCACCGATTTAGAATTCACTAAACTGCACGCTGACTAAACATGTAGAGAACAACTGCATGCACACAGAACCAGGGATCCAATCCCTGGTGGGGTGAGGGTAAATTAATCAGCATTTGAGTACTGCTACAGACAAAGCATGCGACCCAGGAGCAGCTGACATGACAGTTATAGGTTTGAGCGAATTTGTCACACATTACAGTATGTGTGACAATGAGAGCGTTACTTTTATGTAAATTCTACAGCCCAAGAATGAATCTGTTCTGGAGAACGTCAGCTCATTTTCGGAGGGATTAGCCAAAGTATAAGGAACAGTAGATACTGTATTATATTGTTTTTTTACAAATTGATTGATGTTTGCATAGTGACATTAAACTCTTCATTCTAACGGCAGAACAACTGCACACTGAGCCCTGGGCCAAAATGCACCATGCAGAAGTTGCTCCCATCATGCACTACAGTGGTTAGCAAATTCTACAAATGTGTGTTTCTTCATTAAATACATACCTAGACAACATAGTTTGACTACATAACATTATAAATTATTATACTTCAAAATTGTTTTAAGGACCAAATATTTTTGTGTTGTGACTCCCACCATAATGAGATTGTACACATAAAAATAAGAGATATAAAAGTAGCCTGTCACAAGCTTTTATAATATATATGGTGACAGTACATTAATCCTTATGCAAGTTTTGCAAACCCTTGAGAAGAGTGCTTTTGATGTTGCTAGGTGTCCTGGGCCTGTGGACAGCTGCTCTGCTTACCCTGTCTACCAATCCTCCCCTGTTACATGTATATGGTTGGAAGGCATAAATGAAAAATCAAGGGACTGTTATTTCTTACATTGCAAACAAATTTGAATTTTTTTCTGATTGAAAAGTATGTACTTTAAATGACCATCTTGCGAAATGATTCACATTCATAAGTTCAGTCATATTGCCTTAAACTTCTACCGCAATTATAACTATATAATTTATTCATAAACCCCTGCATGTATTTTTAAATTGCTGAAGGAGAATGGCTGCACCTTTTGTGTCTTTTAATTTAAGTGTAGCACAATCAACTTGTTCATTATTGATTAAAGGACTTCAAACTTGTCTTAATTTAACCGTTCATTAACTTTTTTCCCCTCCGCGTAAGAATACATCCGGCGCACTTTCACCGCTTTGCATAATGTGCCTTACAGTGGCCCTTGAGTGTATCGCTTGATGTACCCATGAAGCCCCACTTCGGTAGCTATTTTTAACTTTTGTCACATTCAAATAGGATATTCGCTTCTAAATCGATGTTCGCGTGTTTATTCCTGTAGCCGGAGCGTGCCACCTCTTCTTGAACTTCTCCTGAACATGAGAAGGCCACCACACAGCTGTAGAAGCGCTGGAAAGGAGAATCAGGGGGCCCGCAGCTGGCACATCTGAAAAACCGTAATTAAAGAGCCGTCTCGTTCGTGACGACTTCTTATGGGTCTCCTTTCAAATTATTTTTGGGGGGCTAATTACTTTTTGAAGTGAAAGTCTTGGTTTTAAAAAGACAGACATCTGGAGGTGGTGGCTCACTTTGGCAAATGATCCCCTTTTTCATTAGGAATTCTGGAATACTAATAATTGGGTTATTTTTCACAGATACCCTGAACCAGGGATAAAAATATCAATATGTTTAAAGGATCTATAAAAGACTGCAATAATGTAATATATCGCTCAATTAAAATTTGCTTAATTACATGTTATTAAGATTCTTTTATACAGTTTAAGGCTTTTTAGCTTTCTTTTTGGGCTACACTTGAAAACTGATATATGATGAGGCATCAGCCGCTCTGCTGTCATTGTGAACCACTTGTTATTCATTCTCAGAAATAGCTTTAAAAGTTTACTGATCTGTTCTTAGTATAGTTATTTTGCATCTTGCATAAAAGCATGCAATCACATATCATGCGCACTGAATATCTCATTTTGATAAAGGACCTCTGGACGAAAGCTGAAACGATTTCATTTTGTCAACGACTCAACGAATCAACCACTTAGTTACATTTTTTTTATAACCGCTACGGGTCCAAAAAAAGTAGCCTTGAGCATCATTGAAATGTTAAAAGACTAAAAAAGACCAAACTTTTAATCTGATTTCAGTTACTATTAAATAACTTTAGAAATGCCTTCTGCATTTAGTGTCCAAATAAATGGATATTGTTAACAAACAATTCTGCACAGTTCTGTTTTCATATCATCATGCACAGAATAGCACAAGGCCACCACTTACTCAATAAATAGCATTCGTCAGTGTTACGTAAGTTCTGAAAGGAACAAACAAAATCAAAGACATGGATGAATCTGCATGGCTAAAGCTATCATGGATTAATAGCTAGTTATTTTACCAAAGCAGTGAGCGAGAGTGATAGGCTCCACGGATAGTGATGGCATCGTTGCTATTCCTACCATACTGCTACAAGATTAAGGTTCCATGGCAGTCTGTCAGAGCCAGTAAATGTACCCGTAAAAACTCCTGTCAACGCATCTGCTGTATTTTCTATGTAGTAAATTCCCCTTACAAACATTGCTGACAGAAAGAATTTGTTGTACCCTTTGTGTTGTTCTGGTTATGGGAGAATGCTGTAGCCATTCAAGATGAGATTGGGTCTGCAGCGTGGTAAAGCTCTACCATCTCCGTGCTGCATCTAGAAGGCTGTGGGTGAGCAAATAGTGAGTCCTTAGTACCTACCCCAGGGATGCTGGATTAACGGGCCTCAAGTACATACTTCTATAAATGGCAATAAAAGGTATCTTAGTTTTAGTATTTTTATCTTCATCTGTCATCTTTGTATGTCAATAAATTTTCTTTCATGTGACTCGGGCATCTTAGGCATGACTGTTGGGCAGAGTTACTTGAGAACAAGTGAGGAAATATTACGCCGCATTAAAACTTAATGGTGGAGACTCACTGAAGCTCTGTTGAACTGTCAGAACTAATGAGCCTTGGTCCAGATAAGTGACTAGAGTCGACTTGGCTAGACAAATTTAGTGATTTTGCTCAACTTAACTCAAGCTCTATAACATTGGCTCAAACAGTCTTTACCCCTAAAACATTCAATGCTGAACAGATTTGTGGATTTTGATACAACTCTCTGGATGACCAGAGAAACCGACTAATAATGATTATTATTTGTTTTTGGTTTCTTTTCAAAAGCTGGTGGTGTTCAGGGTAAAACTGATGGCAAACAACAACGATGACATACAATTATATATACAGGATTAGACCTGTAAGAACTCTATAAGACATATATATACACACGTACACATGCATGCATATATTACATTATTACATATATGTATATATGCATATGTACATATATGCTGCACGTATGTAGCATCTCTTTGATTTTGCCAAAAAATGTCCACTTTTTTCCATGTTCAGCCCAATCAGGAAGAGTCTGACTGGCCCTTTATTTGGATGCTACTTCTTCCAAAGTTCAGTTGGCTTTCCTAGCTGAAGCAGCACAGGCTCTTGCGTTGGAGCTGCAGTTACCTGCACAGCAGCAACACCGAGCAGCAGGCAGTGAGTGATCATAGGCATCTTTCTGCACAGAGTCCCATGAGGAAGCTGCTCTTGTACCCTTGAGTAGCGATTATTGTGCTGTTTCAATACCCTGCTCTATAAATGGGGAGCAATTTTCAATTTCGTGCTGCCTAAGGAATTAAATGCTTATCTAATAACATAACAACGAAATCATACACGCCACATATTAAAAATAGCAGAGCTCGATGTCTCAGGTGGGAGAAGACGGGCATCAGTCAACAGCATGTAAAGAATGTCTGGAAAAAAAACAGCCAGTGTGGATGGATTAAGCATTATGATCTTTGAAAAAAAAGCAATAAATAACAAAAATTTAAGTGGAACTTCATGATCTCAATGACAGGTGGTTGGGTTTGTGTGGCCCCAGTGTAACAGTCAATGAGAACACTAAATGCAAACATGAGGTGCCTCTCCTTACTGTCTATAGGGACTGAACACTGTGGGATAATACTGGAAGCATGCCATTTTAAGTCTGTTAGTACCTGAAAAACGTGCATTTCATATCTCTAGCGACAGGGACAGGGAGTAGTGGTTAAATGCCCAGCCTGAGGCATTTCCTGTGGCTGGCTATTTAACCTGAATCACAGATGTGAAAACGTCGCTTTGCCTTAATGGACAAAAGTTTTTAAAAAACTGCAGGTAAGGAAGTTGCTTTGGATAGCCATATGCTTGGCAATTAAGCAGTTTTTCTGCTGCACATTAAGATCTAGAACTCCCTTAATTTGCTATCCTCAGACACTCGCGAGTCAGCCTAGCAGGACACTCAGGCCCTAATAGACCCTCCCCCAGCCACACCCCCCCCACCCTGTAGAGGATAATGTTGCATAGGAACAATGCGGCCACATACTGCTGTACAGGAATAGTACATCTGTAATAAACAAACATGTGCAAGGTGGGAAGGCATCAAGCAAGTTGGGCGCAGCGGACGCCGCTTCTGTGATCGGAAGGTCATTGGTTAGAATCCCGGAGCCGGCAGTGTGAGCTCACTGCTGGACCCTCAAGTACAGTCCTTAAACGCCCCCCCCCACATCCCCAGTTGCTCTGGGTATTGGTTGACCCTGCTTCATCAAAAAAAGGAGTTGTATGTGGCTTTGGATAAAAGTGTCTGCTGAATAAATAAAATGTTAAGTTTCATTTTTTTATGTTGATAGATGGAAGCCCAAAGGAAGGACACCCGCATTAATGGCCGCCACGCAGCGCGAGCACTGGCTGTGAGGTTTGTGTAATTGCTTTACTGCTGAGGGGTGTGAGATCAGAAAGACCCCCGCCCCTCACCCCCACAAGCCTTGCCTTTCCCGGCGTGCCCTCTCTTTTCTGGCTTCTCCTCAGGCATCCAGCCTTGCATCTGTCTGCCCCCCACCCCCAGACCAGTGAGCTTCCCATCACCTCAGTCTGCACTGCTGCATCAATTTAACATGAGATCCTTTACTTCAAACAGCACAGATATTAATGTTCTTTTTTTCTTTACTTTTGTCTTTAAAGACCAGCATGTCCACAGTGTATGCGCCTCTGTGTTTGGACATATACTTGGACATACACATTTTCCTGCCATATGACAAAAAAATTCCCAGGACAGAATCACTGTGTGCTGCGGTATACGGCCGTCACGTTTGGCTAAAATTCCAAATAAATACATAAAATACATGAACAAAACTGGCTGCTTCAAGGTGAAGGCACTCTATAATGGAACAAAGCGAAGAATGGGGGACCAGAGCGAGCCGAGAAACCAATGACAGATGCGATTTCATTGAGCCCGATTTAGACGGTAAAAGCAAACGGTAAAGCAGACGTAGCTTAATGCATATGCATGTGTATATTTTGTGCCGTGCCACATTCCGGGGTGCACGCAGGACTGAGTGTGCCGAGAGGACAGTGAGAGGCCAGTTTGTGTTGCACTTCCTTCCCAAGGCAACTCAGAGGAATATAGCTAACTGTCTCATATTTCAGGGTCCAAACTGTTTCCGGCTGCTCACTTTCCAATTACTGGAACATGCTCGAACAACGTGGGAAACGGAGTCATCATCGTAACCGAGGGAGACAGCCCAGTCCATAGTGTTCTGCAAACAATTGTTTGCGTTCCTCTTTTTCTATGACATTGGGGATCACCTTAGCTATTACACACTTCTTTTCGCACACTAAACAGATATTGTTATGAAGAATGTCGCAATGCCTATCTCAAATGAACACATGAGCTTGTAAAACAATTTCAATAATAAATGACCCTCTTATCATGTGTGTACACAGCAAAGCCACTTTAATGAAAAGCATTTCCACAGAAACAGAAGTGCTTCAGTTTTTCTTTACTTCTTTTCCCCCCTCATACATTTTCTATTAAAGCCACGGTTACAGGAGAGTTGCACAAAGCAACAGACTTTTGCTGCTTTTGCGTGTTATCATGGGGAAAAAGGGCCTTAGAAACGCTTTTACAGTTTATAGGGGAGGAAATTGTACCATTCGGTTAACAGTAGAATGCTTGATTAGGAAGGATAAAGATAATGTTTTGTGTGTTTGTTACACACACACACACACAAAATCTGTACCCTATCTGTAATCTGTTGTATTCTCATACAACATGCAAAAAATCGCTTCGAAACTGTCTTCAGCATTTCAGAGAACAGAGTTCGGTTAAATGGAATTTAAAAAAAGTATTTAATACCAAATAAGCGAAACTACTGCCGGTTCTCTTCTGTGAGCAGTGCTCAAATGTTCTTACAGGACTAATTCTATGGAGACAGTGATTAAAAATAAACAGAGGTACTGCAGAGTTATGTGCTCCAGAATGAAACACTATGATTCAAACACTTGCTCCCATTACTCAGTTTAACTTCAATCCAAGAACCTGCGTAAATAAAGGCAGCAGCAGATAACGACAAAAATATCTGTAATTTCTGCAACAAAGTTTGAATGAGGACTGGAAAGCACAGAGCAGCTTGAGGTGAGCTTGAGTGGATGTAACAGCCATTACGGCTTTGAGGAACCGAAAGAGAAATGGGACCCTTGGCTCCTTGAGCGGCATATGGACATCCCACCTGTATTCAGAAGGAAGGGAAATTAGCTTTAAAATCTGAAGAGGTGTTTCCCTCTCTGAGCCCAAGGTTCCACTCAGCAGCCAGCAAATCTCCACAGATGCAGATGCAATGCAATGCAATGCAATTTTATTTATATAGCACATTTTGACAACATTACATTGTCTCAATGCGCTTTACATAATCTCTGCCACATAACCCCCCCAGTGAGCAAGCCAGAGGCAACAGTGGCAAGGAGAAACTCCCTAGAAGGAAGAAACCTTGGGAGGAACCAGGCCCAAAGCGGGAGCCCATCCTCCCGGGGCCGGCAGAGGAGTCAACTGGACAAAACAAGATGACAATATCTAAGTTTATATAGAACAGGTGTTGAAATTTCTGTCTCTATGCAGGGGCAGGCAGGTGCCGGCACGTGGTGCTTGATTCTGCTTCTGATGGCGAGATGAACAGTGGTACAGCGGCAGGGAAGGAAGGAGAGGCATCACAGGAGCAAAGGGCAGGCAGGCGGGCAGGAGGGGAGTCGCCGGAAGTAGAGGTAGTGGTCTTGCAAGCAGCAGAGTAGGTAGAAAATCTTCAAACTCATGGGTCTCCAGGCAGCACATCCCAGAAGGGGTGGGAGGAAGTAAGAAAATAGTGCATTAGCCAGAGTTGGGGAAACTAGAGGCAATGCAAACACAACAATGGTTGAGTGCAGTATCGAGGTTCCGGCAGATATGGCTATGGCAGCATGAATAAGAGGGAGAGGCAGGTGGGAACACAGGCATGGGGAGTCCCTGAACATCAGCCTCTAGTGTGAAGCTAGAGTGACAGCACTGACGCATCAGTTTATCCAAAGCCAAGGACACGATTCCCACCCACCTCTTCGCCTCATACTATTGGCCTAACTGGGAGTGAGCGACTAGCTGGAGCTAGAACTAGGTTCCCTGTATGCTAATAATTATAATTCCCTATACAAGTGCGCTTTTAACCTAGACCTGAATAGCGAGAGTGTGCCTGAATCCCGAACATCCGCTGGAAGACCATTCCATAGCTGCGGAGCTCTGTAAGAGAATGCTCTGCAGCCTGCCATAGTTATGTCTACTCTAGGAACTAATAGATATCTTGTTCCTTGTGATCGAAGCAGGCGAGAAGGGTTGTAGGGGACCAGAAGATCTTTAAGATATTGTGGTGCAAGGCCATTCAGAGCGTTGTAGGTTAGTAGCAGCATTTTGTAGTCAATCCTAGACTTGACTGGTAGCCAGTGAAGGGAGCATAGGACAGGGCTAATATGATCAGATTTTTTAGTTTTTGTGAGAACTCTGGCTGCTGCATTTTGTACTAACTGAAGTTTATGTAGGGATCCAGATGGACAACCCGAAAGGGCATTACAGTAGTCTAGTCTGGAAGTTATAAAGGCATGTATTAGTCTTTCTGCATCTTGAAAGGAAAGCTTGGCTATGTTCCGTAGATGGTAAAATGCCGTACTGGTAATGCCATTTATGTGAGCACTGAAGCACAGGTCAGAGTCAACCAGGACACCAAGATCTCTGACCACTGTTTTAAACTGAGTAGGAAGGCCACTAGTGTTGAGGTTTACAAACATATTACGAGCATCTTTAGGACCGACTAAAAGTACCTCAGTTTTTTCTGTATTTAACATGAGGAATTTTTTTCCATCCAACACCTAAAGAAGAGAGCTGGGATGGCCTACCCCAAAACGTCCGCCACTGGTCTATATAACCCACACCATTTATCGGGCACCATTCCGACAGCCAACGATGCAGCGATGATAATCTGCTGTACATCTCGTCGCCACGTCTAGCAGGGATGGGGCCAGAGCACGTTACTGACGCGGACATCTTCCTCGCAAGGCTGCACACCTCTATGAAATTTGCCTTAGTGACTCCATGGGTGTCTTACTGAGTGGGGAGAACCTGTTGGAAATGCGAATGGGCGAATGGTGCCGGTGCGAGTCCTGTTTGGACTTGCGGCTATGTCGCCGGGTCGGCACCCACTCGTCTCGCTGCGAAGGCTCTGCTGCGGGAGCGGGGGAGACTGGCTGACTATCGCGGACATGTCCAATAACTCTCACTCTCCTGGATCTCCTGTAACGTCCAGATACGTCCCTCTATGTCTGCGATCTTCTCCGGCAGCCTGGCCACTAGCTGGCACTTATCGCAGATAAACGTACCGCTAATGACGGGAGAGGCTGTAATTTAGTTGTATATGCTTGTTTTGTAATGAGGCAATAATAAAGTGGTTTAAAAGAGACTTATAGAGGATTAATAGACAAATGAATAGATAGATAAATCGAGAGCTCTTTTTAGCTGTTTCGCGTTCACTCAGTTCGCTCAGTACCCGGACGCGATCAGATGCGGTATGATGAAATGAGATAAGATGCGATCAGATAACACAAACTTTTCTGCTCCCCGTGGGGGGAAATTTGTTTGTCTAGTATTTACAAAGAGGAAATATGACAAAAGGATAAGAAATAGGCTATCCCTAAAAAAGACACACACATAAAAGCAATAAAATAAAGAATAAACGAGAACTATATCGATATATAGAAATATATGCATAGCTTTGGGAGACACCAATCTTTGCTAACACGAGCCCCCCCTTTAGCTGAAAGGTGGTGGCTCTGTAGACCAAAATATGTGTATGTGATTATGGATATGTATATCTTGCAGTAATTAATCAAAATACACATTCACTCTGTGCCATGTTAAATAATTCTAGTATCTTTATCTGGGGGAAGGCGAGATAAGAGTAATATGTTTACCTGGTGGCAGAGTTGATAATTTTAATATGTTTTCCTGGAGGAAGAGAAAGTTGATTCAAGCATTTAAAGAAGAGTGCATTTTATGGGTTTGGAATTACTGGCAAATTGTTGTTTATAACCTTGCCAGCGTCCCAAAATAATGCTAATTTCCAAAAGAATACAGGAGCCAGTCAGAGTTCCCTCCCAGAGCAGTTTTGCTGGACGCTGAGGTTTGTAGGTTTAGTCTTACTGGATTTCCTTCAGGTTAAGTTTTGGCAAGGTGAACCTTTGAATACAGATATGTCATATGACCCTGTGTGACCTGTAGGGATGGGTACCAAAACCCGGTACTAAACGGGCACCGGGGCTAAATTTTTAATGACAGGAGTATCGATAAGCTCTGACGTTAACGGTACTGCTTTTGGTACTGGAGAAAATAATAGATCTGATATTTTGTTTCTACATAATCTAGAGCACTCTGTCGCATGCTCGATTCATGGGGAACCGTCACACGTGCAGACAGACGACGGTGCCGCTGCCCGATCTGCATGCGCATGCGCAAAATTCTGTTCCGCTTATGGCTGTGATAGTAGTGTGCGATACTGCTAGACTTGGTGTGGATCCGGTACCAAGTAAATACATGGCCAATATCACCGATACTGATACTTTTTACTGACAGAAGCAGCTTATGCACTATGTAGGGAACAGCAATCCATCATCAATATGTAAATCTGATTTAATTTTCATAACCACCAAATGATTTTGTGATTTATGCACTCCACATTTAATTAGTTCATTACAAGCATGTAAAAACTCATGAAAGATTTTTTAGCAAAGTTTTTAGTAAAATGAAAAACGTTTTTATTATTGTAATGAGCTAAATTAAGAAACGTGAAATCTGCATAAATTATTGGAAAACAAATGTTTTCAAACTTGCTCTTTTCAAGTTACTTATTTAGAAACAACAATAAGAAAAAAAATCCCTTTGATTACACTTATCTGCTTTTATAAACAAAGTGTACACAGTTTTTTGTGAAAAATAAAGTAAATAAAGTGCAAATAACTAAAGAAAATCACAAAGTACTCTTGGCTTTAATTCTCCTTTTCTCTGCCCTGATGCCGCACTACTCTACGGCAACAAACCACAGCAGCGCGCGGGGGAGCAGGAGCAAAGCGAGCCGCAAGATGCAGACAGAGCAGTGTCGAGGAGAGAAATTGGAACAATATCAATCCCAGCACGCTAGTATCGATCCGATACCAATACCAACGTTGGCATCGATACTATCGATATTTGGATCGATCTGCCCACCTGTAGTGTGCGACTTGTATACTGACATCTGGTGGACCCGTCCCCATCGGTGAGAGTATGCGCACAGCAGCATTTAAAGATTTAAAGATCAACTTAATTTTGCATTTCACATTTAATGTAGATTTGTTAAATAATAATACCAATAAGAATACCGTTAAAATACTGGAACGATGAGCAGTACTGTAACCTGTCCCTAGTAACCCGTATTCCATCCCTAGTAACCTGTATTCCATCCCCAGTAACCTATATTCCACAGATGTGCGTTGTGTTGCTTTACCTGTGTTAAACCATTGCCATGTTAGGAAAATGAAGCACTGCTTCTGTTTCAACCAAAAATGCTCAGTACTCCAATGGAGCCTTGTAATTAGACTTTACATCATACACCTGGCCAATGTGGCTTTTCAAAATCTTGATTAATTAGCAAATGATGGACATGAACATAGATATCCTTCCTTAGTTACAATCCTGAGGAATATGAACACCAAGTCCAAATCACCTACGGCAAACAGGGTCAGAAAAGAGGTTAGGGTTCAGAGACCCAAGATAATTAAATCACAATTACATTATAATTGCATCACAATCACATGAAAATCATATCGTAATCAGCAATGAGCTAGTTCAAAACCTCATAATGGTTTCATGTCAAAGACTCTCTTATATTAGTACCCTTAGTCTATGTTGTAACCTATGTTGTAACGGCGGCATGGCGGCGCGCACAGACGCAGCGGCTCACTGCTCCTCACGTTCGGTGTTTTGTTTTTTTACTTTTTCTACGTGTATCTGTGTGGATGTGTGTGTTTTTTATTATTATACAACGAGTAGAGTCCACTTACAGTCGTCAGGACCTTCTGAGTTTGGGATTACGCTGTGCAAGGAGCATTACATGGGACTACCACCATTTTCACGGCATTCCGGAGGACATAATAAGAGCT